>JAFJMP010000022.1:0-532500 GCA_029692085.1 Gymnothorax javanicus
TATTTCATCTACTGTATATGTTCATGTCGGGCATCGTGCAGTTATTTCATCTACTGTATATGTTCGTGTGGGGCATCGTGCAGTTATTTCATCTACTGTATATGTTCGTGTCGGGCATCGTGCAGTTATTTCATCTACTGTATATGTTTGTGTCGGGCATCGTGCAGTTATTTCATCTACTGTATATGTTCGTGTCGGGCATCGTGCAGTTATTTCATCTACTGTATATGTTCGTGTCGGGCATTGTGCAGTTATTTCATCTACTATATATGTTCGTGTCGGGCATCGTGCAGTTATTTCATCTACTCTATATGGTCGTGTCAGGCATTGTGCAGTTATTTCATCTACTGTATATGTTTGTGTGGAGCATCGTGCAGTTATTTCATCTACTGTATATGTTCGTGTCGGGCATCGTGCAGTTATTTCATCTACTGTATATGTTCGTGTCGGGCATCGTGCAGTTATTTCATCTACTGTATATGTTCGTGTTGGGCATCGTGCAGTTATTTCATCTACTGTATATGTTTGTGTCGGGCATCGTGCAGTTATTTCATCTACTGTATATGTTTGTGTCGGGCATCGTGCAGTTATTTCATCTACTGTATATGTTTGTGTCGGGCATCGTGCAGTTATTTCATCTACTGTATATGTTCGTGTCGGGCATCGTGCAGTTATTTCATCTACTGTATATGTTAGTGTCGGGCATCGTGCAGTTATTTCATCTACTGTATATGTTTGTGTGGGCATCGTGCAGTTATTTCATCTACTGTATATGTTTGTGTGGAGCATCGTGCAGTTATTTCATCTACTGTATATGTTTGTGTCGGGCATCGTGCAGTTATTTCATCTACTGTATATGTTTGTGTGGGGCATCGTGCAGTTATTTCATCTACTGTATATGTTTGTTGTGGGCATCGTGCAGTTATTTCATCTACTATATATGTTCGTGTCGGGCATCGTGCAGTTATTTCATCTACTGTATATGTTCGTGTCGGGCATCGTGCAGTTATTTCATCTACTGTATATGTTTGTGTCGAGCATCATGCAGTTATTTCATCTACTGTATTTGTTCATGTCGAGCATCATGCAGTTATTTCATCTACTATATATGTTCGTGTGGAGCATCGTGCAGTTATTTCATCTACTGTATATGTTCGTGTCGGGCATCGTGCAGTTATTTCATCTACTGTATATGTTTGTGTGGGGCATCGTGCAGTTATTTCATCTACTGTATATGTTCTACTGTAGTTATTTCATCTACTCGGGCATTGGGCATCGTGCAGTTATTTCATCTACTGTATATGTGCGGGTTAGTTATTTCATCTACTACTGTATATCTACTGTATATGTTGTGGGCATCGCAGTTAGTTTATTTCATCTACTGTATATGTTTGTGTGGGGCATTGTGCAGTTATTTCATCTTTGTATATGTTTGTATATATCGTGCAGTTCATCATCTACTGTATATGCATGTGCGTGCAGTTATTTCATCTACTGTATATGTTTGCAGGCATCTGTATATGTTATTTCATCTACTGTATATGTTATGTTTGTCGGGCATCGTGTGCAGTTATTTTGGGGCATCGTGCAGTTATTTCATCTACTGTATATGTTTATTGGAGCATCTACAGTTATGTATATGTTCGTGTCGGGCATCGTGCAGTTATTTCATCTACTGTATATGTTCGTGTCGGGCATCGTGCAGTTATTTCATCTACTGTATATGTTTGTGTCGGCATCGTGCAGTTATTTCATCTACTGTATATGTTCGTGTCGGGCATCGTGCAGTTATTTCATCTACTGTATATGTTCGTGTCGGGCATCGTGCAGTTATTTCATCTACTGTATATGTTGTGTGGGCATCGTGCAGTTATTTCATCTACTGTATATGTTCGTGTTGGGCATCGTGCAGTTATTTCATCTACTGTATATGTTTGTGTGGGCATCGTGCAGTTATTTCATCTACTGTATATGTTCGTGTGGGGCATCGTGCAGTTATTTCATCTACTGTATATGTTCGTGTCGGGCATCGTGCAGTTATTTCATCTACTGTATATGTTCGTGTGGAGCATCGTGCAGTTATTTCATCTACTGTATATGTTGTTTTGTGTGCAGTTATTTCATCTGCAGTTCGGCATCTGCAGTTAGTTATATGTTAGGTGTAGGGCATCGTGCAGTTATTTCATCTACTGTATATGTTCGTGTCGGGCATCGTGCAGTTATTTCATCTACTGTATATGTTCGTGTGGAGCATCGTGCAGTTATTTCATCTACTGTATATGTTCGTGTCGGGCATCGTGCAGTTATTTCATCTACTGTATATGTTCGTGTTGTGCATCGTGCAGTTATTTCATCTACTGTATATGTTTTTGCGGGCATCGTGCAGTTATTTCATCTACTACTATATATGTTTGTGTCGGGCATCGTGCAGTTATTTCATCTACTGTATATTTTCGTGTCGGGCATCGTGCAGTTATTTCATCTACTGTATATGTTCGTGTCGGGCATCGTGCAGTTATTTCATCTACTGTATATGTTTGTGTCGGGCATCGTGCAGTTATTTCATCTACTGTATATGTATGTGTGTGGGGCATCGTGCAGTTATTTCATCTACTGTATATGTTTGTGTCGGGCATCGTGCAGTTATTTCATCTACTGTATATGTTCGTGTGGGGCATCGTGCAGTTATTTCATCTACTGTATATGTTTGTGTGGGCATCGTGCAGTTATTTCATCTACTGTATATGTGGGCATCTGCAGTTATTTCATCTACTGTATATGTTTGTGTCGGGCATCGTGCAGTTATTTCATCTACTGTATATGTTTTTGTCGGGCATCGTGCAGTTATTTCATCTACTGTATATGTTCGTGTTGGGCATCGTGCAGTTATTTCATCTACTGTATATGTTCGTGTCGGGCATCGTGCAGTTATTTCATCTACTGTATATGTTTGTGTCGGGCATCGTGCAGTTATTTCATCTACTGTATATGTTTGTGTGGAGCATCGTGCAGTTATTTCATCTACTGTATATGTTCGTGTCGGGCATCGTGCAGTTATTTCATCTACTGTATATGTTCGTGTCGGGCATTGTGCAGTTATTTCATCTACTGTATATGTTTGTGTCGGGCATCGTGCAGTTATTTCATCTACTGTATATGTTTTGTGTCGGGCATCGTGCAGTTATTTCATCTACTGTATATGTTTGTGTGGGGCATCGTGCAGTTATTTCATCTACTGTATATGTTTGTGTCGGGCATCGTGCAGTTATTTCATCTACTGTATATGTTCGTGTCGGGCATCGTGCAGTTATTTCATCTACTGTATATGTTGTGTCGGGCATCGTGCAGTTATTTCATCTACTGTATATGTTTGTGTCGGGCATCGTGCAGTTATTTCATCTACTATATATGTTGTGTCGGGCATCGTGCAGTTATTTCATCTACTGTATATGTTCGTGTTGGGCATCGTGCAGTTATTTCATCTACTGTATATGTTCGTGTCGGGCATCGTGCAGTTATTTCATCTACTGTATATGTTCGTGTGGGGCATCGTGCAGTTATTTCATCTACTGTATATGTTCGTGTCGGGCATCGTGCAGTTATTTCATCTACTGTATATGTTTGTGTCGGGCATCGTGCAGTTATTTCATCTACTGTATATGTTCGTGTGGGGCATCGTGCAGTTATTTCATCTACTGTATATGTTTGCATCTGCAGTTATTTCGTCTACTATATATGTTTGTCGGGCATCGTGCAGTTATTTCATCTACTGTATATGTTCGTGTCGGGCATCGTGCAGTTATTTCATCTACTGTATATGTTCGTGTGGGGCATCGTGCAGTTATTTCATCTACTGTATATGTTTGTGTGGGGCATCGTGCAGTTATTTCATCTACTGTATATGTTCGTGTGGGGCATCGTGCAGTTATTTCATCTACTGTATATGTTGTGTCGGGCATCGTGCAGTTATTTCATCTACTGTATATGTTTGTGTGGAGCATCGTGCAGTTATTTCATCTACTGTATATGTTCGTGTCGGGCATCGTGCAGTTATTTCATCTACTGTATATGTTCGTGTCGGGCATCGTGCAGTTATTTCATCTACTGTATATGTTTTGTGTCGGGCATCGTGCAGTTATTTCATCTACTGTATATGTTCGTGTCGGGCATCGTGCAGTTATTTCATCTACTGTATATGTTTCGTGTCGGGCATCGTGCAGTTATTTCATCTACTGTATATGTCGTGTGGGGCATCGTGCAGTTATTTCATCTACTGTATATGTTTGTGTCGGGCATCGTGCAGTTATTTCATCTACTGTATATGTTGTGTGGGGCATCGTGCAGTTATTTCATCTACTGTATATGTTTTGTGGGCATCGTGCAGTTATTTCATCTACTGTATATGTTGTGTGCATCGTGCAGTTATTTCATCTACTGTATATGTAGTCGGGCATCGTGCAGTTATTTCATCTACTGTATATGTTCGTGTCGGGCATCGTGCAGTTATTTCATCTACTGTATATGTTTGTGTCGGGCATCGTGCAGTTATTTCATCTACTGTATATATGTTTGTGTCGGGCATCGTGCAGTTATTTCATCTACTGTATATATGTCGGGCATCGTGCAGTTATTTCATCTACTGTATATGTTTGTGCATGTGCAGTTATTTCATCTACTGTTTATGTTCGTGTCGGGCATCGTGCAGTTATTTCATCTACTGTATATGTTCGTGTCGGGCATCGTGCAGTTATTTCATCTACTGTATATGTTCGTGTGGGCATCGTGCAGTTATTTCATCTACTGTATATGTTTGTGTCGGGCATCGTGCAGTTATTTCATCTACTGTATGTGTTATTTCATCGGGCATGTCGGGCATCGTGCAGTTATTTCATCTACTGTATATGTTTGTGTCGGGCATCGTGCAGTTATTTCATCTACTGTATATGTTCGTGTGGGGCATCGTGCAGTTATTTCATCTACTGTATATGTTCGTGTTGGGCATCGTGCAGTTATTTCATCTACTGTATATGTTTACTGTATGTTATTTCATCTACTGTATATTCGGGCATCGTGCAGTTATTTCATCTACTGTATATATGGCATCGTGCAGTTATTTCATCTACTGTATATGTTTGTGTCGGGCATCGTGCAGTTATTTCATCTACTGTATATGTTCGTGTAGGGCATCGTGCAGTTATTTCATCTACTGTATATGTTTTGTTGGGCATCGTGCATCTACTGCAGTTATTTCATCTACTGTATATATGTTTCGTGTCGGGCATCGTGCAGTTATTTCATCTACTGTAGTTATTTCATCTACTGTATATATGTTCGTGTGGGCATGTGCAGTTATTTCATCTACTGTATATGTTTGTGTCGGGCATCGTGCAGTTATTTCATCTACTGTATATGTTCGTGTCGGGCATCGTGCAGTTATTTCATCTACTGTATATGTTTTGTGTGGGGCATCGTGCAGTTATTTCATCTACTGTATATGTTTGTATTTGTCGGCATCGTGCAGTTATTTCATCTACTGTATATATATGTTATTTCATTACTGTATATGTTTGTGTCGGGCATCGTGCAGTTATTTCATCTCTGTATATCGTGCAGTTACTGTGTATATGTTAGGTCGGGCATCGTGCAGTTATTTCATCTACTGTATATGTTCGTGTCGGGCATCGTGCAGTTATTTCATCTACTGTATATGTTCGTGTTGAGCATTGTGCAGTTATTTCATCTACTGTATATGTTCGTGTGGAGCATCGTGCAGTTATTTCATCTACTGTATATGTTCGTGTCGGGCATCGTGCAGTTATTTCATCTACTGTATATGTTCGTGTGTGGGGCATCGTGCAGTTATTTCATCTACTGTATATGTTCGTGTCGGGCATCGTGCAGTTATTTCGTCTACTATATATGTATTTGTCGGGCATCGTGCAGTTATTTTCATCTACTGTATATGTTCGTGTCGGGCATCGTGCAGTTATTTCATCTACTGTATATGTTCGTGTGGGGCATCGTGCAGTTATTTCATCTACTGTATATGTTCGTGTCGGGCATCGTGCAGTTATTTCATCTACTGTATATGTTCGTGTGGGGCATCGTGCAGTTATTTCATCTACTGTATATGTTCGTGTGGGCATCGTGCAGTTATTTCATCTACTATATATGTCGTGTCGGGCATCGTGCAGTTATTTCATCTACTGTATATGTTTGTGTCGGGCATCGTGCAGTTATTTCATCTACTGTATGTATATGTTCGTGTCGGGCATCGTGCAGTTATTTCATCTACTGTATATGTTTCGTGTCGGGCATCGTGCAGTTATTTCATCTACTGTATATGTTCGTGTCGGGCATCGTGCAGTTATTTCATCTACTGTATATGTTCATGGAGAGTATTGTGCAGTTATTTCATCTACTGTATATGTTTGTGCAGTTAGTTATTTCATCTACTGTATATATGTTGTGTGGGCATCGTGCAGTTATTTCATCTACTGTATATGTTTGTTGTCGGGCATCGTGCAGTTATTTCATCTACTGTATATATGTTATTTGTATATGTTGTGTGGGGCATGTGCAGTTATTTCATCTACTGTATATGTTGTGTGGGGCATCGTGCAGTTATTTCATCTACTGTATATGTTCGTGTCGGCATTGTGCAGTTATTTCATCTACTGTATATGTTATTTCATCGTGCAGTTATTTCATCTACTGTATATGTTCGTGTCAGGGCATCGTGCAGTTATTTCATCTACTGTATATGTTATGTCGGGCATCGTGCAGTTATTTCATCTACTGTATATGTTCGTGTGTGGGCATCGTGCAGTTATTTCATCTACTGTATATGTTCGTGTCGGGCATCGTGCAGTTATTTCATCTACTGTATATGTTTGTGTCGGGCATCGTGCAGTTATTTCATCTACTGTATATGTTTGTGTCGGCATCGTGCAGTTATTTCATCTACTGTATATGTTTGTGTCGGGCATCGTGCAGTTATTTCATTACTGTATATGTTTGTGTGGCATCGTGCAGTTATTTCGTGCAGTTATTTTTACTGTATATGTCTACATCGTGCAGTTATTTATGTTACTGTATATGTTGTTGTGGGGCATCGTGCAGTTATTTCATCTACTGTATATGTTTGTGTGGGCAGGCATGCAGTGCAGTTATTTCATCTACTGTATATGTTTGTGTCGGGCATCGTGCAGTTATTTCATCTACTGTATATGTTCGTGTCGGGCATCGTGCAGTTATTTCATCTACTGTATATATTTTTGTGTGGGGCATCGTGCAGTTATTTCATCTACTGTATATGTTTGTGTGGGCATGTGCAGTTATTTCATCTACTGTATATGTTCGTGTCGGGGCATCGTGCAGTTATTTCATCTACTGTATATGTTCGTGTGGGCATCGTGCAGTTATTTCATCTACTGTATATGTTCGTGTGGGCATCGTGCAGTTATTTCATCTACTGTATATGTTCGTGTTGGGCATCGTGCAGTTATTTCATCTACTGTATATGTTTGTGTCGGGCATCGTGCAGTTATTTCATCTACTGTATATGTTCGTGTGGGGCATCGTGCAGTTATTTCATCTACTGTATATGTTTCGTGTCGGGCATCGTGCAGTTATTTCATCTACTGTATATGTTCGTGTCGGGCATCGTGCAGTTATTTCATCTACTATATATGTTTGTGGGCATCGTGCAGTTATTTCATCTACTATATATGTTCGTGTCGGGCATCGTGCAGTTATTTCATCTACTGTATATGTTCGTGTCGGGCATCGTGCAGTTATTTCATCTACTGTATATGTTCGTGTCGGGCATCGTGCAGTTATTTCATCTACTGTATATGTTTGTGTCGGGCATCGTGCAGTTATTTCATCTACTGTATATGTTTTGTGTGGGCATCGTGCAGTTATTTCATCTACTGTATATGTTCGTGTGGGCATCGTGCAGTTATTTCATCTACTGTATATGTTGTTTGTGTTATTTCATCTACTGCATCGGGCATCGTGCAGTTATTTCATCTACTGTATATGTTCGTGTCGGGCATCGTGCAGTTATTTCATCTACTGTATATGTTCGTGTCGGGCATCGTGCAGTTATTTCATCTACTGTATATGTTGTGTGTGGGCATCGTGCAGTTATTTCATCTACTGTATATGTTTGTGTCGGGCATCGTGCAGTTATTTCATCTACTGTATATGTTTGTGTGGGCATCGTGCAGTTATTTCATCTACTGTATATGCATGTCGGGCATCGTGCAGTTATTTCATCTACTGTATATGTATATGTTAGGTCGGCATCGTGCAGTTATTTCATCTACTGTATATGTTCGTGTCGGCAGTGCAGTTATTTCATCTACTGTATATGTTTTGTGTCGGGCATCGTGCAGTTATTTCATCTACTGTATATGTTCGTGTCGGGCATCGTGCAGTTATTTCATCTACTGTATATATATGTTGTGTGGGGCATCGTGCAGTTATTTCATCTACTGTATATGTTCGTATCGGGCATCGTGCAGTTATTTCATCTACTGTATATGTTCGTGTCGGGCATCGTGCAGTTATTTCATCTACTGTATATGTTCGTGTCGGGCATCGTGCAGTTATTTCATCTACTGTATATGTTCGTGTCGGGCATCGTGCAGTTATTTCATCTACTGTATATGTTTGTGTCGGGCATCGTGCAGTTATTTCATCTACTGTATATGTTTCGTGTGGGCATCGTGCAGTTATTTCATCTACTGTATATGTTCATGTCGGGCATCGTGCAGTTATTTCATCTACTGTATATGTTCATGTGGAGCATTCTGCAGTTATTTCGTCTACTATATATGTTCGTGTCGGGCATTGTGCAGTTATTTCATCTACTGTATATGTTCGTGTGGAGCATTCATGCAGTTATTTCATCTACTGTATATGTTGTGTGGGCATCGTGCAGTTATTTCATCTACTGTATATGTTCGTGTCGGGCATCGTGCAGTTATTTCATCTACTGTATATGTTTGTGTCGGGCACTGTGCAGTTATTTCATCTACTGTATATGTTTGTGTCGGGCATCGTGCAGTTATTTCATCTACTGTATATATTTCATGGGGCATCGTGCAGTTATTTCATCTACTGTATATGTTCGTGTCGGGCATCGTGCAGTTATTTCATCTACTGTATATGTTTTGTGTGGAGCATCGTGCAGTTATTTCATCTACTGTATATGTTCGTGTCGGGCATCGTGCAGTTATTTCATCTACTGTATATGTTCGTGTCGGGCATCGTGCAGTTATTTCATCTACTGTATATGTTCGTGTGGGGCATCGTGCAGTTATTTCATCTACTGTATATGTTCGTGTCGGGCATCGTGCAGTTATTTCATCTACTGTATATGTTTGTGTCGGGCATCGTGCAGTTATTTCATCTACTGTATATGTTTGTGTCGGGCATCGTGCAGTTATTTCATCTACTGTATATGTTCGTGTGGAGCATCGTGCAGTTATTTCATCTACTGTATATGTTTGTGTGGAGCATCGTGCAGTTATTTCATCTACTGTATATGTTTGTGTCGGGCATCGTGCAGTTATTTCATCTACTGTATATGTTCGTGTCGGGCATCGTGCAGTTATTTCATCTACTGTATATGTTCGTGTCGGGCATCGTGCAGTTATTTCATCTACTGTATATGTTCGTGTCGGGCATCGTGCAGTTATTTCATCTACTGTATATGTTTGTGTGTCGGGCATCGTGCAGTTATTTCATCTACTGTATATGTTTGTGTCGGGCATCGTGCAGTTATTTCATCTACTGTATATGTTCGTGTCGGGCATCGTGCAGTTATTTCATCTACTGTATATGTTCGTGTCGGGCATCGTGCAGTTATTTCATCTACTGTATATGTTTGTGTGGGGCATCGTGCAGTTATTTCATCTACTGTATATGTTCGTGTCGGGCATCGTGCAGTTATTTCATCTACTACTGTATATGTTCGTGTCGGGCATCGTGCAGTTATTTCATCTACTGTATATGTTTGTGTGGAGCATCGTGCAGTTATTTCATCTACTGTATATGTTTGTGTCGGGCATCGTGCAGTTATTTCATCTACTGTATATGTTCGTGTCGGGCATCGTGCAGTTATTTCATCTACTGTATATGTTGTGTGGGCATCGTGCAGTTATTTCATCTACTGTATATGTTCGTGTCGGGCATCGTGCAGTTATTTCATCTACTGTATATGTTTGTGTCGGGCATCGTGCAGTTATTTCATCTACTGTATATGTTCGTGTGGAGCATCGTGCAGTTATTTCATCTACTGTATATGTTCGTGTCGGGCATCGTGCAGTTATTTCATCTACTGTATATGTTCGTGTCGGGCATCGTGCAGTTATTTCATCTACTGTATATGTTCGTGTCGGGCATCGTGCAGTTATTTCATCTACTGTATATGTTTTGTGTCGGGCATCGTGCAGTTATTTCATCTACTGTATATGTTTGTGTCGGGCATCGTGCAGTTATTTCATCTACTGTATATGTTCGTTTGTGTCGGGCATCGTGCAGTTATTTCATCTACTGTATATGTTGTGTCGGGCATCGTGCAGTTATTTCATCTACTGTGGTATTTTGTTTCATTACTGTATATGTTTGTGGGCATCGTGCAGTTATTTCATCTACTGTATATGTTGTGGGGCATCGTGCAGTTATTTCATCTACTGTATATGTTTGTGTGTCGGGCATCGTGCAGTTATTTCATCTACTATATGTTATATGTGGGGCATGTGCAGGGCATCTGCAGTTATTTCATCTAGTTATTTATCTACTGTATATGTTCGTGGGCATCGTGCAGTTATTTCATCTACTGTATATGTTCGTGTCGGGCATCGTGCAGTTATTTCATCTACTGTATATGTTCGTGTCGGGCATCGTGCAGTTATTTCATCTACTGTATATGTTCGTGTCGGGCATCGTGCAGTTATTTCATCTACTGTATATGTTTGTGTGGAGCATCGTGCAGTTATTTCATCTACTGTATATGTTTGTGTCGGGCATCGTGCAGTTATTTCATCTACTATATATGTTTGTGTCGGGCATCGTGCAGTTATTTCATCTACTGTATATGTTCGTGTGGAGCATCCTGCAGTTATTTCATCTACTGTATATGTGTTATGTGTCGTGCATCGTGCAGGCATCGTGCAGTTATTTCATCTACTGTATATTTCATCGGGCACTGCAGTTATTTCATCTACTATATATGTTTGTGTCGGGCATCGTGCAGTTATTTCATCTACTGTATATGTTCGTGTCGGGCATCGTGCAGTTATTTCATCTACTGTATATGTTTGTGTGGGCATCGTGCAGTTATTTCATCTACTGTATATGTTATTGTCGGGTGTCGGCATCGTGCAGTTATTTCATCTACTGTATATGTTTGTGTTTGTGGGCATCGTGCAGTTATTTCATCTGTATATGTGTTTTTAGTTATTTCATTTCATCGTGCAGTTATTTCATCTACTGTATATGTATGTTCGTGTCGGGCATCGTGCAGTTATTTCATCTACTGTATATGTTTATATGGTGTCGGGCATCGTGTGCAGTTATTTCATCTACTGTATATGTTCGTGTCGGGCATGGTGCAGTTATTTCATCTACTGTATATGTTTGTGTGGAGCATCCTGCAGTTATTTCATCTACTGTATATGTTTGTGTCGGGCATCGTGCAGTTATTTCATCTACTGTATATGTTCGTGTCGGGCATCGTGCAGTTATTTCATCTACTGTATATGTTCGTGTGGAGCATCGTGCAGTTATTTCATCTACTGTATATGTTCGTGTCGGGCATCGTGCAGTTATTTCATCTACTGTATATGTTTGTGTCGGGCATCGTGCAGTTATTTCATCTACTGTATATGTTGTGTCGGGCATTGTGCAGTTATTTCATCTACTGTATATGTTTTTTCATCTGCAGTTATTTGTATATTTGTTGGGCATCGTGCAGTTATTTCATCTACTGTATATGTTCGTGTGGGGCATCGTGCAGTTATTTCATCTACTGTATATGTTCGTGTGGGGCATCGTGCAGTTATTTCATCTACTGTATATGTTTGTGTCGGGCATCGTGCAGTTATTTCATCTACTGTATATGTTTGTGTTGGGCATCGTGCAGTTATTTCATCTACTGTATATGTTTGTGTGGAGCATCGTGCAGTTATTTCATCTACTGTATATGTTTTGTGTGGGCATCGTGCAGTTATTTCATCTACTGTATATGTTTGTGTGGGCATCGTGCAGTTATTTCATCTACTGTATATGTTTGTGTCGGGCATCGTGCAGTTATTTCATCTACTGTATATATGTTTTTGTGTCGGGCATCGTGCAGTTATTTCATCTACTGTATATGTTTGTGTCGGGCATCGTGCAGTTATTTCATCTACTGTATATGTTCGTGTGGGGCATCGTGCAGTTATTTCATCTACTGTATATGTTTGTGTTGGGCATCGTGCAGTTATTTCATCTACTGTATATGTTTTTTGTGGGGCATCGTGCAGTTATTTCATCTACTGTATATGTTCGTGTCGGGCATCGTGCAGTTATTTCATCTACTGTATATGTTCGTGTCGGGCATCGTGCAGTTATTTCATCTACTATATGTTCGTGTCGGGCATCGTGCAGTTATTTCATCTACTGTATATGTTCGTGTCGGGCATCGTGCAGTTATTTCATCTACTGTATATGTTTCGTGTCGGGCATCGTGCAGTTATTTCATCTACTGTATATGTTCGTGTGGGGCATCGTGCAGTTATTTCATCTACTGTATATGTTCGTGTCGGGCATTGTGCAGTTATTTCATCTACTGTATATGTTCGTGTTGTGCATCGTGCAGTTATTTCATCTACTATATATGTTTATGTCGGGCATCGTGCAGTTATTTCATCTACTGTATTTGTTCGTGTCGGGCATCGTGCAGTTATTTCATCTACTATATATGTTCGTGTGGGGCATCGTGCAGTTATTTCATCTACTGTATATGTTCGTGTCGGGCATCGTGCAGTTATTTCATCTACTGTATATGTTTGTGTCGGGCATCGTGCAGTTATTTCATCTACTGTATATGTTTGTGTCGGGCATCGTGCAGTTATTTCATCTACTGTATATGTTCGTGTTGGGCATCGTGCAGTTATTTC
Organism: Gymnothorax javanicus; assembly: GCA_029692085.1. Taxonomy (NCBI): domain Eukaryota; kingdom Metazoa; phylum Chordata; class Actinopteri; order Anguilliformes; family Muraenidae; genus Gymnothorax; species Gymnothorax javanicus. The sequence continues at coordinate 13,176 of JAFJMP010000022.1, forward strand.
ATCTACTGTATATGTTCGTGTCGGGCATCGTGCAGTTATTTCATCTACTGTATATGTTCGTGTGGGGCATCGTGCAGTTATTTCATCTACTGTATATGTTTGTGTCGGGCATCGTGCAGTTATTTCATCTACTGTATATGTTCGTGTCGGGCATCGTGCAGTTATTTCATCTACTGTATATGTTCGTGTGGGCATCGTGCAGGCAGTTATTTCATCAGTTATTTCATCTACTGTATATATGTTTGTGGCATCGTGCAGCATCTACTGCAGTTATTTCATCTACTGTATTTCATTTGTATATGTTTGTGTCGGCATCGTGCAGTTATTTCATCTACTGTATATGTTCGTGTCGGGCATCGTGCAGTTATTTCATCTACTGTATATGTTCGTGTCGGCATCGTGCAGTTATTTCATCTACTGTATATGTTCGTGTCGGGCATCGTGCAGTTATTTCATCTACTGTATATGTTAATGTGGAGCATTCTGCAGTTATTTCGTCTACTATATATGTTTATGTCGGGCATCGTGCAGTTATTTCATCTACTGTATGTGTGGGCATCGTGCAGTTATTTCATCTACTGTATATGTTGTTCGGGCATCGTGCAGTTATTTCATCTACTGTATATGTTTATGTCGGGCATCTGCAGTTATTTCATCTACTGTATGTTTGTGTGGGCATCGTGCAGTTATTTCATCTACTGTTATTTCATCTACTGTATTTCATGTTATATGTTGTGTCGGGCATCGTGCAGTTATTTCATCTACTGTATATGTTATGTTAGCATCATGCAGTTATTTCATCTACTATATATGTACTGTTTGTTGTGTGGGCATCGTGCAGTTATTTTATTTGTATGTTACGGGCATGTGCAGTTATTTCATCTACTGTATATGTTTGTGTCGGGCATCGTGCAGTTATTTCATCTACTGTATATGTTTGTCGGCATCGTGCAGTTATTTCATTTCTCGTGCAGTTATTTCATCTACTGTATATGTTGTGTCGGGCATGCAGTTATTTCATCTATGTGCAGTTATTTCATCTACTGTATGTTATGTTCTGTATATGTTGTCGGGCATCGTGCAGTTATTTCATCTACTGTATATGTTCGTGTCGGGCATCGTGCAGTTATTTCATCTACTGTATATGTTTGTGTCGGGCATCGTGCAGTTATTTCATCTACTGTATATGTTCGTGTCGGGCATCGTGCAGTTATTTCATCTACTGTATGTTGTTCGGGCATCGTGCAGTTATTTCATCTACTGTATATGTTTATTCGGGCATCTGCAGTTATTTCATCTACTGTATATGTTCGTGTTGGGCATCGTGCAGTTATTTCATCTACTGTATATGTTCGTGTGGGGCATCGTGCAGTTATTTCATCTACTGTATATGTTCGTGTGGGCATCGTGCAGTTATTTCATCTACTGTATATGTTCGTGTCGGGCATCATGCAGTTATTTCATCTACTGTATATGTTTGTTGTGGGCATCGTGCAGTTATTTCATCTACTGTATATGTTCGTGTCGGGCATCGTGCAGTTATTTCATCTACTGTATATGTTCGTGTGGGCATCGTGCAGTTATTTCATCTACTGTATATGTTTTGTGTCGGGCATCGTGCAGTTATTTCATCTACTGTATATGTTTTGTGTGGGGCATCGTGCAGTTATTTCATCTACTGTATATGTTCGTGTCGGGCATCGTGCAGTTATTTCATCTACTGTATATGTTTGTGTCGGGCATCGTGCAGTTATTTCATCTACTGTATATGTTCGTGTGGGGCATCGTGCAGTTATTTCATCTACTGTATATGTTCGTTCGGGCATGTTATTTCAGTTATTTCATCTACTGTATATATGTTTGTGGGCATCATCGTGCAGTTATTTCATCTACTGTATATGTTTGTGGGGCATCGTGCAGTTATTTCATCTACTGTATATGTTCGTGTCGGGCATCGTGCAGTTATTTCATCTACTGTATATGTTGTGTAGGGCATCGTGCAGTTATTTCATCTACTGTATACTGTATGTTGTTGGGCATCGTGCAGTTATTTCATCTACTGTATATGTTTGTGTGGGCATCGTGCAGTTATTTCATCTACTGTATATGTTCGTGTGGGCATCGTGCAGTTATTTCATCTACTGTATATGTTTGTGTGGGCATCGTGCAGTTATTTCATCTACTGTATATGTTGTGTCGGGCATCGTGCAGTTATTTCATCTACTGTATATGTTCGTGTCGGGCATCGTGCAGTTATTTCATCTACTGTATATGTTCGTGTCGGGCATCGTGCAGTTATTTCATCTACTGTATATGTTCGTGTCGGGCATCGTGCAGTTATTTCATCTACTGTATATGTTCGTGTCGGGCATCGTGCAGTTATTTCATCTACTGTATATGTTCGTGTGGAGCATCGTGCAGTTATTTCATCTACTGTATATGTTCGTGTCGGGCATCGTGCAGTTATTTCATCTACTGTATATGTTTGTGTCGGGCATCGTGCAGTTATTTCATCTACTGTATATGTTTGTGTGGGGCATCGTGCAGTTATTTCATCTACTGTATATGTTTTGTGTCGGGCATCGTGCAGTTATTTCATCTACTGTATATGTTATGTGTGGGCATCGTGCAGTTATTTCATCTACTGTATATGTTCGTGTCGGGCATCGTGCAGTTATTTCATCTACTGTATATGTTCGTGTCGGGCATCGTGCAGTTATTTCATCTACTGTATATGTTCGTGTCGGGCATCGTGCAGTTATTTTCATCTGTATATGTTGTGGGGTGTGCAGTTATTTCATCTACTGTAGTTATTTCATCTGCAGTTATTTCATCTACTATATGTTCGTGTCGGGCATCGTGCAGTTATTTCATCTACTGTATATGTTGTCGGGCATTGTGGGCATCGTGCAGTTATTTCATCTACTATATATGTTTGTTGGGCATCGTGCAGTTATTTCATCTACTGTATATGTTCGTGTCGGGCATCGTGCAGTTATTTCATCTACTGTATATGTTCGTGTCGGGCATCGTGCAGTTATTTCATCTACTGTATATGTATGTCGGGCATCGTGTCGGGCATCGTGCATGTTATTTCATCTACAGTTATTATACTGTATATGTTTGTGTGGCGGGCATCGTGCAGTTATTTCATCTACTGTATATGTTTTTGGGCATCGTGCAGTTATTTCATGTATATGTTTTTGTGGGCATCGTGCAGTTATTTCATCTACTGTATATGTTTGTCGAGCATCGTGCAGTTATTTCATCTACTGTATATGTTGTGTGGGCATCGTGCAGTTATTTCATCTACTGTATATATGTTCGTTGTCGGGCATCGTGCAGTTATTTCATCTACTGTATATGTTCGTGTCGGGCATCGTGCAGTTATTTCATCTACTGTATATATGTTGTGTCGGGCATCGTGCAGTTATTTCATCTACTGTATATGTTTGTGTCGGGCATCGTGCAGTTATTTCATCTACTGTATATGTTTGTGTCGGCATCGTGCAGTTATTTCATCTACTGTATATGTTCGTGTCGGGCATCGTGCAGTTATTTCATCTACTGTATATGTTCGTGTCGGGCATCGTGCAGTTATTTCATCTACTGTATATGTTCGTGTGGGGCATCGTGCAGTTATTTCATCTACTGTATATGTTTGGGCATCGTGCAGTTATTTCATCTACTGTATATGTTCGTGTGTGGGCATCGTGCAGTTATTTCATCTACTGTATATGTTTTTGCAGGGCATTCATGCAGTTATTTCATCTACTTATATATGTTATGTCGGGCATCGTGCAGTTATTTCATCTACTGTATATGTTCGTCGGGCATCGTGCAGGGGCATCATGCAGTTGTTTTCATCTACTGTATATGTTTGTTTGTGGGGCATCGTGCAGTTATTTCATCTACTGTATATGTTCGTGCATCGTGCAGTTATTTCATCTACTGTATAGTTATTTCAGTTATTTCATCTACTGTATATGTTGTCGGGCATCGTGCAGTTATTTCATCTACTGTATATGTTTGTGGTGGGCATCGTGCAGTTATTTCATCTACTGTATATGTTCGTGTGGGCATCGTGCAGTTATTTCATCTACTGTATATGTTCGTGTCGGGCATCGTGCAGTTATTTCATCTACTGTATATGTTTGTGTCGGGCATCGTGCAGTTATTTCATCTACTGTATATGTTTGTGTGGGGCATCGTGCAGTTATTTCATCTACTGTATATGTTTGTGTCGGGCATCGTGCAGTTATTTCATCTACTGTATATGTTCGTGTCGGGCATCGTGCAGTTATTTCATCTACTGTATATATGTTCGTGTCGGGCATTGTGCAGTTATTTCATCTACTGTATATGTTCGTGTGGGCATGTGCAGTTTTCATCTACTGTATATGTTGTTGGTTGTGTGCAGGCATCATCTGCAGTTATTTCATCTACTGTATATGTTATGTTGTGTCGGGCATCGTGCAGTTATTTCATCTACTGTATATGTTTGTGTCGGGCATCGTGCAGTTATTTCATCATCTACTGTATATGTTCGTGTCGGGCATCGTGCAGTTATTTCATCTACTGTATATGTTTGTCGGGCATCGTGCAGTTATTTCATCTACTGTATATGTTCGTGTCGGGCATCGTGCAGTTATTTCATCTACTGTATATGTTTGTGTCGGGCATCGTGCAGTTATTTCATCTACTGTATATGTTTCGGGCATGTGCAGGGCATGTATGCAGTTATTTCATTTCTACTGTATATGTTCGTGTCGGGCATCGTGCAGTTATTTCATCTACTGTATATGTTTGTGTGGAGCATCGTGCAGTTATTTCATCTACTGTATATGTTTCGGGCATCGTGCAGTTATTTCATCTACTGTATATGTTCGTGTCGGGCATCGTGCAGTTATTTCATCTACTGCATCGTGCAGTTATTTCATTACTGTATATGTTCGTGCGGGCATCGTGCAGTTATTTCATCTACTGTATATGTTCGTGTCGGGCATCGTGCAGTTATTTCATCTACTGTATATGTTCGTGTCGGGCATCGTGCAGTTATTTCATCTACTGTATATGTTCGTGTCGGGCATCGTGCAGTTATTTCATCTACTGTATATGTTCGTGTCGGGCATCGTGCAGTCGGGCAGTGCAGTTATTTCATCTACTGTATATGTTCGTGTGGGGCATCGTGCAGTTATTTCATCTACTGTATATGTTCGTGTCGGGCATCGTGCAGTTATTTCATCTACTGTATATGTATGTGTTTGTGTCGGGCATCGTGCAGTTATTTCATCTACTGTATATGTTTACTGTATATGTTCGGGCATCGTGCAGTTATTTCATCATCTACTGTATATGTTATTTTGTGTATATGGGCATCATCGTGCAGTTATTTCATCTACTGTATATGTTGTGTCGGGTGGCAGCATCATCTGCAGTTATTTCATCTACAGTTATTTCATTACTGTATGTGTTGTGTCGGGCATCGTGCAGTTATTTCATCTACATCTACTGTATATGTTTTATTTCATCTACTGTATATGTTTGTCGTGCAGTTATTTCATCTACTGTATATGTTCGTGTCGGGCATCGTGCAGTTATTTCATCTACTGTATATGTTCGTGTCGGGCATCGTGCAGTTATTTCATCTACTGTATATGTTTGTGTGGGGCATCGTGCAGTTATTTCATCTACTGTATATGTTTGTGTCGGGCATCGTGCAGTTATTTCATCTACTGTATATGTTTTGTGTCGGGGCAGTTATTTGCAGTTATTTCATTTCACTGTATATGTTGTTCGTGTCGGGCATCGTGCAGTTATTTCATCTACTGTATATATGTTTGTGTCGGGCATCGTGCAGTTATTTCATTTACTGTATATGTTCGTGTGGAGCATCGTGCAGTTATTTCATCTACTGTATATGTTGTGTCGGGCATGTGCAGTTATTTCATCATCGGGCATCGTGCAGTTATTTCATCTACTGTATATGTTTGTCGGGCATCGTGCAGTTATTTCATCAGTTATTTCATCTACTATTTCATCTACTGTATATGTTTGTCGGGGGCATCGTGCAGTTATTTCATCTACTGTATATGTTCGTGTCGGGCATCGTGCAGTTATTTCATCTACTGTATATGTTCGTGTCGGGCATCGTGCAGTTATTTCATCATCTGTATATATATGTTGTGTGGGCATCGTGCAGTTATTTCATCTACTGTATATGTTTCATCGGGCATCGTGCAGTTATTTCATCTACTGTATATGTTCGTGTCGGGCATCGTGCAGTTATTTCATCTACTACTGTGTCGGGCATATGTTATTTCATCTACTGTATATGTTCATGTGCATCGTGCAGTTATTTCATCTACATCGGGCATGTGTCATATCTTTTGTGTCGGGCATCGTGCAGTTATTTCATCTACTGTATATGTTTTTGTGTCGGGCATCGTGCAGTTATTTCATCTCTGTGCAGTTGTTTTCGTGCAGTTATCTACTGTATATGTTCGTGTGGGGCATCGTGCAGTTATTTCATCTACTGTATATGTTCGTGTCGGCATCGTGCAGTTATTTCATCTACTGTAGTTATTTCATCTACTGTTATTTCATCTATGCATCGTGCAGTTATTTCATCTACTGTATATGTTTGTCGGGCATCGTGCAGTTATTTCATCTACTGTATATATGTTCGTGTCGGGCATCGTGCAGTTATTTCATCTACTGTATATGTTTCGTGTGGGCATCGTGCAGTTATTTCATCTACATATATGTATATGTTCGTGTCGGGCATCGTGCAGTTATTTCATCTACTGTATATGTTCGTGTCGGGCATCGTGCAGTTATTTCATCTAGTTATTTCATCTACTATTTATATGTTTGTTGTCGGGCATCGTGCAGTTATTTCATCTACTGTATATGTTCTACGGGCATCGTGCAGTTATTTCATCTATCTACTATATATGTTTGTGTCGGGCATCGTGCAGTTATTTCATCTACTGTATATGTTCGTGTCGGGCATCGTGCAGTTATTTCATCTACGTGCAGTTATTTTCATCTACTGTATATGTTTGTGTGGGCATCGTGCAGTTATTTCATCTACTGTATATGTTTTGTGTCGGGCATCGTGCAGTTATTTTTCATCTACTGTATATGTTCGTGTCGGGCATCGTGCAGTTATTTCATCTACTGTATATGTTCGTGTGGGCATCGTGCAGTTATTTCATCTACTGTATATGTTCGTGTCGGGCATCGTGCAGTTATTTCATCTACTGTATATGTTGTGTGTGGGGCATTGTGCAGTTATTTCATCTACTGTATATGTTTTGTGTGGGCATCGTGCAGTTATTTCATCTACTGTATATATTTTATATGCAGTTATTTCATCTACTGTATATGTTTGTGGCATGTGCAGTTATTTCATCTACTGTATATGTTCGTGTGGGGCATCGTGCAGTTATTTCATCTACTGTATATGTTCGTGTGGGCATCGTGCAGTTATTTCATCTACTGTATATGTTTGTGTCGGGCATCGTGCAGTTATTTTTCATCTACTGTATATGTTCGTGTCGGGCATCGTGCAGTTATTTCATCTAGTTATTTCACTGTATATGTTGTTTGTCGGGCATCGTGCAGTTATTTCATCTACTGTATATGTATATATGTTCGTGTCGGGCATTGTGCAGTTATTTTTCATCTACTGTATATATGTCGGGCATCGTGCAGTTATTTCAGTTATTTCATCAGTTATTTCATCTACTATATATGTTTGTGTTCGGGCATCGTGCAGTTATTTCATCTACTGTATATGTTTGTGTGGGCATCGTGCAGTTATTTCATCTACTTATATGTTTCGGGCATCGTGCAGTTATTTCTACTGTATATGTTTGTGTCGGGCATCGTGCAGTTATTTCATCTACTGTATATGTTTGTGTGGGGCATCGTGCAGTTATTTCATCGTGCAGTTATGTTTTCATCTAGTTATTTCATCTACTGTATATGTTTGTGTCGGGCATCGTGCAGTTATTTCATCTACTATATATGTTTGTGTCGGGCATCGTGCAGTTATTTCATCTACTGTATATGTTTGTGTTGGGCATGTGCAGTTATTTCATGCTAGTTATTTCTATCTACTTATATGTTCTGTTATTTCATCGGGCATCGTGCAGTTATTTCATCTACTGTATATGTTCGTGTCGGGCATCGTGCAGTTATTTCATCTACTGTATATGTTGTGTGGGCATCGTGCAGTTATTTCATCTACTGTATATGTTTGTGGGCATCGTGCAGTTATTTCATCTACTGTATATGTTTGTGTCGGGCATCGTGCAGTTATTTCATCTACTGTATATGTTCGTGTCGGGCATCGTGCAGTTATTTCATCTACTGTATATCTCGGGCATCGTGCAGTTATTTCATCTACTGTATATGTTGTGGGGGCATCGTGCAGTTATTTCATCTACTATATATATGTTCGGGCATCGTGCAGTTATTTCATCTACTGTATATGTTATTTCATCTAGTTATTTCATATGTATATGTTGTGTGTGGGCATCGTGCAGTTATTTCATCTACTGTATATATGTTTGTGTGGCATCGTGCAGTTATTTCATCTACTGTATATCGTGTCGGGCATCGTGCAGTTATTTCATCTACTGTATATGTTTGTGTATGGGCATCATCGTGCAGTTATTTCATCTACTGTATATGTTCGTGTGGGGCATCGTGCAGTTATTTCATCTACTGTATATGTTCGTGTCGGGCATCGTGCAGTTATTTCATCTACTGTATATGTTCGTGTGGGCATCGTGCAGTTATTTCATCTACTGTATATGTTGTGTGGGCATCGTGCAGTTATTTCATCTACTGTATATGTGTTGTATTTCCATCTGCAGTTATTTCATCTACTGTATTTCGGGCATCTGCAGTTATTTCATCTACTTTATATACTGTATATGTGTGTCGGGCATCGTGCAGTTATTTCATCTACTGTATATGTTCGTGTTGGGCATCGTGCAGTTATTTCATCTACTGTATATGATTGTGTCGGGCATCGTACAGTTATTTCATCTACTATATATGTTTGTGTCGGGCATCGTGCAGTTATTTCATCTACTGTATATGTTCGTGTGGAGCATCGTGCAGTTATTTCATCTACTGTATATGTTCGTGTCGGGCATCGTGCAGTTATTTCATCTACTGTATATGTGCAGCATTGCAGTTATTTCATCTACTGTATATATGTTCGTGTCGGGCATCGTGCAGTTATTTCATCTACTGTATATGTTGTCGGGTCGGGCATCGTGCAGTTATTTCATCTACTGTATATGTTTTGTGTTGGGCATCGTGCAGTTATTTCATCTACTGTATATGTTCGTGTGGGCATCGTGCAGTTATTTCATCTACTGTATATGTTCGTGTCGGGCATGGTGCAGTAATTTCATCTACTGTATATGTTAATGTGGAGCATTCTGCAGTTATTTCGTCTACTATATATGTTTATGTCGGGCATCGTGCAGTTATTTCATCTACTGTATATGTTCGTGTCGGGCATCGTGCAGTTATTTCATCTACTGTATATGTTTTGTGTCGGGCATCGTGCAGTTATTTCATCTACTGTATATGTTTGTGTCGGGCATCGTGCAGTTATTTCATCTACTGTATATGTTCGTGTCGGGCATCGTGCAGTTATTTCATCTACTGTATATATGTTTGTGTCGGGCATGTGCAGTTATTTCATCTACTGTATATGTTCGTGTCGGGCATCGTGCAGTTATTTCATCTACTATATATGTTCGTGTCGGGCATCGTGCAGTTATTTCATCTACTGTATATGTTCGTGTGGGCATCGTGCAGTTATTTCATCTACTGTATATGTTCGTGTCGGGCATCGTGCAGTTATTTCATCTACTGTATATGTTGTGTGGGGCACGTCGGGCAGTTATTTCATCACTGTATATGTTCGTGTCGAGCATCGTGCAGTTATTTCATCTACTGTATATGTTCATGTCGGGCATCGTGCAGTTATTTCATCTACTGTATATGTTATTCGGGCATCGTGCAGTTATTTCATCTACTATATATGTTTGTGTCGGGCATCGTGCAGTTATTTCATCTACTGTATATGTTCGTGTCGGGCATCGTGCAGTTATTTCATCTACTGTATATGTTCGTGTCGGGCATCGTGCAGTTATTTCATCTACTGTATATGTTTTGTGGGGCATCGTGCAGTTATTTCATCTACTGTATATGTTTGTGTCGGGCATCGTGCAGTTATTTCATCTACTGTATATGTTTGTGTGGAGCATCGTGCAGTTATTTCATCTACTGTATATGTTCGTGTCGGGCATCGTGCAGTTATTTCATCTACTGTATATGTTTGTGTGGGGCATCGTGCAGTTATTTCATCTACTGTATATGTTTGTGTGGGCATCGTGCAGTTATTTCATCTACTGTATATGTTCGTGTCGGGCATCGTGCAGTTATTTCATCTACTGTATATGTTTGTGGGGCATCGTGCAGTTATTTCATCTACTGTATATGTTTGTGTGGGCATCGTGCAGTTATTTCATCTACTGTATATGTTATGTTGTCGGGCATGGGGCATCGTGCAGTTATTTCATCTACTGTTATATGTACTGTATATGTTGTGGGCATCGTGCAGTTATTTCATCTACTGTATATGTTCGTGTCGGGCATCGTGCAGTTATTTCATATATCTGTATATATGCAGTTCGGGCATTTTTGTGTTGGGCAGTTATTTCATCTACTGTATATGTTCGTGTGGGGCATCGTGCAGTTATTTCATCTACTGTATATGTTTTGTGTCGGGCATCGTGCAGTTATTTCATCTACTGTATATGTTCGTGTCGGGCATCGTGCAGTTATTTCATCTACTCTATATATATGTTGCATCGTGCAGTTATTTCATCTACTGTATATGTTCGTGTCGGGCATCGTGCAGTTATTTCATCTACTGTATATGTTTGTGTCGGGCATCGTGCAGTTATTTCATCTACTGTATTTGTTCGTGTCGGGCATCGTGCAGTTATTTCATCTACTGTATATGTTCGTGTCGGCATCGTGCAGTTATTTCATCTACTGTATATGTTTTGTGTCGGGCATCGTGCAGTTATTTCATCTACTGTATATATTTTGTGTGGGCATCGTGCAGTTATTTCATCTACTGTATATGTTTGTGTCGGGCATCGTGCAGTTATTTCATCTACTGTATATGTTTGTGTCGGGCATCGTGCAGTTATTTCATCTACTATATATGTTCGTGTCGGGCATCGTGCAGTTATTTCATCTACTGTATATATTCGTGTGGGGCATCGTGCAGTTATTTCATCTACTGTATATGTTTGTGTTGGGCATCGTGCAGTTATTTCATCTACTGTATATGTTTGTGTGGAGCATCGTGCAGTTATTTCATCTACTGTATATGTTCGTGTCGGGCATCGTGCAGTTATTTCATCTACTGTATATGTTCGTGTCGGGCATCGTGCAGTTATTTCATCTACTGTATATGTTTGTGTGGAGCATCGTGCAGTTATTTCATCTACTGTATATATGTTCGTGTGGGCATCGTGCAGTTATTTCATCTACTGTATATGTTGTGTCGGGCATCGTGCAGTTATTTCATCTACTGTATATGTTCGTGTGGAGCATCGTGCAGTTATTTCATCTACTGTATATGTTCGTGTCGGGCATCGTGCAGTTATTTCATCTACTGTATATGTTCGTGTCGGGCATCGTGCAGTTATTTCATCTACTGTATATGTTCGTGTCGGGCATCGTGCAGTTATTTCATCTACTGTATATGTTTTGTGTCGGGCATCGTGCAGTTATTTCATCTACTGTATATGTTCGTGTCGGGCATCGTGCAGTTATTTCATCTACTGTATATGTTCGTGTGGGCATCGTGCAGTTATTTCATCTACTGTATATGTTTGTGTCGGGCATCGTGCAGTTATTTCATCTACTATATATGTTCGTGTCGGGCATCGTGCAGTTATTTCATCTACTGTATATGTTCGTGTTGTGCATCGTGCAGTTATTTCATCTACTATATATGTTTTTGTCGGGCATCGTGCAGTTATTTCATCTACTGTATATGTTCGTGTCGAGCATCCTGCAGTTATTTCATCTACTGTATTTGTTCGTGTCGGGCATCGTGCAGTTATTTCATCTATTTCATCTACTGTATATGTTCGTGGGGCATCGTGCAGTTATTTCATCTACTGTATATGTTTGTGTCGGGCATCGTGCAGTTATTTCATCTACTGTATATGTTTTTGTCGAGCATCGTGCAGTTATTTCATCTACTATATATGTTCTTGTCGGGCATCGTGCAGTTATTTCATTTACTGTATATGTTCGTGTGTCGGGCATCGTGCAGTTATTTCATCTACTGTATATGTTCGTGTGGGGCATCGTGCAGTTATTTCATCGCATGCAGTTATTTCATCTACTGTATATGTTCGTGTCGGGCATCGTGCAGTTATTTCATCTACTGTATATATGTTCGTGTCGGGCATCGTGCAGTTATTTCATCTACTGTATATGTTCGTGTCGGGCATCGTGCAGTTATTTCATCTACTGTATATGTTCGTGTCGGGGCATCGTGCAGTTATTTCATCTACTGTATATGTTTTGTGTGGGGCATCGTGCAGTTATTTCATCTACTGTATATGTTTGTGTCGGGCATCGTGCAGTTATTTCATCTCTGTATATGTTATGTTGTCGGGCATCGTGCAGTTATTTCATCTACTGTATATATGTTCGTGTTGGGCATCGTGCAGTTATTTCATCTACTGTATATGTTCGTGTGGAGCATCGTGCAGTTATTTCATCTACTGTATATGTTTGTGTCGGGCATCGTGCAGTTATTTCATCTACTGTATATGTTTGTGTCGGGCATCGTGCAGTTATTTCATCTACTGTATATGTTCGTGTCGGGCATCGTGCATTATTGCAGTTATTTCATCTACTGTAGTTATTTCATCTACTGTATATGTTGTCGGGCATCGTGCAGTTATTTCATCTACTGTATATGTTTGTGTGTTGGGCATGGTGCATCTACTGTATAGTTATTTCATCGCAGTTATTTCATCTACTGTATATGTTTGTGTCGGGCATCGTGCAGTTATTTCATCTACTGTATATGGTCGTGTCAGGCATTGTGCAGTTATTTCATCTACTGTATATGTTTGTGTCGGGCATCGTGCAGTTATTTCATCTACTGTATATGTTCGTGTCGGGCATCGTGCAGTTATTTCATCTACTGTATATGTTCGTGTCGGGCATCGTGCAGTTATTTCATTACTTTCATCTACTGCAGTTATATGTTATGTTGTTGGGCATCGTGCAGTTATTTCATCTACTGTATATGTTCGTGTCGGGCATCGTGCAGTTATTTCATCTACTGTATATGTTTGTGTCGGGCATCGTGCAGTTATTTCATCTACTGTATATGTTTGTGTCGGGCATCGTGCAGTTATTTCATCTACTGTATATGTTGTGTCGGGCATCGTGCAGTTATTTCATCTACTGTATATGTTTGTGTCGGGCATCGTGCAGTTATTTCATCTACTGTATATGTTATGTTTGTGTGTGCAGCATTTCATCAGTTATTTCATCTACTGTTATGTTTTCATCTACTGTGCAGTTATTTCATCTACTGTATGTTTGATCATCGTGCAGTTATTTCATCTACTGTATATGTTGTTGTTGGGCATCGTGCAGTTATTTCATCTACTGTATATGTTCGTGTGGCATCGTGCAGTTATTTATTTCATATATGTTGTATATGTTCTGTCGGGCATCGTGCAGTTATTTCATCTACTGTATATGTTCGTGTGGAGCATCGTGCAGTTATTTCATCTACTGTATATGTTTGTGTCGGGCATCGTGCAGTTATTTCATCTACTATATATGTTCGTGTCGGGCATCGTGCAGTTATTTCATCTACTGTATATGTTTGTGTTGGGCATCGTGCAGTTATTTCATCTACTGTATATGTTCGTGTCGGGCATCGTGCAGTTATTTCATCTACTGTATATGTTTGTGTGGGCATCGTGCAGTTATTTCATCTACTGTATTTCATCAGTTATTTATCTATGTTATGTGTGGGGCATCGTGCAGTTATTTCATCTACTGTATATGTTTTGTGTCGGGCATCGTGCAGTTATTTTTCATCTACTGTATATGTTTGTGTCGGCATCGTGCAGTTATTTCATCTACTGTATATGTTTGTGTCGGGCATCATGTTTTTCATTTCTGTATATGTTCTAGTTATTTATATGTTGTGTCGGTGCGGGCAGTTATTTCATCTGCAGTTATTTTCATCGTGCAGTTATTTCATATGTATATGTTTTCGTCGGGCATCGTGCAGTTATTTCATCTACTGTATATGTTTGTGTCGGGCATCGTGCAGTTATTTCATCTACTGTATATGTTCGTGTGGGGCATCGCAGTTGCAGTTATTTCATCTATTTCATATATGTTATGTTCGTGGGCATCGTGCAGTTATTTCATCTACTGTATATGTTATGTGGGCATCGTGCAGTTATTTCATCTACTGTATATGTTTTTGTCGGGCATCGTGCAGTTATTTCATCTACTATATATGTTCGTGTCGGGCATCGTGCAGTTATTTCATCTACTGTATATGTTCGTGGAGCATTCTGCAGTTATTTCATCTACTATATATGTTCGTGTCGGGCATCGTGCAGTTATTTCATCTACTGTATATGTTCGTGTCGGGCATCGTGCAGTTATTTCATCTACTGTATATGTTCGTGTGGGCATCGTGCAGTTATTTCATCTACTGTATATGTTGTCGGGCATCGTGCAGTTATTTCATCTACTGTATATGTTTGTGTGGGCATCGTGCAGTTATTTCATCTATTGTATATGTTTGTGCATCGTGCAGTTATTTCGTCTACTATATATGTTTTGTCGGGCATCGTGCAGTTATTTCATCTACTGTATATGTTCATGGGCTACTGCAGTTATTTCATCTACTGTATATGTTTGTGTCGGGCATCGTGCAGTTATTTCATCTACTGTATATGTTTCGTGTCGGCATCGTGCAGTTATTTCATCTACTGTATATGTTGTGTTGGAGCATCGTGCAGTTATTTCATCTACTATATATGTTGTGTCGGCATCGTGCAGTTATTTCATCTACTGTATATATTTCATCTACAGTTATTTCATCTACTGTATATGTGTCGGGCATCGTGCAGTTATTTCATCTACTGTATATGTTCGTGTTGGGCATCGTGCAGTTATTTCATCTACTGTATATGCAGTGTGGGCATCGTGCAGTTATTTCATCTACTGTATATTTATGTTTGTGTTGGGCATCGTGCAGTTATTTCATCTACTGTTATGTTTGTGTCGGGCATGCAGTTATTTCATCTACTGTATATGTTGTGTTGTCGGGCATTTCATTTGCTGTTAGTTATTTCATCTAGTTATCATCTACTGTATATGTTGTGCCGGGCATCGTGCAGTTATTTCATCTACTGTATATGTTTTGTGGGCATCGTGCAGTTATTTCATCTACTGTATATTTGTTTATTTATACTGTATATGTCGGGCATCGTGCAGTTATTTCATCTACTGTATATGTTGCAGTTATTTCATCTACAGTTATTTGGCATACTATATTTCATCTACTGTATATCGTCGGGCATCGTGCAGTTATTTCATCTACTGTATATGTGTTGTCGGGCATGCAGTTATTTCATCTACTGTATATGTTCGTGTTGTGCATCGTGCAGTTATTTCATCTACTGTATATGTTCGTGTCCGGCATCGTGCAGTTATTTCATCTACTGTATATGTTCGTGTGGAGCATCCTGCAGTTATTTCATCTACTGTATATGTTCGTGTGGAGCATCCTGCAGTTATTTCATCTACTGTATATGTTCGTGTCGGGCATCGTGCAGTTATTTCATCTACTGTATATGTTCGTGTGGGCATCGTGCAGTTATTTCATCTACTTTATATGCTCTTGTGGGGCATCGTGCAGTTATTTCATCTACTGTATATGTTCGTGTCGGGCATCGTGCAGTTATTTCATCTACTGTATATGTTCATGTCGGGCATCGTGCAGTTATTTCATCTACTGTATATGTTCGTGTCGGGCATCGTGCAGTTATTTCATCTACTGTATATATGTTCGTGTCGGGCATCGTGCAGTTATTTCATCTACTGTATATGTTCGTGTCGGGCATCGAACAGTTATTTCATCTACTGTATATGTTCGTGTCGGGCATCGTGCAGTTATTTCATCCACTGTATATGTTCGTGTCCGGCATTGTGCAATTATTTCATCTACTATATATGTTCGTGTCGGGCATCGTGCAGTTATTCAATCTTTCGTAGGAAGTTCCTTCATGCAGGGCATTGTGGAATCATCTTCGGACATTGTGTCATAATTTTTTGTGCTGTACTTGCCGGGCATCTGAGGGGGGTGTGCGTGGAGCGTTGTGGGGTTTTGTGGAACTTTGTGGAGGTGATATGGTAATGTGTTACGTTGAGCAGGTGTTGTTTGTATTGTTAAATGTTGATTGTTTATGTCTGTATATTTATGGCGCAGGGAGCCTCACCCTAGGGAGACAATAAAGACTCATCTCATTTCAACTCATAAAAAATACCGTGCTAATTGCACTTAAGACCCCTCGGCTGCGTATGTAAGCCCCTGGTGGGCAAAGTAAGAGTCGAAATTGGCTGGAATTTGATAGGTAGGTGAAGGATCCAGACGTACCACTCACCCAAAAAAGAGAAACCTTGAAGCAAAGCTGAAGGCGCTATAGCGGTAATGTCATTGAATTTAAAGATGGGCAGCATTTATGCAGAAAACGGAGGAAAATAGGGGAAATCAAAAACGCATGTGATAGGTTATAAAGGGTGATCCCATGTACCTTCTGTTAAAATTTGAGCATCCTTGCTGAAATAATAAGGAAGTTATGGCAATTTTTCATTACTCGCAATATGCCCCCTGGTGGCCAAAGTAAGAGTCGAAAATGGCCGGAATTCAATAGGTAAGTGAAGAATCCATAGACGTATCAGCCACCCAGAAATGAGAAAGCTAGAAGCAAAGCTGAAGGTGCTAGAGTGGTAACGTCGTCGATGGACAGAAGGATGGACAGACGGACGCTGCAGGGGACGACAATACCCCTCGGCTGGCCGCCATGCCGCCGGCTGAGGGGTAAAAATGAAAATTCCCGTGCACCAGTGTGTGCAGGAGTTGTTACTTAATTTTGAGTAAACAACAGTTAGATCAGGCACGCATTCTTGCTTCATATTTGTCCAACGAATCAGCTGATGTTAATATGGTGCACGCGATTCTTATGAATGTTTGCTGAAGTTTATGGAGTGTTTAAAGCTCTGTGAATTGAAGTTTAGAGCACATTAATTTGTGTCTTCATGTAATGGCTTTTATTTGAGACGTCGGTCGAGGGAACATCTAAGTTGACAGATGGCCCATAGAAACGCTGAAACTGCCTTCTGTTTTTGGAGACAGATGACACTTGGGCAGATTAAGCTACACACTCAACGAATAAAAGATTACATTTCATAAACAGTTAACCTCCGCTCCTTCTCGGTATCATCATTTTAGAAGCTGCTTAACACAGTCGTGCGAGGTCATTTGATAGTCTTGGACATTTTAGAATATCTGACATTTAATTTGTAAGCACGATGAATGCTCTATCCATCATAGTTAGCCTACAGCGTAGTGACCTTATGAGCTAAGTAGAGACGGGCCTTAATTAGCGACTCAGTTTAAGACACTGAGCGTGGACTGTATTTAAATATGGACAGCCGAACAGCTCCTGAAAGTGAAGTCAAAACGTCTCGAACGCCATCTAGTGGCTGGCTGCAGTACAATTTATAAGTCCACTCCCTCCATGTTAGTTGATGGGTCACAGGCTACACACACAAAAAAATCAAGTACATGCCAAATAATTTTTTTTTAAAAAGGGTGTCTGCCTTTTTATGAAGTTCATACCATGCTGATGTATGTCCAAGTGTTAATTTATCCAGCAAGTTTGCAGTTAATTTATTTATTTGATTCTGTTGAAAAGGGGCGTGATTGACAGCTGCTGAGCGTGACGGAGACGCAATGGCGCCTGCCAACTGCGGACTTTTTCTTCGAGAAAACCATCTTTACGTAACTGAAGTAGGAACGTACACAGCAGATTGCATTCAATGAAATTTTTCAGAGGGCTACTAACCGCGATTGCGTGTTTTAGCCCCTCAGATCAGGCGCGCGGGAAGATGTTTGAATTGGGGGGGTTGCCAGCCGAAAGTAGAAGAGTGACGTCATTTAAAATATATAGATGTTTTTTTAATAGCGCTGCATGAGGGCGTTATGACAATGTTGGTCTTTGCAACAGCGGTGCAACTAAGGGTGCAAACGAGTACTGGAATAAAAGAATACTCGCCATATAAATCATAACCGATCACAAAAAACGATCATTTATAATCGTTTTGTTGTCCTGGGGCCTGAATTTTTTTTCTACGTTTTATCCCAATAAGTTCCTTTGTTTTGTACGAATGTGTCATTAAAAAGCTATCATGCTTTTGTTGCCTTATTTGTTTCAACCTCTTCAACCCCAACTCCTGGAAATGCTGCTGGGATTTGCCTATCTCACACATGATGGCTCACAACCCAGGTTTTTCTGGACCAAGTCTAAATGGATTAAATCAAGAGTGACATTCAAATCTAAACTTATATAGACACTCAGCTATATTGTGATTATAATTCTTCATGATGTTCATAAATCTTTATGATCTTATGTTGTGACGCTTAAATCGTAGTGTAAATGGACACTCAGCTCTGTTGTGATTTATAAATCTTTATGATATTTTAACCATAATCAAACTGTTTTTCTGGGAGTTGGGGGCGGGACTTTGACAAGCGATCTCGCTTCTCCCGCGACCCTTTCGGTCATGATACATGTTGCGTTGAAATTGTCATGAAACGACTATACAATCATGCCGAAATAAAAACAAAATAAAAAAAAAATTAAGAAAAAACCCTCCCAGTTTGATATCGCCTGATTCACAATCAAACAATTTATTATTTGAATTAACAAGACCAATACATAATCGTATAATGATTAAGAAATTATTAACGAGGAAATGACCAAGAAACCACCGACAGGCTACATTGAAAACGCGCACGTAATTATAGGGATGACAAGTACCCCCCTTCTCATAAATAAAACCCTCCAAAATATAAAGGCGACCCCCCTTTTAAAATTATTCTGGAAAATAAAAGCTTTAAAAAGTTGAGGTTGGAAACAGAATTATTTCCCTTTCTCTGAATTCCATCTCCTGTTTCAGCATTTTTTACATTTGGAACAGAAACATCTTCCTGTCACGCTCTATAAAACATTGGCGCAGAAGGACTTCACTTTGTAAGCCTAGCTATTATGCGCCGTTTTATAAGCTACAGGAGGTCGTCAGCCCCAAAAAAAAACAAATAATCCTCGGACAAAATCCTCCATTTGAATAAAGTGATTCATCGCATTAAATGCCGTAATTTTTAATTCAGTCAACTATCCTTAATGAATGCAGCTTGTCAGTTTCGCCAACATCCAGGCAGCAGACTAATCCCATAAAAGGCGAAAATAATCGTTCCCTTTGGGATCATAATCAGCATTCTTAAAATTCTCCTAAGCTGGCAATTTTTTTTTTTTTTTTTTTTACATCTTTTTACGGCGGGTAAGTTAAAGCTATTCTCAAGTTTTCGGTAAAAAGTGCATTCTGTCACACAAGCTGCTGCTGCGGTACGTGTCGCGATGATGGTGCCCTCTGAGCGGTATTCCTTCATGGCCCAGGAATTTAGTCGATCTGAATAAATGTTACAACACTGGCCTTGCAGAATGATGATTCCAAGCTGCACACTCTCTAAACATAGCACTGACTGGAACAGTGGCGTAACGTGACACACGCGGGCCCGAGTGCAGCCTGACGTCATGGCCAACTTAATTCTTTTATCACTGATTTGTTTGTGTTTCCTACTGGATGACTATATTTAATGATATCGCGAAAGTTAGTGTTCCAACTTTTATTGGGCCTACGTAGGCTGTAACACACACCAAGGGTTACACTATTTCATTCTATAACATAAAGTTTCCTATTTATTTCTCAATATTATTATCTTAGAATTATCTTAATAATGGTCATCATCAAGAACAATAAGGCATAATGAGTAAATGGACAACTCATTAGCATAACTTCATTGGGATGATCTGAAATTTTGTGAACAGCAAGGAATTGTGGGAACAATAATCAGCGAGCGAGTGGACATCGTGAAAACAGTTGATCTGTGCTCACGCTCATGCAGAAAAGGGGAGAGCGGCTTTTAAGCCTCTTTTAGCTATGACACCAAATGTGCTTAATTTCGGCACCTTGGCCAACCTTTCCTCCTGCTCCTTACGCTCTTGCCGCTTCCTGCATGAATACTTCGTTTGTAGCCTATCTTGCATGCAAGATTAAAGCACAGACTGTCCTTGGATTAAACGATCGGACCGTGACATCGTCACGTGGGTGGTCTATGGAATGTTGTACATTACCCAGAAACACTTGCTGTCTCAATGATGATTTCAACAGCAGAATAAACTTATCATTGCTTGTTTTATTAAAGCATTTTCCAAAAAGAAATCTAAATTATTTCATGTTACAACGACTTTTGTTTAGTTAAAATGATGAATGTACTATGATGACATCGACTTGCCAGTCCCATGACTGAGAAATGAATGCAGTTGCAGTGGTACAAATATGCATTAGCGCAATGTAATTATTTATGTGTAAGAGATTGATGTGGGTAGACGAATTTTAACACGAGAAAAGATATATGGTTTGTCGCCTAGTGGAGCTCCCCCCCCCTTGCCGCTAGGTCCCAATGCCGTTGCACTCCTTGCACCCCTATTGTTACGCCACTGGACTGGAGTTACTTAAAGCATCGCTATCGCACGTAATGAATCATGGTGCAGGGGCCTATTGCACGATGGCGGGAAAAGGGATTAGCCCAGGATCGGCATTATCTTGATCTTAAACCCCATTTCGGTTGTACAGAGCATGTGAGCTAAGCCATGGCACTAGTTACTATGGAAACAAAGTCTGCGGAGCTAGCCAGCTCCGGAGCAAACTTACGAACTAGCTAAGCTCCTGTCTCCAGCCAGTTTCACCTAACCTCATTCAGCAGTCACCCAAATTGAAAATCAATGCCCTGAACAGTCGTTCTGAATTGTCCACTACACATTGCTATCTCAATTATAGCAGGCCCAGATTAATTATCTTAGAAACGTGTGACCATTTATGTTAGTAAAATAGCCAATATTTGATCATTATATTAAAGTATCCATGTGACAGTGACCATCACAATTCAATCAGTCCCCGTTCCATGTCGCATTCTAACCATATTTAGAATCCGTCATTATCAGATTTGTCCTTATTCCCCAAGTTGAGACTTCCATCAGAGTAGAAAATGAGCAGTGCTGTATGAAATAGGTTGCCGTGTTTCAGCGCGGTCTTAAATTGCCGCGGTAACCCCCTACCTACAGCACTGCTGCTACTTTTCTCCGTCTTTATTCAGACTGCGACGGGTAAGGTAGAGTCGTTGCCTTAGTGCTGGACACGAGTGCAATGTCGCTCGCTTCGCGATACTGGAATCAAACATTTTCAGGAGGCTCCTTGACGTAATTTTCTGTTGTTAACATTTAACTTTTTAATTTGAGTATGCCTCCATCAGAGGTGATTAAAAGCAGAAAGTAGACACAGCTAATCTGAAAACGTCTTCTAGATTGGACTATCAATTCAGTTTGTATAGGACAAAAAAAGGCTTGAAGCAAAATTGTGAGGCATATATAAATATCCTTCTGTGGCCCCGTCGACTTATGTTAAGCACTCACAGACAACCTGCACATTTCACACACAAACTCAATGCTATAAGGCCTCTCTCGATATTAAATCTGTCTGACAGCGATGGCTTATCTCATTCACGGTAACGCCGAAGTGCATCAGCTACTCCTTTTAGACGGCGCTGAAACACCTCCCGAGTTTATTTTCACTTGAGTTTAGCTCACTTTAAAGGAGGACTATCATGGCTGGGAAAGTTGTGTGTTATTATTTCAATATATCATGAAAAAAGCTCCTAAGACTTTGTTTTCTTTATTTTGCGATTTCTTTAATTTTTATGAGCGATTTTACAAAACTACTGGACCGCGCCATTTTCACCACAGTAGACGAAAATTCACCCTCGATCCGCTTGGAGCGCCCCTAATCGTGACGTCAGTGCGGCTGTCAGCGCCATGAATTTCCATTGTCCTGCGGTCCTGCATTGAGATTGTTGAATGACCGAGATATTCCCGCTTCCTCTATGGGTCAGACAGACAAGCTTGATTATTACCTTTTTCTATCCGACACAACTTTAATTTAGAGGTGAACTAACATCAGAGGCCATTTGAAATGCTTCCGGAAAGAAAAGTGCGATTTGAAGTCTGCTAATTACCAGCGAGGCTGGACAGCTGCCGTCACCTTGGCATAATTAGCTCACCTTAAATCAATTCCCTTGTACTTTGCCTAACTTGTAATCAAGCCATTTATTCAGCCAACTGACCAACCAAAACCAAAATCAAGCCAATAATGATTTAGAAGAGATAATGAGAAGCAGACAAACCGAACCAGGCTACCGTGCTAGATTGAAATAATGTCAGTAATCTGAATAAATAGCATACCTCTGAATTCCACCTCTCGTCGGAAAACTTTCACGTATTATTAAAAAAGATTTCTTAAAAATGAAAAAATGTTAGGATGGCCCTGGTTTTTAAGCGTCTAAAAATATACGCGAAGTAGAAAACATTGTGTGAAGCGCATCAAACGTGAATGTGAGAGAGAAATTATTTTCACATTGCAAGCAATGGACAAATGCACCGAAGACTAGGCAAGCACATTCAGGCAAATCTGTGCCGCAAATTTTAAACATTTTTTATTTAATAATTGAACAAGATTCGCGCACAACGGCCAAATGTAATAATCAAGCAAATACATTCAGGCAAACTGCGTGCTGAACTAAGCAAAGTTAAGGTCTTCAAAATCATCCTCCTCTACTCGACAATTGCTTTCACCCCCTTCCCATTTACTTGGCTCAATTTCCAAACAAACAGTTGATTCGCTCAATGAACAATTTTAAATTGGTTGGTAGTCTAATTTATTTAGATATCCATGTTTTCAGACATTTTGATTTCGCATGCATCATGCACATGAATGCATGTGGCAGCCGCAGTGACGTTATGATCTCGCAACTTCTCATGCCACTTGTGGCGTTAATGGCGGCCTCCTGGAAACAGCAATTCTGGCTAATTAATGGTCATTTTAAAGAACAGGGGGTATATATGGAGAAAAAAATCGACCGTGGATATTATGTTGGAGTTAATTACTATAAGATTAAGTCAAAACGTGTAGGTCAGTAGAGTCCTCCTTTAAAACTCCTCTCAAACGTCTCGCACCGTTCAGACAGAAACTTAACGAATAGCAAGCAGAGGCATTTCAGAGATCCCATCGTGCCTCTGTCTGAACGTGATCTTTGAGTGTTGCTGGTGCATGCGTCTGCTGCTGCTAATTTGTGTCCATGGTGATGATCAGCGATTCTGTGATCGATCTCGGGGTCTATTTTAGGTAGCGGTGTGCGCGCACTCAGCAGGATCAGCGGCACCGAGCTTCACTTAGCCTATCCTTCTCCACCCGCTGTTGGCTTTGTGCAATCAATTAAGCCAGCGACGCGCTGTTTGGGATATGGCAATCCTCGCTTTGGCGTTGATCCAGGATCTCAGGATCCGACTTTTGTGCAATAGGCCCCAGGTCTGACAACTCATGCTGACCAAATTCTTACTTTTGCCTTTTCCCAGTTGCTGAATCCCCCTTTAGCAAACGAATTGTCACTGAGGTTGTGCAGATAAAACAAAGAATGAGGTCGATTTCTTTAACACAATGCAATCATCGCCATTTTCAAACAAACTTCATTGAAACGATCTGTAAAATCACACCGTGCCGAATTTGCTTCCAGGAAATACGATGTTCTCTAGAAAGGATCCCGAGTACACGGCAGCACTTAAGTGAGTGAGCCGCTGCTGATGCTCTCTACTGGATCGACAAGCTAGCTAGTCCTGGGTGATAGCTATTGCAATGATGGTGGTGTTGCTTCCATCATTTGTACTGTTCTTTCATCACTCTCCACGAGTAACGCAAGAGTTTGTATCATATACTTTAGTTTTCTCTGAAATATTGTTTGGAGGAAAAAAATCAGATATCCCTCTCTGCTTGCTGTTCGCCGTTTTTGCTTGCCAATGCGTTTGTGTCAGCGCCTTCCGCTTCTTTAAGAAAGCGTTTCAATACATAATGAATCATTTAAAAATATTTCAACCCAGATTTTTTAAACACAGGTTTTTGACATAGACTGTACAAAATGGTTTTAAAACCCCTTACCACTCCGGTAACATTTTCTAAAAATGCCTATAAAGGACGTAACCAAGGTAAATTGAAATCTGTTCTTGTTTTTAACTTCCCTGACGGGCCTGTAGGAGGGCCGTCGGAGTGTTAAGGGGTAAGTCAATTGATGTGTTTATTTTTCTGTTTTAATTTTTACTGTTAAAATTACTGACATCCAAGATAAGCCTGCAGCTGACATCAGGAGGGGCTGCAAAGGGAGGGGGGGGCTGCAGCCCCGGCAGGCCCCCACTTCCCGCGCCAGTGCCTCAGATTGATTAAAAAAAAAAAAAAAAAAAACTACGAAATGAGTTGTTCTGGAGCGAACTGTACTTACCGACCTGACCAATCAGAAAGATCTTTGCAGTTTTATTCGGTAAGTCACATTTCTATTTCTTTAGCCAACGTTGAACGGTCAGTGAAGTTAAGTTACCATCTAGGTAGCTAACCAACTTGGCTAACATTTACAGCAAGCAGTGTGGGGAAAATGGTGATTGGTAGCGAGTCGTATCTAGCGTAATATGTATTTTTCATTTCAAGAATACACGTGAAGGTAAGCATTTGAATAAAGTTTACTGTACTCTGTCATAAGATGTCATTCTTCAGTACTTGAACTTATTTCAGCCATATAAATCTGGTGGCATAGCAGTCACTGCCTCGTTTAGCTTTCCTGTTCTGCAGTCATTATCTCCAAGTTTAAAGACGAACACAGTTGCAAGTCACTTAACTGGATAACTAATGCCTTCAAAGCATGAATTCTGCTTACCCAGGGGATCAACTTCTGATCCCTACACATGGCTAGCTCATTCCTTCAGCGTTGCCCGTAACGGATTGAAATCGCTGGGGCTTGGTTTTGTAAACCACGGTAACGTTAAATGATTCAGTGAGCTTGCAGCCTAATGCTCAGCAGGAGCCCCAAGGTTCTATGTCGTACGTGCTCCGCCCTCTAACGGGCTTCGCTATTGATTTACCCCTCCGAGGCCCCGCCTCAGTGCCTGAGAAAGAAAATTTAACTCACCTGCTCCGTAGGAGGGGGTAGCCGCACTCACCTCCTATAAAGCCTCGGTGCTGTCAATGCTCATCTCCCCTTTTTCACTCAGCCTTGTGAATGTTTGGACACGCGAATTCAGTCACTCTCGTGTCGCGAAAGGAACAACATGGATAAAGTTTGTCTTCAGTGTGCCTCCCCCATGGCATCCGAGGACCAGGACGATGACTGCTTCATCTGTTTGGGCTGGCGGCACCAGCAGGAGGCTACTTCCTGTGCCGCCTGTGCAGCGCTCCCCCGGGAGGAGCATGAGCGGCGGCAACAGTTTGTGCGGGCTGCACTCACCCTCCAGGCTGGCTCGAGGCCAGCCTGGGAGCCGGCAGCGGCGGTCCGTTCAAAGCCCTGGGACGAGTATGATGAAGAAGACGACCGTCATATTTATGAGGAAGACCCAGCGGCCCTGGTCCGGGACGACAAACCTACCCCGGAACACCGCTATCCCCTGGACAACCTACCCGGTTATTCCAGTCGGCAGCAGAGCGGATGGAGATGCCCCTGCCTCCGCAGCCTCCCTCCAGTGCTCAGGTGGACGACTTCACATCAGCCTGCTGGCCCAGCCGAAGTCAAGACCGCGGCCCCGAGTAGTGTGTCCGAAGATGCCACCCATCTTTGGGTACGCCCAGCGGGATTGGAAGAACCTGATGGCGGCCAAATCCCCTGCAATGTCCTATGCGCCCTACTCCACCGTAGAGTGCTGGGAATGGGATACGGGCGTGCCAGGGATTGAAGATGCAGTGAGGGTGTGTCTACTCCCCACCACCTCCATGTGGCCAGGCGGTCGGCCGCTGCTCCCGTCCGAGAGGGACAGGATGACAGCAAGCCTGCTTGACCGCTGCTATGCTAGTGCGGCTCAGGGGGTCGTGCTAGCTAGTAACATGGCCTTCCTCGCCGGCTCCATGAATCGACTGGCGCACCAGAAGGCAGAGCTGTCCCCAGACGAGATCCTGGAAATGCAGACAACAGCGGCTGCGATGCTTTGCATGTCATAGGCGTTCGCCATCGTTGGGGGGCGAAGTATGTGCCCCGCTCAGATGGGGCACCGCCATCTTTGGCTGGGGCTCTCTTCCCTAAAAGAACGGGAGAAGCAGGCGCTCATCAACGCGCCCATCTCCACTGCCTCGCTGTTTGGGCCCAACATTCAAACGATGGTCGACCGCCTGGAGTCGGTCCGCAAGGCATCCGAGCAGCTGGGGTCCCACCTTTGCTCTCAGCAGCCGTCCCACAGGCCTCAGTTTGCCCAACCTCCGCCAAGCCACCACCGTCGCAGGTCGTCAGAGGACCGGTCGTCTGCGGGCTTTAGCCAGCCGGATCCGGAGCCTCGCCGTCCACCACCACAGCAGCCTCGCCAGAGCCGCACCAGGGGTGCAGCTTCTGGTCGCTCTGCTTCTGGGAAGTTTTATAATAAAAGGCGTTAAGTGTATATGGCCTCAGGATCATTATGTTCGCACTACACACAATGACACACTGGCTTTTTCAGGTGTTAGCAATCATGGTCATTTGGGACACCCTACCAGAGGAAGCAGAGTGGCTCTCCCTTCCGTTGACAGGGTTAATAAGAGGGACATGGTGCGTCAGGCTCATGTGTTCTCATCACTTCCGCTCAACACAGATCAATAAATTGGCGCTTCGCCGGCTAATAGCCTGTTTATGAAACACTGGCTAGCTAACCGCCGGCAGGGTTTGCGTTGTTCTACCCGCGGGGGTAGCACACGGTCAAACAAAGTGGCTAGTCTGAATTCTGACAGTGATACCCTCCCGTCATACAGTGGCGGGTTGGTTCACTCTAAATCCCTCGATTCAGCTCACTCATTTCTTCCTGGTGTGCCACCAGTGAGGAAACGTTCATGAACTGAGGCAGATTGCCAGCACCTTCTTACCACTGCTCGCTGGACTGGCTCCAGTGGCGAGGTAAGTACACATCAGCATGCTCCATCTTCTTCCGGGTTGCGTGGAAGTGGAGCTGTCTGCCATTTTGGCTCCCGGACTCTTGAGGTGTCACATAACATTCACTGTACACCCCGAAGGCAAGGGGCGGGGTGTTTACACAAGTGTAATGCTAGTGCCTGTACTCATGAACCTGTGGAGAAGGTCTTCACTTGTTCTGCTCCA
Organism: Gymnothorax javanicus; assembly: GCA_029692085.1. Lineage (NCBI taxonomy): Eukaryota > Metazoa > Chordata > Actinopteri > Anguilliformes > Muraenidae > Gymnothorax > Gymnothorax javanicus. The sequence goes on from JAFJMP010000022.1 coordinate 40,837, forward strand.
CAGGCCACTGTGTTTCCGGACATTAATGTTTCTGAAGTTGAGCATCAGGAAGGGGTCTTGCTTAACTCAGAAATTGCTGTGCCCCCACTGTCCATGGTGAGTGAGTCACCAGGTGACGCGCTTAGGGACGCAGCGGAAACGATGCTGCTACTGTCTTCTCAGCCCTTTCGGGTGGGGCCCCCCAATCGACTCCTCCCTCAGGGGGAGGGGCGTCGCGGGAGGGCCCAGGCTACTGGAGATCATAGAACCAACTGCCTCACCGCTCACGAACCATGATCAATTTTGGGTGAGTTTGTGCGCCCCCCCTCCCAGTCTGGCTGGACAGAACACTGCAGAAGGGATATGCATTGCAGTTTCGTTGCCGTCCTCCCCCATTCAGAGGCATTGTTTGGATGGTGCTCCCCAATTCTGCAAAAAGGGCAGTTTTGAGGAAAGAAGTGGACTCGCTTCTTTGAAATGGGGCCATAGTGCTGGTTCCCCAATCGGAAGCTCGAGCGGGGTTTTATTCTCCTTATTTTCTGATCCCCAAAAAATCAGGAGGGCTTAGACCCATTCTGGATCTCCACGAACTGAATACGCATATTGCGCGCAGACTGTTCCGGATGCTGACAGTGAGGTCTCTGCTGGAGTGTGTCAGGCCGGGCGACTGGATGACGTCAATAGATCTGACGGACGCCTATTTCCATGTCCCAATTCTTCCGCGCCATCAGAAATTTCTTCGTTTTGCGCTGGAAGATCATAGTTTTCAGTTTAGCCGCCTGCCATTTGGATATTCCCTGGCGCCTAGGACCTTCTCCAAATGTGTGGAGATAGCACTAGCCCCACTCCGGCGGAAAGGGATACGAATCCTGACTTATCTCCACAATTGACTGATCCTTGCCCATTCCGGGCAGATCGCAGCCACCCATACTATGCTGGTGATGCAACACATTTCTCAACTGGGCTTTGCTATCAACAGCGACAAGAGTGCCCTGCAGCCCAGCCAGACAGTAGGGCTGCTATTGGACTCTCAATCCATGACCGCACGTCTGTCAGGGAACAGAGCAGAAGCAATCCTGTCTCTGGCCCAAAGATTACTGGACACAGTCTCGGTGCCGGCGATGGCAGTCATGTCACGGCGGGGAATGATGGCTGCAGCCCATTCAGTAGTCCGCCCGGGGCTACTGCACATGAGAGATTTTCAGCGTTGGTTCCTACGCCTTCATTGTGGACCAACAGCACATGCTCCGCATACCAATTTGAGCACGTCGTGCAGTGGCGTTTTGGGCCTCACCCAGCCGGCTCCATGAGGGGGTTCAGATGGAGTGCATGTCTCACTACACCCATATATTTGTGGATGCCTCCCTCACAGGATGGAGCGGGACTTGTGGCCGTGCTTCTATCGCAGGTACGTGGCAGGGGCCCCGACACCATATCAACCTACTGGAACTCATGGCAGTTCAGAATGTGTTGCACCAATTTACCCCACAGCTGGAAGGGAGGCACGTCCTTGTGAGATCGGACAACCCAACAGTGGTGGCCTATCTCAACAGGCGGGGGGGCGGGGTCAGGTCAGTGGCTCTACACAAGATGGCTGCTTCCATCCTAACCTGGGCGGATTGCCATCTCTGCTCCCTGAGAGCCTGTACCTTCCTGGCTTCCTCAACACTCAGGCGGATGGGCTGTCCTGGAGAGCCCTGCCCGAGGAGGATTGGAGCCTCTCCCCGGTGACGGCCAAACAGATTTGGAGGCTGTTCGGTCGACCAGTGGCAGATCTGTTTGCAAGCAGGGAGAACGCTTTATGCCTGCTTTGGTTCTCCCTGAGGCCTACCAACAATCCTCCCCATCCTTTTGTCAGAAAGCTATCTACCCAGCATAGGACCAAACCAAACTCTTCATTTTCTGAGAAAACTGGCTGTGTATCACAATTCAAAAAAAAAAATTCTGTGGTACATTGCTGAGGATAGCCAGTATTTGCATCCAGCTTACAACTCCCTTTGGGGGCAAAATTTTCCGACTTTTGATGTTGAATGTCATCTACGCTGAAAACACTACCATTGAGATTTTCTTAATGCTGTAATGTACCCCAAAGGGACTGTGTATCCAGAGAATTTCAGATCTCGCTTTTGCTGGGTAAACAAAATAATTCCACCTAAACAAAGGTACAATCTGCTATGAAATGGTCCGTTTTGAGTTTTCCTCCAACTTTGGCTCCGTCTAGAAAGTGTAGATACTACCAAAGAAATGTATGGTATTTCTGAAAATATTCCAAAAGTTCCAAAAAATTCCAAAAGCACAACAAACAGCATTTACTACGACAGAACATATCTGGGTTACTGAGAAAATATCCCGCAAACATGCACCAAAAATCAATTTCGACCATCTTTCTGGCTGTCCACTGCACTAACCCAGCAAGATACCAAGGTACTATTCACTGAAAACAATAGTCTTGTTGTGAGTAAACCAATAATAAAGCATTCTAGATTGGTATATATCTGGGATATTATTTCACTCGCATTCCTATTTTCAGTTTTTATTGTTATTTCTCAAATAATTCCAGCTCGATGAGGTCATTACCCAGCTTGGCGCTGATGTGGTGCTGATGTTAAACTGGACTTGAAGTGTCACAGGTCATGATAAAAGTAAAACATATTTGGTACTGTGTACCCTTGAGTCATGAAATGTGGTGTCAACAGCATAACTGAGACACTTTAGTGGGTTCCAGGTGGCGCCCCGGCAGGCAAAGTGAGTATTGGACCGAAAAATTTGACTTTTTCCGTGAAACACCCATATGTACCTATGTGCCAAGTTTCATTCAATTCCAGGGGGGTCAACTGCGCATTGAATGCCAGTCTCTCATGGAATGGCTCTTAAGATGTGCGACTTAAATACATTTAGCAAACTACGTGTTTAGAAAGGCTTTTCATTTTTATTCAAAATTCGAACTACTTTTCTAACTTGAAGAAATGTTTGACCAATTACTCGGCTAATTACATGCACATATGAAATGCCACTTTCCCGGAGGAAAGTGATTAAGAAAATTCAACTAAAGTCGACTTTAAAATGCTCGCCACTCGCAAAATGGGGTAAGTTAGAGTTAAGAACGCTAACTGCGACTATATGGTCGAGAAATTGCAAAAATCTGTTGCATGTGTTAACTAATGTAGTAAGCTACATTAGTGGAAGATTCAGTAACAAGACAATGCTGATGATTTAAGTAGGACATAGACTGCGAAACAGCTGGCAGCAAAGACTGCATTAACAAGCCTATGAATTGCAACGCTGCCGTTGCTGTTCACTTAGACTTTACAGTCTCTATGTCTGAGCTATTACAGGCACTTAACGTTACGTTAATAGCGCAGCAGCCCGGCTAGGTCAAATGTTCAGGGAGGGTGTTCGGGTGGGTATATGGGCGGGATCTCCATACCGCGGCTCGACCCCCAATCACTATTGCGCAGACTCAGGCTCCAAATGTGTAACATGGCAGCGCCCGTATATGGGATATTTTGGCTCCATGTTTGATCGATGGGAGTAAATGGAGACGCGTCGTCCATCTTTATATACAGTCATGGCACTGAATGAGCGATTCTTATGTGATACACTGAAGTGAAAATAGCGCCACACATGGATGCACTGAACAGAAATCATGGGTCTCCAATCACTACGAGGACAGGCTCTCCAATCAGTTACCTCACGGACATGAACGTCCACCCAAGGAAACCAATGGCGGATTACAGCTCGCAGCTGCAGGTATTTTTAAAACCTCGTTCTTCTTTCACCAATCGACACGACTGATAGGAGATCAAGATATAAGTGTTTTACCATCTAACTATTCATACAGGCATAAATGTCAAAGTGTTTCTATTCCCCTTTAACAGGTCAAATCATCTCTCCAAACATTAACAGCAAGTAATTAAGAAAAATTAACAGTTCATTACAATTCTGGGATTGCAACAGTGTTTAGAACAAACACCAGCACACAGGGGTCCCCAGGGCCCAGTTTGGGATGCACTGGCCTCAGGGGTCGGAACAATCTGGAAGCAACTTCCTCCGAGGAGAAATCCGTCACATCATAATCCAACAGGCAGCAAAGTCAGAAAAACAATCATTATTTCCTGACTGAACTGACTAAATCCAGAATTATGATTATTTTTGATTATTATTAATTCTGGACCATTTAAACGCCTTTGAAGCAGAAAGATTTTAAAAACTGGGCGGGGCATGGGCGGAGCTATGGAACCCCACCCCTTCTCCCATTTCTGACAATTCAGAGTCAAAGTAAAAAACGTCTGCGCTGATAAAATCCTGTAATTAAAACCCGAGCGACTCATGGACAAGAAACCTCACTCCTGAAAACCATTGTAACAAGTCTTGTGTTTAGATTTTTTTATATTTACATTTGGATTAGTGATCCCTGAAGGGCAGGTGACAGTAGGCAGGGCTTGACATTACCTTTCTGAGCCGCTGTAAATTTACCTTTCACTTGTCCAGGCCTAAAAAGTCACTTGTCCTCTATAATTGACAAAAATTTACTTTTTATGCCCTCAGAATCAAAGATTCGGGTGCGTATTATTTTTGGCCTGTCCGTCTGTTTGTTTATTTGCTATTACCTCCCCCCAGCATATAATACAGGGGGATATAGTCACGGGTGCGGTTGTCCGTCCGTCCGTCCGTCCACCCGCCTGTCTGTGAACATTTCGTTTCTGGAGCATAACTTGAAAACCATTCAATATTTTTTAACAAAACTTGGTGTGCACATTAATCCACCTGAATTGGTGCCTTTTGTTCATCCGAAGTTGATGAATTTTGTATTTTTTCTGGTTTCCATGGAAACATTTTGAACTTAGAATTTTAGGGGGTGTGGTTTGTTTCTGGAGCAGGTGGCATTTTCATTCTTTCAGTATGTGGGGCCGGGGGGATGTGCCATCCCCTGATGACTCCTGTTTGCTGCCCCATGGGACAGCAGAGTGTCGTGTCTAAAGGCTCTTGTCCCTTTGACCAAGGAAGATGAGCTGGAATATTATAGGAATGATATACAGTAGGTGACTACTGAGGTGTTTTAAAATTTTGTTACATAATCATTTTCCAAAATTTAAAACTGTGCTTAATGAAGTGTTTCAGTCAGTATAACTCCACTCTAACAAATCAGCGGTTATTAAAATGTGGCAAACATTATCTGGGAAACATGTTTATTCACTTTACATGGAGCTAAGATTGGTACTGAAATATATTAAATGTTTGCCAAATGCATTAGTGTATGTTTATGAGTTGTAAAACATATATTATCTTGAAGGAGTAGATATTTATCAGTAAGCTTGACTCCAATAACTAAGCAATATGTCAGACAGCAGTTGAAGACTTTTCCAATGGTATTTAACTAAAGTTATCCAATGAAAATATTTATTATTAAATTACACTTTGAATGCAGGACTTATATTTTAATTAAGTTATTTCTCCACATGAAGCAATTAACATCAGAAAATTAATGAAACACCTTTCCCCAACAAATCCTTAGCGCACAGGTGACTGTAGGGCTCACAACATAGTAAAAATGGGCATGTTTGGGTTGCTGCCTCTGCATGAGTCATTTAAAATTTAAATTACTTATCCTAATAATTCAACTACCAATTTGTAGACTGACAGACCTGGGCAGTGAGGTTCCGGAGGTGAAATCCAAATGACATTCAGTGACTGGGATTGCAATTATAAGCAATAATGTCATAAACATCGTGGGCAGACTAACCACGGGCCAGGAGACTGAAAAACAATGACATCTGTTCCTGTCGACTCTGCAAGTCTGCATTAAATCAACCTTGTTTTGAAAAAAAAGAAGAAGTTTTATACATGTCACGGAGAAGTACTACATTACTCACAATCCTACGCTGTTACCTTGGAAACATTTAATTAACTCACGAATGTCTTCGTCAACTAGTGAGTTTGGTCAGTAACGAACAAAGCACTGGCGATGTCACTAAATACAAACAATATGAAGCACTAAATATTCAAAAACTAAAATATATTACTACGATAAATTGAATAAGCAGCTTAACTATCGCTGCTGCAGCGAGGTGGCATTGATTCACGTCTCAGGTCTCTCTTCGCACCGGTGCTATAACAGTTCATTTTTCATTCATCGCACAGACTAAGCTTCACGTCGCTCAGGTGCAGTTGCTGTTTTTCTTGGGGCTTTTCCTGGAGCTTGCCCAGGTCGTGGAGCCTTGAGAAAAAACGCTGCTCCTCTGATGTAAGGGGTTCCTACTGTATACGTGTCTGGGTTTCCGTTATCCGGTAATTGCCGGACTTTGACTGGTAAAATCTGCCGAAGCCCGGTAATTTTTACCCCCTCCGGTCAAAATTTCTGGTGAAAATATTCCCTCTAAGCATAATTTGAATTTTATTAAAACAATCAATTTCCACATGTCATTTTATTACCAAAAAAAAAAAAAAACCCCGAATCTTATTTTTTAAGAATGTGAAGGCCAGGCCTACATGTGGAACGAAACTTTTTCCACGCGGAACTAAATTTGTCGCATTTGTTTCATTTACTCTGACAAAGCATGCACCGGGCTTTACAACAATAGCGGGAGAGGTCGGACATATCGAAACAAGCTTATATAAAAACTATTTTCTGAAACCAAACAGGTCTAAGGAGAAGGATTATGTAGAGACTGAGATGCAATCTGAAGTGGGCTACCCTTAGTGGGCTAAACTGGCCAAAATAGCCTGCGTGATCCCGGTCTCCAGTGTGCCAAAACAGCGCAGCGAAGTTGCCTGGGGGAGAACAAGGTCACAAAACTGATGCGCATTGCAAGTTGCGGAGAGACATTTGAGACTTCGATTTTAATTCAGCTGCTGCACAGTTCACTGCAGCGAAAATGCGTAAAAAGTAGGCCAATATGTCCCAAGCCAGAAACATGTTAAGGGATTTTTTAGTTCGTTTTTTCTTTTCTTTCTTTTTTTTTTAATTAAAATGGTATGAGCCAGTCCAGGGGCCTGTACCATAAAGCTGGATTAACATACCCAGGGTTTCTCTTAGTTATCTGGCTGCACTTAACCAGACTTCCGCATTCCTGATAAGCGGTACCACGAAGCCAATTATCAACTCGGTAACTGAACCCAGGTTTTTCCAATCTCGGTATGTGCGCGTTCACATAAAAGGGGCCGTGTTTGAAACGAATGACCAATTGCAAACATGGACAAACCGAATGGAAGCAAAGCTGCGTACTTTTCAAGTGCGGAGCAAATGCTGTAAAAATATCATCCTGGCAAAAATGAATACCGTTGCAGCTGCCAGATACAGAAAGGACAGTTGTCCAATCACCGACCGTGTAAATGCGTAAGTTAATTGTAATGATAATATCACTGCAAATAACTCCGTAGTCATGATTGTATGTGGGCTATTGCTGCAACAGTGATGATTTAATTTTACTTCTGCCGCAGTAAGTCATGACAACAGGCGCTATGTAGGCTAGTGAGCGCATCTCTCTCCTTTTCTGCTTTACAGGATATGTTTTATCTAGCACGAAGCCTATTGGGTATAGGGATGTGCGTGTCTTATCGTTTATAATGTTACTGCCCCATCAGTAAAATTACAGTTGCGTATTTCATTAAACTGACGTGAGGCGAGGACGTATTCTTTTGGCGTGTATGGATTTTTTTTCCAGCTGCAACCCCGGCGGTGTCAAAAGAGCCGGAGGACAAATAATGAATTACAACAAAAGCATAATTCAAAGCGGTCAGTAGGCTTACTTTCATATGTGCAGCAAGTACAAGGCTTTAGTGCTTTTGGCCGTGGAAAAATACAGCATTGTGATACACGCAAGATCTGTAACTATATGCGCACGACTCCGCTGCGTTCGCCACATGTCAAACCCTCAGATGATAAGTGAGAACCAGTACCTTGCATATTGGTGTTCACCTGCGCATCGAACTCCTCTGAAACCTTTACGGACGGTGATGCCATTTTCTCAGAGAACTTATTGGTCAGTAGGCGGTGCTTTTGCACGCTGTGATCTGAATCTAGAACTAAACCTGCTTCGTAGCAGGTTAGCCGTTCAGCTTATGTTGCCGCGGTGATATACCTCGGTAAGAAGTGAGCCGCCTTCGTGGTACAGAAAACCCAGGGTTAAACCTGAAGTTACCGCGATAAGCCCAAATCCAATTTTATGGTACTGGCCCCCGATGTGTTTTTTTGTTTGCAAATTGTAGGCTAGTTGCAATTGTTTGCAATTGTTTTATGTTCATGTTAAAAGAGCGCAGGCTTGTGCAAGATTTATTTATTTTAGAACTTACGCACGTGAGTCAATTGACGGCACTCACTTGATATAACGTACTTTTCAATAAAAAGATTACGCTATAAATTGACATGCCTTGATATCATTCTTATATAGCCTGCATATCATTTTAAGCTCAATAAATTCAGAGAATATTTGACCGCAATTTCAAACATTTGTTCGATAAATTGAAAACCTGCCGGTCACGTTGTCCGGTGCCAATTTTTTTCTAGCGGAAACCCTGATACGTGTGTGTGCGCGCGTGTCCGTACCTGTGTATCTGATCTGTCAATCAAAGCATTCGAGTTGGACGCTGGTTAGAAGTGTGGGGAAAAATGTTTTTGTTTCAAATTGGTATTATGAATGTATTCATGTAGCGAATCAAATTCAGGGCACATAACGCGAAGACAATGTATTTTTTCAGCAACTTTTAACTTGTCCGGTGGGGCATGTAAATTTCTCTTCCACTTGTCCAACAATAAAATCGACTTGTCCCGGACAAACGGACAAGCATTAATGCCGAGCCCTGCAGTAGGGCACCATACACTATAAACCTCAGACTGACCTCAGATCAGCTCTGACCTCACCTTTAAATTGCCCCTGTTTACTGTTACTGCATCCAGTGCATCTAAGACCCCTTTCCCACCTGCACCAGACTGACTCTCCTGTTACATCTGCTGTGAAGCCGACTCTCCTAATAAACACCTGAGTAACACTTTCACCTGATCTGTGTGGCTCCCTGGTCTGGTTCATAACAGCCTGATACAGGTGATAACTGAGGAAAAATAAGGATCTCTATCTCCCGAATGTAAGAAAATGCCTGGACTCACCCCAGTCTCTGCAGTTTACAGTTAGGGTCCTCCAGTCCAGCAGAGAGCGCTGTCACTCCTGAATCCTGCAGCTCATTGTCTCTGAGCTCCACATCTCTCAGCTCTGAGTGAGGAGAACGCAGGACTGAGGCCAGAACATCACAGCAGCTCTCTGTGAGATCACACCAACCCAGCCTGTGGAGAAACACACACAGATTACACCAACCCAGCCTGTGCAGAAACACACACAGATTACACTAACCCAGCCTGTGGAGAAACACACACAGGTTACACCAACCCAGCCTGTGGAGAAACACACACACACACTCACACACACACACACACACACACACACACACAAATAGATTACACCAACCCAGCCTGTGGGAACACACACACACACACACACACACACACACACACACACACACACACGGATTACACCAACCCAGCCGGTGGAGAAACACACACAGATTACACCAACCCAGCCTGAGGAGAAACACACACACATGCACACACACACACACACACACACACACACACATAGATTACACCAACCCAGCCTGTGGAGAAACACACACATACACACACACACACACACACACACACACAGATTACACCAACCCAGCCTGTGGAGAAAAACACACAGATTACACTAACCCAGCCTGAGGAGAAACACACACACGCACACACACACACACACACACACATAGATTACACCAACCCAGCCTGTGGAGAAACACACACACACACACACAGATTACACCAACCCAGCCTGTGGAGAAAAACACACAGGTTACACCAATCCAGCCTGTGGAGAAACACACACACACACACAGATTACACCAACCCAGCCAGTGGAGAAACACACACAGATTACACCAACCCAGCCTGAGGAGAAACACACACACACACACACACACACACACACACACACACACACACACACACACACACACACATAGATTACACCAACCCAGCCTGTGGAGAAACACACACACACACACACACACACACACACACACAGATTACACCAACCCAGCCTGTGGAGAAAAACACACAGATTACACTAACCCAGCCTGAGGAGAAACACACACACGCACACACACACACACACACACACACACATAGATTACACCAACCCAGCCTGTGGAGAAAACACACACACACACACACACACACACACACACACACACAGATTACACCAACCCAGCCTGTGGAGAAAAACACACAGGTTACACCAATCCAGCCTGTGGAGAAACACACACACACACACAGATTACACTAACCCAGCCTTTTGGAGAAACACACACAGGTTACACCAACCCAGCCTGTGGAGAAACACACACACACACACACACACACACACACACACACACACACACAAATAGATTACACCAACCCAGCCTGTGGAGAAACACACACACACAAATAGATTACACCAACCCAGCCTGAGAAGAAAAACACACACACACACACACAGACTACACCAACCCAGCCTGTGGAGAAACACACACAGATTACACCAACCCAGCCTGAGGAGAAACACACACACATGCACACACACATAGATTACACCAACCCAGCCTGTGGAGAAACACACACACACACACACACACACACACAGATTGCACCAACCCAGCCTGTGGGGCCAGAAATAATGGACTTTGTACTCCATTTTTGAGTGTGTGATCTCATGTCTCTACTGAACTTTTAAAGTGCCTCAAGATTTGTAACATGTCTGGTATTCCTATCCCACTTTGTTTAAGTTTAGAGGGGTGTCAGGGGTCATCCAGAAGAGTCCAGAAACAAACAGGAAGATGTATTAGCCTGACCAGTGTGTGCCTTGAAGATAAGGGAAACACTTAAGGGAAACACTTTAACAGGAAAAGGAATATATTTGATCGGTATGATCTTGCACTGGATTGATATCAGATATCAAACAAGTGGGGAAAAGCGGCAAAATAAGCATTGGCCATCCATGTTAAAAATGCCGAAACGTAGTGCAGCAATAGGTTGCAATAATAGGAACAAGTTATCCATCTTCTCTTTTCCGAAGAAAGTAGACAGGCAAGGAATAAATTAGCAACTGTCGTATTACATACCAGCTTCATAGGCTTAACCTAGCTGATGCAACCATGCCCTTCAAGCTATAGCTAATGGCAATTACCCAAGGGGGTATCTAGCTTTAAGTCAAGCCCGCTCTTGAAAACTCCCAAGGTCTCTGCCTCAACAATATGGTCAGGCAAGCCATTCCACATCGAAATTACTCTTTGGGTGAAGAAATATTTCCGAATATCAGTGCTGAATTTCCCTTTGGTCAACTTCCATTTGTGACCCCGAGTTCTACTAACAACACTTAGTCGAAGGAATCCTACATAATTCACTTTGTTAATCCCTTTAACATATTTAAAGACCTCAATCAGATCACCCCTTAATCTCCTTTTCCTAAGACTAAAGAGATTAAGGATCTTCAGCCTCTTCTCATAGCTTTCATCTTTTATACCCGGAATTAGCTTAGTGGCTCTTCTCTGAACTTTTTCTAGAGCCTCTAAAGCTTTCTTAAAGTATGGTCCCCAGAACTGTACACAATACTCCAGATGCGGTCTGACGAATGTGTTGTACAAAAGAAGCATCACCTCCTTGGATTTGTACTCAATACTTTTGGCAATGTATCCCAGCATCCGATTGGCTTTTTTAACTGCTACGGCACAATGGCTAGAGTCTGTGAGGGTTTGGGTCAACAATCACTCCCAGATCTTTTTCGTGTGGAGCACATTCCAGTTTTAAACCTCCCATGAAGTAATCCCGTCTAATGTTTTTATTACCTACATGTACAACTTTACATTTCACTACTTTAAATTTCATTTGCCACATTTCTGCCCAATTCTGGATTCCATCCAAATCATCCTGAATCACTTTAGTGGACTCTAAACTATTTGCCAAACCTCCCAATTTAGTATCATCTGCAAATTTAACTAATCTGCTCTCAATAGTCCTATCAAGGTAATTAATGTAGATGAGGAACAGCAGGGGTCCCAACACCGATCCCTGGGGGACGCCACTCCCCACCATACCTAGCTCCACTGGCACCACTGACCACCACTCTGTGTTCTGTCCTGTAACCAGTTTTGAATCCACTTCAGAATACCTCCTGTAATTCCAATGGAGCTCATTTTAAAAATTAGTCTCTTATGCGGTACTGTATCAAATGCTTTCTGAAAATCCAAGTATATGATGTCATAAGCCCTGCTCTGGTCATAAGTCTTGGTGGCCTCTTCAAAAAATTCCAGAAGGTTTGTCAGGCATGACCTTCCCTTACGGAAACCATGTTGGCTATCCCTCAAGATATTGTTACGTTCAAGAAATAAGTCCAGCTCATCTTTTATGATAGATTCCAATATTTTGCACGCAATGGCCTGTAATTTCCTGGCTCAGTACGGTCCTCTTTCTTATATATTAATATTATATTGCCCTGTTTCCAATCATTTGGTATTTCTCCAGTTTCTAAAGACCGTCTGAAGATGGCAGATAGCGGCTTAATGATGATCTCACTAACTTCCTTGAGCACTCTAGGATATAAGCCATCAGGACCCGCCGCCTTATCTGCCTTTAGTTGATGCAAATAGTCTAATACTTCATTATCCCTAACCTCAATTTCCGCTAAATAATCTTGAGCATTGAACATGCCCTCTGGCCGAATATAGACCCGCTCTGAGGTAAAATTCTCAACAAAGTAACTGTTGAAGGTATCCACAATATCCTTGTTATCATATAGCAGCGATCCATTTTTATTCTTTATGCACTTAACCTGCTCTTTGACTTTCCTTTTTCTGCTACAGTACTGAAAGAAGCGCTTAGGGTTAGTTTTTGCCCCCTTCTGCAATTTGTCTTTCATACAGTCTTTTAGCATTCCTCAGCTCTTTTTTGACCACAGCCCGCATTTTTCAGTATTCAGCCTCAGTATTCTCATTGTTATCCTTTGTGTACATCTTATAAAGATTCCTCTTTTCCCTCAAACTCCTACGAATAGCTGTGGTCATCCACTGAGGATTCTGCTTTTTCAGCTTACGTTTGGACACCTCTGGAATGAATTTGCATTGTGAATCAAGTGAAACCCCCTTAAATCTTTCCCATATCTCATTTACAGACTTACAGTCCAGGAGTGTCTCCCATTTTATTTCACTTAGATATGAGCGCATCCTGTCAAAGTTTGCTCGCCTAAAATTGAAAATTTTTGTTTTTGAAGACACCTTTTTAACTTCCCATGAAACATCAAAATTAACAGCAGAGTGATCACTAGTCCCATGTGGCTCCCGTACCTCAACATTGCTAATTCTATCTGGGTCAGATCTCTTCTCTCTTGTAGGTTTGTAGGTTTATTAACATACTGCACAAAAAAATTCTCATTTATAACATCTAGAAATTCTTCCTCCCCCCTACCCTGTCCTTTCACCATTTCCCAATCGATACCAGGATAATTTAAGTCTCCCATAATAATAGTCCCTCCTCCTCTACAAGCTTGCGTAATCCTCTTAAAGAGCATTTCATTGACTGTACTGTCCAAAGCTGGTGGTCGATAGCATACTCCTATGTTTAAACCTGTCTCGTGTTTGCCAATGAGCCTGACCCAGATATCTTCACAGGGCAAGGAATGTTCAATTTCAGGAATTTCCTGCACATTTATGTTTTCGTTCACATAGAGTGCTATGCCCCCTCCTCGCCTATTACATCTATCCTTCCTAAAGAGCTTATAACCTTTTACATTATATTCATCTCCATCCTCTTCACTAAGCCATGTCTCTGTAATCCCAACTATGTCATAGCCTTCACTAATCAAAATGGCCTCAAGTTGTGGAAATTTATTGGTGGCCTAGCAACGAAGCTGCGAAGGCAACCATTGTGTTTGCAGTTTTTCTTATTATTATTAGGGCCCGAGCACCGACCAGTGCGAGGACCCTATTGTAATTGTAATGTTTATGATTATTATTATTATTAGGGCCCGAGCACCGAATGGCGCGAGGACCCTATTGTAATTGTAATGTTTATTAGGTCCTGGGAACCAAAGGTGCGAGGAACCAATTGTTTTGGAAGGGATTTTTATTCTTCTTCTTCTTCTTCTTCTTAGTTATTAGGGCCTGAGCACCGACCGGTGCCAGGGCCCGGAACGGGTCCTGGCACCAAAGGTGCGAGGAACCTATTGTTTTTGATGGGATTTTTATTATTAGGGCCCGAGCACCGACCGGTGCTAGGGCCCGGAACTGGTCCTGGCACCAAAGGTGCGAGGAACCTATTGTTTTTGAAGGGATTTTTATTATTCTTCTTCTTCTTCTTCTTAGTTATTAGGGCCCGAGCACCGACGGTGCGAGGAACCTATTGTTTTTGAAGGGATTTTTATTCTTCTTCTTCTTCTTTTTCTGAGTTATTATTAGGGCCCGAGCACCAAATGGTGCGAGGACCCTATTGTAATTGTAATGTTTATTAGGGCCCGAGCACCGAAGGTGCGAGGAACCTATTGTTTTTGAAGGGATTTTTATTATTCTTCTTCTTCTTCTTCTTAGTTATTAGGGCCCGAGCACCGACCGGTGCCAGGACCCGTTCGGTGCGAGGAACCTATTGTTTTTGAAGGGATTTTTATTATTCTTCTTCTTCTTCTTCTTAGTTATTATTATTATTATTATTTTTATTCTGCCGCGAGAACGCGTTTTTGAGGGCCTTGCCATGCACGAAAACTCACAAAAATTTGCAGAGACATCAGTCGTGGTGAAAATTTCAAAGTATTGTTATTTTTGTGCTTGGACATGCCCCGGTGGCTCTATAGCGCCACCAAACACGCGGCCATTTTGGAACGCAATTGCTCGGATTCTCACGAAATTCGATATGGCCGTAGTAGTCTTTATGAAGTTTCTTGTCAATTTTTTTGAAATTTTTTTGCGTCACAGGAAGTGAGCTATGAGCCATTTCCTGCGTTTTTTCAGATTTTACAAACACATTTTTGAGGCTCTTATCATACTCGAAAACTCGCCAATCTTGGCTCATAGGTTCAAAACATGATTCTCTTCGATTTGATGTCTCATTTGGCACTGGGTGTGACATGGTGGCTCTATAGCGCCCCCTAATAGATAATTGCATTTTTGAGGGCCTCAGCATGCTTGAAAACTCACGAAATTTTGCAAACTTATAAAGCCGGTCATACGTTTTACTATGATATAGGGATTACAGATAAGCATGGCAAAATGGCATTATAGCGCCACCTAGAAAATTTCAATGAAGCAGCCCTCGCAACGTGTTAAACCTACATGTACAAAATTCGGTGTCCATGTAGATTATGCCAAGCCCTAAAAAAAGTCTCTTGGTGCCATGACCTAGGCTCAACAGGAAGTCCACCATTTTTAATTGAAATTGCAACTTTTTTTGATTTTTCGCCATTCACAGGCGTCGTACTTTAACGAACTCCTCCTAGAGATTTTATCTGATCAACTTAAAATTTGGCGTGTGACATCTAAAGACGTTGCCGATGTTAAATTGCGAAGCTTTTTTGGATTCATCTAACGATGTATCCGTGGCGCTGCGGCAAATTTCGATGTTCCGCCATGAAACAGGAAGTTGGTTTTACTCCCACATACTATGTGAGATTTGCCTGAAACTTTACAAGCTTGATAAAAGTGTCCTCCCAAGTATAAATATATGCTGATATTAGATCGGGATTGGCCAGGTGGCTCCACAGCGCCCACTAGCCACGGCCATGTAAAGATAAAAGTGCTTGAATGTTCATGAAATTTGGTGTGATCATTGAATTTGTCATGCAGGGTTATGGAAACTTTTTTGAAATTTTTTGGCCAAACAGGAAGTGAGCTATGAGCCATTTCCTGCGTTTATCCAAATTTTACGAACAAATGTTTGAGGGCCTTAGAATACTCCAAAACATGGAAAACGTTGCAGAAATTATAACTATCTTATGGTCTTCAATTTGGTACACGAAATGGAACTTAATGTGGGACAATGGCTCTATAGCGCCCCCAATCATTTTTTTTAAAACAATTGCCCTTTTGATTGTCTAAACATGCTTGAATACTCAGGAAATTTTGCACACATATAAAGCCGGTCATTCCTTACACAAGGATATTGGGATCATGCATGGGTGTGGCAAATTAGCATTATAGCGCCCCCTAGAAAATTTTAACGAAGCAGCCCTCGGGGTCCGTTTCACCTACATGTACGAAATTCGGGGGACATGTGGATTATGCCGAAACCTAAAAAAAAGTCTCTTGGTGCCGTGACCTAGACTCAACAGGAAGTCCGCCATTTTTAATTGAAATTGCAACTTTTTTGGATTTTTCGTCATTCACAGGCGTCGTACTTCAATGAACTCCTCCGAGAGATTTTATCCGTTCAACTCAAAATTTGGTGAATGATATCTAAAGACGTTGCCGATGTTAAATTGCGAAGCGTTTTTGGATTCATCGAACAATGTATCCGTGGCGTCGCAATGAATTTCGATGTTCCGCCATGAAACAAGAAGTTGGTTTTACCCCCACATACTTTGTGAGATTTGCCTGAAACTTTACAAGCTTGGTAAAAGTGTCCTCTCAAGTATACACATATGCTGATATATTAGATCAGGAGTGGCCAGGTGGCTCCACAGCGCCCACTAGCCACTGCCATGTTAAGATAAAAGTGCATGAATGTTCATGATATTTGTTATTATCATTATATTTGTCATGCAGGGTTATGGTAATTTTTTTGAAATTTTTCAGCCAAACAGGAAATGAGCTATGAGCCATTTCCTGTGTTTTTCCAAATTTTACGAAAACACGTTTTAAGACCATCGAATATTCTAAAACTTGGGAAACTTTGCACAAATTGTCAGTGTCTTATAATATTCAATTTGATATCCCAATTGGCACATAATGTGGCACAATGGCTCTGTAGCGCCCCCTAAAAATTTTTTGAAAAGAATAACCCTTTTGAGGGTCTCAGCATGCTTGAAAACTTACAAGAATCAACACACCCGTGGAGCCTGGTATTACAATTACTATGGTATAGGTTTGGCACGCAGGAATGTCATAATGGCATCGTAGTGCCTCTAGAAAATTTCAACAAAACAGTTCTCATGGTTCAGTTCACCTACATAAACAAACTTTGGTGGAGACATGAAACATGCCAAGACTTGTAAAAAAATTATGAACTGCCATGATGCGAACCCAACAGGAAGTCCATTATTCTGAATTAAAATTTCAATTTTTTTTTCATAAACAGCCGTCATACTTTAACATACTCCACCTATTGATTTCAGGAATGGTGTTTGCACTCCACTCAGGAAAACACATTGTACAGTCTAGCAGTGTCCAATGGATGTGAATGCACACCTGCCCGTCAACATCTCGCCACCACCCCCAACGTGCACGAGGGGTGCGAGGGCCCCTTTCAACGCTGCTTGCAGCTTTAATTATTATTATTATTATTTTTATTATTGCTGCGAGAACGCAGCGTTTTTGAGGGCCTTGCCATTCACGAAAACTCACAAAAATTTGCAGAGACGTCAGTCTTGGTGAAAATTTCGAAGTATTGTTATTTTTGTGCTTGGACATGCCCCGGTGGCTCTATAGTGCCACCAAACACGCGGCCATTTTGGAACGCAATTGCTCGGATTCTCACGAAAATCGATATGGCCATAGTCGTCATTATGAATTTTTTTGTCAATTTTTTTGAAATTTTTTGGTCTCACAGGAAGTGAGCTATGAGCCATTTCCTGCGTCTTTTCAGATTTTACGAAGACATTTTTGAGGGTCTTTTCATACTCGAAAACTGGCCAAACTTAGCTCATAGGTTGAAAACATGAATCTCTTCGATTTGATGTCTCATTTGGCACTGGGTGTGACATGGTGGCTCTACAGCGCCCCCTAATAGATAATTGCATTTTTGATGGCCTCAACATGCTCGAAAACTCACGAAATTTTGCAAACTTATAAAGCCGGTCATAAGTTTTACTGTGATATATGGTTTACAGATGGGCATGGCAAAATCGCATTATAGCGCCACCTAGAAAATTTCAATGAAGCAGCCCTTGCAGCGTGTTTAACCAACGTTTACAAAATTCGGTGTCCGTGTAGATTATGCCAAGCCCTAAAAATAAGTCTATTGGTGCCATGACCTAGACTCAACAGGAAGTCCGCCATTTTTAATTGAAATTGCAACTTTTTTGGATTTTTCGCCATTCACAGGCGTCGTACTTTAACGAACTCCTCCTAGAGATTTTATCCGATCAACTTAAAATTTGGCGTATGACATCTAAAGACCTTGCTGATGTTAAATTGCGAAGCTTTTTTGGATTCATTGAACGATGTATCCGTGGCGTTGCGGCGAATTTGGATGTTCCGCCATGAAACAGGAAGTTGTTTTTAATCCCACATACTTTGTGAGATTGGCCCGAAACTTTACAGGCTTGATACCAGTCTCCTTTCAAGTATAAATATATGCTGACATTAGATTGGGTGTGGTCAGGTGGCTCCACAGCGCCCACTAGCCACAGCCATGTAAAGATAAAAGTGCTTGAATGTTCATGAAATTTGGTGAGATCATTGAATTTGTCATGCATGGTTATGGAAATTTTTTTGAAATTTTTTGGCCAAACAGGAAGTGAGCTATGAGCCATTTCCTGCGTTTATCCAAATTTTACGAACACATTTTTGAGGGCCTTAGAATACTCAAAAACTTGGAGAACATAGCAGCAATTATAACTATCTTATGGTCTTCAATTTGATACACCAATTGGAACTTAATGTTGGACAATGGCTCAATAGTGCCCCCAATCATTTTTTTAAAACAACTGCCCTTTTGATTCTCTAAACATGCTTGAATACTCACGAAATTTTGCACACATATTAAGACAGTCATTCCTTTCACAAGGATATTGGGATCACGCATGGGTGTGGCAAAATAGCATTATAGCGCCACCTAGAAAATTTTAACGAAGCAGCCCTCGGGGTCCTTTTCACCTTCATGTACGAAATTCGGGGGACATATGGATTATGCCGAAACCTAAAAAAAAGTCACTTGCTGCCATGACCTGGACTCAACAGGAAGTCCGCCATTTTTAATTGAAATTGCAACTTTTTTGGATTTTTCGCCATTCACAGGCGTCGTACTTTAACAAACTCCTCCTAGAGATTTTATCCGATCAACTTAAAATTTGGCAAATGATATCTAAAGACCTTGCCGATGTTAAATTGCGAAGCGTTTTTGGATTCATCGAACGATGTATCCGTGGCGTTGCAACGAATTTCGATGTTCCGCCATGAAACAAGAAGTTGGTTTTACTCGCACATACTTTGTGAAATTTGCCTGAAACTTTACAAGCTTGATAAAAGTGTCCTCTCAAGTATACATATATTCTGATATTAGATGGGGAGTGGCCAGGTGGCTCCACAGCGCCCACTAGCCACTGCCATGTTAGGATAAAAGTGCTTGAATGTTCATATTTGTTATGATCATTATATTTGTCATGCAGGGTTATGGTAATTTTTTAGGAAATTTTTGGCCAAACAGAAAGTGAGCTATGAGCCATTTCCTGTGTTTTTCTAAATTTTATGAAAACACGTTTTAAGGCCATCGGATATTCCAAAACTTGCAAAACGTTGCACAAATTGTCAGTGTCTTATGATGTTCGATTTGATATCCCATTTGGCACTTAATGTGGCATAATGGCTCAGTGGCGCCCCCTAATAATTTTTTGAAAAGAATAACCGTTTTGAGGCTCTCAGCATGCTTGAAAACTTACAAGAATCAACACACTTGTGGAACCTGATATTACAATTACTATAGTATAGGTTTACCACGCAGGAATGTCAAAACGGCATCCTAGTGCCTACAGAAAATTTCAACAAAACAGTTCTCACGGTTCAGTTCACCAACATAAACAAACTTTGGTGGAGACATGAAACATGCCAAGTCTTGTAAAAAAATTATGAAGTGCCATGACGCAAACCCAACAGGAAGTCCATTATTCTGAATTAAAATTTCAATTCTTTTTCATGAACAGCCGTCATACTTTCGAGTACTCCACCTATTGATTTCAGGAATGGTGTTTGCACTCCACTCAGGAAAACACATTGTGCAGTCTAGCAGTGTCCAATGGATGTGAATGCACACCTGCGCCCGTCAACATCTCGTCACCACCCCCAACGTGCACGAGGGGTGCGAGGGCCCTTTCAACGCTGCTTGCAGCTTTAATTAGGGCCTGAGCACCGACCGGTGCCAGGGCCCGGAACGGGTCCGAAGGTGCGAGGAACCTATTGTTTTTGAAGGGATTTTTATTATTCTTCTTCTTCTTCTTCATCTTCTTGGCTATTATTATTATTATTTTTATTCTGCTGCGAGAACGCGTTTTTGAGGGCCTTGCCATGCAATTTAAAAACTGACAAAAATTTGCAGAGACGTCAGTCGTGGTGAAAATTTCAAAGTTTTGTTATTTTTGTGCTTGGACATGCCCCGGTGGCTCTATAGTGCTACCAAACACGCGGCCATTTTGGAACGCAATTGCTCGGATTCTCACGAAATTCGATATGGCTATCGTAGTCATTATGAAGTTTCTTGTCAATTTTTTTGAAATTTTTTTGCCTCACAGGAAGTGAGCTATGAGCCATTTCCTGCGTTTTTTTAGATTTTACAAACACATTTTTGAGGGTCTTATCATACTAGAAAACTCGCTAAACTTGGGTCATAGGTTGAAAACATAAATCTCTTCGATTTGATGTCTCATTTGGCAGTGGGTGTGACATGGTGGCTCTATAGCGCCCCCTAATAGATAATTGCATTTTTGAGGGCCTCAGCATGCTCGAAAACTCACGAAATTTTGCAAACTTATAAAGTCGGTCATATGTTTTTACTATGATATAGGGTTCACAGATGGGCATGGCAAAATCGCATTATAGCGCCACCTAGAAAATTTCAATGAAGCAGCCCTAAGAAAGCATGTTTAGCCTACATGTACAAAATTCGGTGTCCATGTAGATTATGCCAAGCCCTAAAAATAAGTCTCTGGTGCCATGACCTAGGCTCAACAGGAAGTCCGCCATTTTTAATTGAAATTGCAACTTTTTGGATTTTTCGCCATTCACAGGCGTCGACATTTTAACGAACTCCTCCTAGACATTTTATCCAATCAACCTAAAATTTCATGTGATGACATCTAAAGACCTTGCCGATGTTAAATTGCGAAGCTTTTTTGGATTCATCTGACGATGTATCCGTGGCGTTCTGGCTAATTTGGATGTTCCGCCATGAAACAGGAAGTTGGTTTTACTCCCACATACTATGTGAGATTTGCCTGAAACTTTACAAGCTTGATAAAATTGTCCTCCCAAGTATAAATATATGCTGATATTTGTTCGGGAGTGGCCAGGTGGCTCCATTAGCGCCCACTAGCCACGGCCATGTGAAGATAAAAGTGCTTGAATGTTCATGAAAATTGGTATGATCATTGAATTTGTCATGCAGGGTTATGGAAACTTTTTGAAATTTTTTTGGCCAAACAGGAAGTGAGCTCTGAGCCATTTCCTGCGTTTATCCAAATTTACTTAACGCATGTTTGAGGGCCTAAGAATACTCCAAAACTTGGAAAACGTTGCAGAAATTAAAACTATCTTATGGTTTTCAATTTGATACACCAATTGGAACTAAATGTGGGACAATGGCTCTATAGCGCCCCCAATCATTTTTTTTTTTTAAAACAATTGCCCTTTTGATTGTCTAAACATGCTTGAATACTCACGAAATTTTGCAGACCTATTAATCCGGTCATTTCTTTAACAAGGATATTGGGGAACATGCATGGGTGTGGCAAAATAGCATTAAAAGCGCCCCTAGAAAATTTCAATGAAGTAGCCCTCGAGCCCATTTAACCTACATGTACGAAATTCGGTGTGCATGTGGATTATGCCGAGACTAAAAAAAAGTCTCTTGGTGTCATGAACTACACTCAACAGGAAGTCCGCCATTTTTAATTGAAATTGCAGCTTTTTTGATTTTTTTTGCCATTAACAGGCATCGTATTTTTAACGAACTCCTCTCAGAGGTTTTATCCAATCAACTTCAAATTTGGCATATGACATCTAAAGACCTTGCCAATGTTAAATTGAAGCTTTTTTGGATTCATCGAAAGATGTATCCGTGGCGTCATGGGCTTAATTTCGATGTTCCGCCATGAAAGAGGAAGTTGGTTTTACTCCCACATACTTTGTAAGATTTGCCCGAAACTTTAAAAAGTTTGATAACAGTCTCCTCCCAAGTATAATTAGATGCTACTTTTAGATCGGGAGTGGCCAGGTGGCTCCACAGCTGCCTCTAGCACTGGCCATTTTAAGATAAAAGTGCTTGAATGTTCATGAAATTTGGTGTGAACATTGAATTTGTCATCCAGGGTTATGGTAATTTTTTGAATTTTTTTTTGGCCAAACAGGAAGTGAGCTATAAGCCATTTCCTGCGTTTTTCCAAATTTTACTTAACACACATTTGAAGGCCTTAGAATACTCGAAAAATTGCAAAACGTTGCAGAAATTATAATTGTCTTATCGTCGCTAATTTCATATATCAATTGGCAGTAAATGTGGCACAATGGCTCTAGAGTGCCCCCTAATTTTTTCCAAAAGAATTGCCCTTTTGAGGGTCTCAACATGATTGAAAATTTACAAAAATCAACACACTTGTTGAGCCGGTATTACGATTACTTTGGTATAGGTTTTGCACACAGGCATGTCAAAATGTTATCATAGCGCCCTCCAGAAAATTTCAACAAAACAGTTCTCATAGTTCAGTTCACCTACATGAACAAAATTTGCTGGAGACATGAAACATGCCAAGACTTGTAAAAAAATAATATAGTGCCATGACCCGAACCCAACAGGAAGTGCATTATTTTGAATTAAAATTTCAACTTTTTTTCATGAACAGGTGTCATACTTTAAGGTGCTCCAAGTACTGATTTCAGGAGTGGTGTTTGCACTCCACTCAGTGAAACACATTGGACACAGTATAGCAGTGTCCAATGGCTGTGAACGGAAACCTGAACCTGTCAACATCTCGGCACCACCCCCAACGTGCACGAGGGGGGCGAGGGCCCTTTCAACGCTGCTTGCAGCTTTAATTATTATTAATATTATTATTATTATTTTTAACCAAAATGAATTGCATTTTTGAGTGCCTTAGCATGGTCAAAAACTCATGAAAATTGGCCGGAACTTCAGGCCTGGCGAAAATTTTAGTTTTGTGCAGGCAACGTATATGTTTCTGCCCCGGTAGCTCTATAGCGCCACCAAATAGCGGCAATTTTGGAACGCACTTGCTCGGATTCTCACGAAATTTGGTGGGGCCATAGTAGTCATGATGAAGGGTTTTGTCAATTTTTTTGAAATTTTTTCTCCGCTCAGGAAGTGAGCTGTAAGCCATTTCCTGCGTTTTTCCAGATTTTACAAACACATTTTTGAGGGCCTTACCATACTTGAAAACTCGCCAAACTTTGAACAGAGGTTGAAAATATAAAGCTGTTCGATTTGATATCCAATTTGGCACTGGGTGTGACATGGTGGCTCTATAGCGCCCCCTAATACATAATTGCATTTTTGAGGGCCTCACCATGCTCAACAACTCACAAAATTTTGCACACTTATTAAGTTGGTCATAAGATTTATAGTTGTAGAGGGTTTACAGATGCTCGAGGCAAAATGGCATTAAAGCGCCCCCTAGAAAATTTCAATGAAGCAGCCCTCGCAGCCCGTTGAAGATACATGTACGAAATTCGGTGTACATGTGGACTATTCCGAGACCTAAAAAAAAATCTCTTGGTGCCATAACCTAGACTCAACAGGAAGTCCACCATTTTTAATTGAAATTGCAACTTTATTTAATTTTTTGCCATTAACAGGCGTCGTACTTTAACAAACTCCTCCCAGAGATTTTATCCGATCAACTTCAAATTTGGCATATCACATCTGAAGACCTTGCTGATATTAAATTGCGAAGCTTTTTTGGATTCATCGAACGATGTATCCGTGGCGTCGCGGCGAATTTCGATGTTCCGCCATGAAACAGGAAGTTGGTTTTAATCCCACATACTTTGTGAAATTGGCCCGAAACTTTACAGGCTTGATACCAGTCTCCTTTCAAGTATAAATATATGCTGATATTAGATTGGGTGTGGTCAGGTGGCTCCACAGCGCACTCTAGACAAGGCCATGTTAATATAAAAGTGCTTGAATGTTCATGAAATTTGGTCTGATCATTGCATTTGGCATGCCGGGTTATTCTAATTTTTTTGAAATTTTTTGGCCAAACAGGAAGTGAGCTATGAGCCATTTCCTGCATCAAATGGCACTAAATGTGGCATAATGGCTCTATAGCGCCACCAATCAGATTTTTAAAAGAATTGCCCTTTTGAGGGTCTTAACATGCCCGAAAACACACAAATTTTGTATACATATAAAGCCAATCATGAGTATTACTATGATAAAAAGATTATAGATATGCGTGGCAAAGTGCCTTTCTAGCGCCCCCTGGAAAATTTCAAAAAAGCAGCCCTCGCAGCCCGGTAAACCTACATGTACGAAATTCGGTGAACATGTGATTTATGCTGAGACCTAAAAAAAGTCTCTTGGTGCCATGACCTAGACTCATTAGGAAGTCTGCCATTTTTAATTGAAATTTCACCTGTTTAAAATTTTTTGTCATTAACAGGCGTCGTACTTTAACGAACTCCTCCTAGAGATTTTATCCAATCAACTTAAAATTTGCCAAATGATGTTTTGCCATGAAACAGGAAGTTGATTTTACCCCCACATACTTTGTGAGATTTGCCCGAAACTTTATAGGCTTGATAACGGTCTCCTTCCAAGTATAAATATATGCTGATATTAGATTGGGTGTGGCCAGGTGGCTCCACAGCACCCTCTTGCCACTGCCATGTTAAGATAAAAGTGCTTGAATGTTCATGAAATTTGGTGTCATTGTTGGATTTCTCATGCAAGGATTTGGTAATTTATTATAAATTTTTTGGCCAAACAGGAAGTGAGCTATGAGCCATTTCCTGCGTTTTTTCAAAATTTTATGAACACACATTTAAAGGTCTTCGGATATTCCAAAACTTGCAAAACGTCAACAAATTGTCAGTGTCTTATAAACTTCGACTTGATAACCCAATTGGCATTTAATATGGCACAATGCCTCTGTAGCGCCCCCTAAACATTTTTTTAATAGAATTTCCCTTTTGAGGGTCTCAACATGCTTGAAAATTTACAAAAATCAACACACTCATGGAGCCTGGTATTACGATTACTATGTTATAGGTTTTGCACACAGGCATGTGAAAATGGTATCATTGCACCCTCCAGAAAATTTCAACAAAACATTTCTCATAGTTCAGTTCACCTACATGAACAAAATTTGGTGTATATGAAACATGCCAAGACTTTTAGAAAAAATTATATAGTGCCATGACCCAACCCAACAGGAAGTGCATTATTTTGAATTAAAATTTCAACTTTTTTTCATTAGCAGGAGTCATACTTTAACGTGCACCACCTATTGATTTGAGGAGTGGTGTTTGCATTGTACACAGTCTAGAAGTGTCCAACGGCTGTGAATAGACACCTCCACCCATCAACACTTCTCGACCACGCCAACGTGCGCGAGGGGTGCGAGGGCCCTTTCAACGCTGCTTGCAGCTTTAATTATTATTATTATTTTTATTCTGCTGCGAGAACGCGTTTTTGAGGGCCTTGCCATGCACGAAAACTCACAAAATTTGCAGAGGCGTCAGTCGTGGTGAAAATTTCAAAATATTGTCATTTTTTGTGCTTGGACATGCCCCGGTGGCTCTATAGCGCCACCAAACACGCGGCCATTTTGGACCGCAATTGCTCGGATTCTCACGAAATTCGAAATGGCCACAGTAGTCATTATGAAGTTTTTTGTCAATTTTTTTGACATTTTTTTACCTCTCAGGAAGTGAGCTATGAGCCATTTCCTGCGTTTTTTCAGATTTTACAAACACATTTTTGAGGGTCTTATCATACTCGAAAACTTGCCAAACTTGGCTCATAGGTTGAAAACACAAATCTCTTCGATTTGATGTCTCATATGGCACTGGCTGTGACATGGTGGCTCTATAGCGCCCCCTAATAGATAATTGCATTTTTGAGGGCCTCAACATGCTCGAAAACTCACAAAATTTTGCAAACTTATAAAGCCGGTCATACGTTTTACTATGATATAGGGTTTACAGATGGGCATGGCAAAATGGCATTATAGCGCCACCTAGAAAATTTCAATGAAGCAGCCCACGCAGCGTGTTTAACCTACATGTACAAAATTCAGTGTCCATGTAGATGATGCCAAGACCTAAAAAAAAGTCTCTTGGTGCCATGACCTAGACTGAACAGGAAGTCCGTTATTTTTAATTGAAATTGCAACTTTTTTTGATTTTTCGCCATTCACAGGCGTCGTACTTAAACGAACTCCTCCTAGAGATTTTATCCGATCAACTTAAAATTTGGCGTATGACATCTAAAGACCTTGCCGATGTTAAATTGCGAAGCTTTTTTGGATTCATCTAACGGAGTATCCGTGGCGTTGCGGCGAATTTGGATGTTCCGCCATGAAACAGGAAGTTGGTTTTACACCCACATACCATGTGAGATTTGCCTGAAACTTTACAAGCTTGATAAAAGTGTCCTCTAAAGTATAAATATATGCTGATATTAGATCGGGAGTGGCCAGGTGGCTCCATAGCGCCCACTAGCCACGGCCATGGAAAGATAAAAGTGGTTGAATGTTCATGAAATTTGGTGTGTTCATTGAATTTGTCATGCAGGGTTATGGTAATTTTTTTGAAATTTTTTGGCTGAACAGGAAGTGAGCAATGAGCCATTTCCTGCGTTTTTCCAAATTTTACAAAAACACGTTTGAAGGCCATAGAAAACTCGAAAACTTGCGAAACTTTGCACAAATTTTAATTGTCTCATTGGGCTCTAAATTCGTAGACCAGGCGCAGGCGTGGCGCAGGCGCGGCGAACGGGCGGTGCGCCGCGCCAACGGGGTGTGTCCAGGCGTATGTTGCAATTTCGTGCGCGGTGCAGCCTAGCGCAAGTACTCCTCTGTCCCGCCTCGGTCCCTCCTCCCGGCGCAAGTGGCAAAGAGGGTGGAGAGAAGGCCTGAATGGGTTTAACACAGCCGAGTCAAATCTTCACCAATCAAATGAGCTCCTCTCCTCACCTTTAAAATTGGAATAAAGAAGCCTCTGTCCTATATCAGCATGATTCCTGAATGTTGCTTTTTACATTGCTGCTTCAGGCATGTTTTTCTGCTCGCTTACGTCTATATTAAGCATTACGAATATGAGTTAGCTGGCTAGCTGGGACATTTGCGAATTATTACCATTAGCGAACTTGAATGGAATTTCAAAACGAAACTAAGTCAGATCGTTCAAACTTCTGAAGTTGGAATGAAATGCGACGGTTGCTCATTTATTTCTTCTGCCTGCATCATTGGGAAGAGAAACGATGGATCGCGTGTTCCTATTATTACACCCTGTTGCTGCATAAAATTTTGGGATTAACATGCATGGACAACAATGCAAGATACCTTACACATTTATTTTCAATATGTGATCTTAACTCAGTACGAGATTATAGCAATCAGGCTGTATTCCTTTCCCCACTAAAACGATAAAACCTAAGTGACAATAGCCATGTTCCCATCCACACGTTCTTATGCGAATTAAGTCATATCGAATAAAAAATGCCCTATGGAAACGGTGAAATTTGACTTGATTTTCAAGATATCGACATTAAGTTTATACGGTTGATCTCATCGGATTTTCTTCTTGATCGGTAAAAAGGTTTATGCGACAACTGCAAATGGAAACGTTATTTGCCGAATAAATCTGCGACTGCATCGCGATGGCGGTGTTTCGATGCCGTCGTTGCCTTCTGATAATGGTTTGCATGTTGCTAATAGCTGGCACAAAAGCTCTATTACAACTTGTGCAATTATCATCATTTGTTGGGAGACGCGATCCATTATTGCGAACTAGTTAATTTTGTTGCAAACCACACTACTTCTGTTCACTCGAAGGTTCTGCGATTCAGTGCGAAAATGAATTGAAACTGCTTAAAATGTCAGAAATCTATTCGATACACCGATTTCATCGCGTAGCAGCAAGGGACGTCATTACACACAAGTTTTTATTCGCTTTAATGCTGTTAGCTGGAAATGCATTTTTACCGCCTTTATTCGCATGAATATTTTTGGCGAACTTCAGATAATTCGATTGACAAGTGGATGGAAACATAGCTTATAATAGTATTAAGCGCTTGCACACTGGACATGAAAGCGAATTTTTACATACGACAGATTACATTCAAAGTCAATGCAAAAGCGAATACGCGTGTATTCACGTCTTTGCATTGACTTTGAATGTATTCAGTCGTGCGAAAAAATTGTTCGCCGTCCGTGTGAAAGCAGCTGAAGGGCACAAACCCACATAGCCTACACACCTTTTCGCGCCCACATGCACATCTCTCTCTCTCTCTCTCTCTCTCTCTCTCTCTCTCTCTCTCTCTCTCTTTGATCTGACATCAGGACAGTCGATATAGATACTATAATTTATGTGCTGATTCAGATAGTTACACTAAATAGCGGTTGCAGTAATTATTTATTGCATTGAAATGTGCCTGACACTCTGGAAACCTGCCTGTGAGGTTTCGGTGACGCAGCGCACTGTCGCCCGGTCAGCCAAATTACCAGTGCACAGAATGTAAACCAGGTTGAACCTGGCGAGCTCTCAGCGCCACGGTCAGCGGAGACTTTATCCATTTAAATTGTCACTGCGTCTTGATGAATATGTGACACCTCCCTACTACGCCGCCACACCCATCTCGGCGCACGTCCGTCTACCAAATTACCAAAGTGGCGCACGGTGTTGCACCGACGAAATTACCACTGCGCGGGCTGCACCAAGACGAAATTACCACTGCGTGGGCTGCGCCACGCAACGCCACGCTGCGCCACCCTGCGCTGCGCCAAGAAATTAGAGCCCATTGTCTTCAATTTGATATATCAAATGGCACTAAATGTGGTATAATGACTGTACAGCGCCCCCAATCAGATTTTTTAAAGAATTTCTTTTTTGAGGGTCTTAACATGCTCGAAATCTCACAAAATTTTGTGCATATATAAAGCCAATCATGCGTAGTACCATGATAAAAAGCTTACAGATAGGCGTGGCAAAATGGCATTGTAGCGCCCCGTAGAAAATTTCAAATAAGCAGCCCTCCCAGCCCTGTAAACCTACATGTACGAAATTCGGTGGACATGTGATTTATGCTGAGACCTAAAAAAAAGTCTCCTAGTGCCATGACCTAGGTTCAACAGGAAGTCCGCAATTTTTAATTGAAATTGCAACTTTTTTTGATTTTTCGCCATTCACAGGCGTCGTACTTTAACGAACTCCTCCTAGACATTTTATCCAATCAACTTCAAATTTGGCATATAACATCTAAAGACCTTGCCAATGTTAAATTGCGAAACTTTTTTGGATTCATCGAACGATGTATCCGTGGCGTCGCGGCGAATTTCGATGTTCCGCCATGAAAAAGGAAGTTGGTTTTACTCCCACATACTTTGTAAGTGTCATGGTTCTGAGCGTAGTGGCCAGGTGCTGCCACTTGGGGCTGATTAGAATCATGATTGCGTTTATCTACGGCACCTGTTTTGGGTTGTGCCTCTATTTAAGCTCTGACTTCCGCGCAGTCTTTGCTTCTGTGTCAAACTAGCCTTGCACAGAGCCGGTATTGTATTGAGTGTCCGGACGGTGTTGACAGAATCTTTGTTTAAAAGAAATATTTCTTTTGATTCTGTGTCCGTTTAGAGGATTCTGGTTTTCTGTTCGTTGTCCCAACCAGTATTCTAAGTGTCTTCCTATTTGATTCCTTTTAAGGTCCTTTTGATTTTTTTTCTGGGCTGCGTCCCGACAGGGGATTTCTGAGGGTGGGTTTTTTCACTAGGGTGTCCTAGTGGGGTTTATTCGACTGCGTTCGGGTTTTGGGCTTTGTTTTGTTTTCCTTTTTCGAGCTGCGTCTCGCTGTTAAATAAGGACCTTTTGCTTATTGTTTCCTCAGTCGCCCGAACGTCATCTTCGGATTTCTCCGCATCTTACTTCTGGTCGTTTCTATTTCCTGGCCTCATTCGTGAGGTCCTATCAGGTGGATTTTCTCGTAAACTATTATGTTATTTTCTTTTCGCCTCTGCTGCTGTTGTCCCGAAGTTTCCGGGTGCTTTTGAGTTCTTTACTTTTTTACCAGAAGTACGTTTTTTCTTTTCGCATTTTTTCCTTGAGGGTATTTTCTCTGGAGATATTAGTTCTTACGAGCTAACATATTTGAGCTTCCTTGCCCACGTTCGGCGAGTGTTTTCGCTCCGCTCTGAGGCGGAGTTTGTTTTGGGTTGATTTATTTTTATGAGTATCGCTATTGGGCAAACTTCCGGTTTACGTTGCTTGTTAAAAGAATCCCAGAACTAGGATTTTTTCGCGTGTGATTATCTTGCCCGTTTCATTTTAAGGCGAAGTTCTTTTCGTTTTGCATTTTCCTATTCGCCCAGCATTTTTGGCTGGGGTTGCTTTGATTTATCACTGTTTAGTTTTGTTTCGCCTCCCTAGGTATTTTAGTGGCCATCAACCTTTTTGTTGGCTTTATGACACGGTTTCCTCTCGCGTCTGGTTCACCAATACCTCCCCCTCACAGTAAGATTTGCCTGAAACTTTAAAAGCTTGATAACAGTCTCCTCCCAAGTATAATAAGATGCTACTTTTAGATCGGGAGTGGCCAGGTGGCTCCACAGCGGCCTCTAGCACTGGCCATTTTAAGATAAAAGTGCTTGAATGTTCATGAAATTTGGTGTGATCATTGAATTTGTCATCCAGGGTTATGGTAATTTTTTTGAAATTTTTTGGCCAAACAGGAAGTGAGCTATAAGCCATTTCCTGCGTTTTTCCAAATTTTACGAACACACATTTGAAGGCCTTAGAATACTCGAAAAATTGCAAAACGTTGCAGAAATTATAATTGTCTTATCGTCGCTAATTTCATATATCAATTGGCAGTAAATGTGGCACAATGGCTCTATAGTGCCCCCTAATTTTTTTCAAAAGAATTGCCCTTTTGAGGGTCTCAACATGATTGAAAATTTACAAAAATCAACACACTTGTTGAGCCCGGTATTACGATTACTTTGGTATAGGTTTTGCACACAGGCATGTCAAAATGTTATCATAGCGCCCTCCAGAAAATTTCAACAAAACAGGTCTCATAGTTCAGTTCACCTACATGAACAAAATTTGCAGGAGACATGAAACATGCCAAGACTTGTAAAAAAATAATATAGTGCCATGACCCGAACCCAACAGGAAGTGCATTATTTTGAATTAAAATTTCAACTTTTTTTCATGAACAGGTGTCATACTTTAAGGTGCTCCAAGTACTGATTTCAGGAGTGGTGTTTGCACTCCACTCAGTGAAACACATTGTACACAGTATAGCAGTGTCCAATGGCTGTGAACGGAAACCTGAACCTGTCAACATCTCGGCACCACCCCCCTAACGTGTAACGAGGGGGGCCCCCTTTCAACGCTTCTTGCAGCTTTAATTATTATTATTATTATTATTATTATTTTTTAACTGAAATGAATTGCATTTTTGAGTGCCTTAGCATGGTCAAAAACTCATGAAAATTGGCCGGCACCTCAGGCCTGGCGAAAATTTTAGTTTTGTGCAGGCAACGTATATGTTTCTGCCCCGGTAGCTCTATAGCGCCACCAAATAGCGGCAATTTTGGAATGCACTTGCTCGGATTCTCACGAAATTTGGTGGGGCCATAGTAGTCATGAAGAAGGGTTTTGTCAATTTTTTTGAAATTTTTTCTCCGCTCAGGAAGTGAGCTGTAAGCCATTTCCTGCGTTTTTCCAGATTTTACAAACACATTTTTGAGGGCCTTACCATACTTGAAAACTCGCCAAACTTTGAACAGAGGTTGAAAATATAAAGCTGTTCGATTTGATATCCAATTTGGCACTGGGTGTGACATGGTGGCTCTATAGCGCCCCTAATACATAATTGCATTTTTGAGGGCCTCACCATGCTCAAAAACTCACAAAATTTTGCACACTTATTAAGTTGGTCATAAGATTTATAGTTGTAGAGGATTTACAGATGCTCGAGGCAAAATGGCATTATAGCGCCCCCTAGAAAATTTCAATGAAGCAGCCCTCGCAGCCCATTGAAGATACACATCTGAAATTCGATTGTACATGTGGACTATTCGAGACCTAAAAAAAAAATCTCTTGGTGCCATAACCTAGACTCAACAGGAAGTCCACCATTTTTAATTGAAATTGCAACTTTATTTAATTTTTTTGCCATTAACAGGCGTCGTGCTTTTAACGAACTCCTCCCAGAGATTTTATCCGATCAACTTCAAATTTGGCATATGACATCTGAAGACCTTGCTGATATTAAATTCTGAAGCTTTTTTTGGATTCATCGAACGATGTATCCGTGGCGTCATGGCGAATTTCGATGTTCCGCCATGAAACAGGAAGTTGGTTTTAATCCCATATACTTTGTGAAATTGGCCCGAAACTTTACAGGCTTGATACCAGTCTCCTTTCAAGTATAAATATATGCTGATATTAGATTGGGTGTGGTCAGGTGGCTCCACAGCGCACTCTAGACAAGGCCATGTTAATATAAAAGTGCTTGAATGTTCATGAAATTTGGTCTGATCATTGCATTTGGCATGCGGGGTTATTATAATTTTTTTGAAATTTTTTGGCCAAACAGGAAGTGAGCTATGGGCCATTTCCTGCGTTTTTCCAAATTTTACGAACACAGGTTTGAAGGCCTTAGAATACTCAAAAACTTGAAAAACGTTGCACAAATTATAATTGTCTTATCGTCTTCAATTTGATGCATCAAATGGCACTAAATGTGGCATAATGGCTCTATAGCGCCACCAATCAGATTTTTAAAAGAATTGCCCTTTTGAGGGTCTTAACATGCCCGAAAACTCACAAATTTTGTATACATATAAAGCCAATCATGAGTATTACTATGATAAAAAGATTATAGATATGCGTGGCAAAGTGCCTTTCTAGCGCCCCCTGGAAAATTTTAAAAAAAGCAACCCTCGCAGCCCGGTAAACCTACATGTACGAAATTCGGTGAACATGTGATTTATGCTGAGACCTAAAAAAAGTCTCTTGGTGCCATGACCTAGACTCATTAGGAAGTCTGCCATTTTTAATTGAAATTTCACCTGTTTAAAATTTTTTGTCATTAACAGGCGTCGTACTTTAACGAACTCCTCCTAGAGATTTTATCCAATCAACTTAAAATTTGCCAAATGATGTTTTGCCATGAAACAGGAAGTTGATTTTACCCCCACATACTTTGTGAGATTTGCCCGAAACTTTATAGGCTTGATAACGGTCTCCTTCCAAGTATAAATATATGCTGATATTAGATTGGGTGTGGCCAGGTGGCTCCACAGCACCCTCTTGCCACTGCCATGTTAAGATAAAAGTGCTTGAATGTTCATGAAATTTGGTGTCATTGTTGGATTTCTCATGCAAGGATTTGGTAATTTATTATAAATTTTTTGGCCAAACAGGAAGTGAGCTATGAGCCATTTCCTGCGTTTTTTTCAAAATTTTATGAACACACATTTAAAGGTCTTCGGATATTCCAAAAACTTGCAAAACGTCAACAAATTGTCAGTGTCTTATAAACTTCGACTTGATATCCCAATTGGCATTTAATATGGCACAATGCCTCTGTAGCGCCCCCTAAACTTTTTTTTAATAGAATTTCCCTTTTGAGGGTCTCAACATGCTTGAAAATTTACAAAAATCAACACACTCATGGAGCCTGGTATTACGATTACTATGTTATAGGTTTTGCACACAGGCATGTGAAAATGGTATCATTGCACCCTCCAGAAAATTTCAACAAAACATTTCTCATAGTTCAGTTCACCTACATGAACAAAATTTGGTGTAAATGAAACATGCCAAGACTTTTAGAAAAATTATATAGTGCCATGACCCGAACCCAACAGGAAGTGCATTATTTTGAATTAAAATTTCAACTTTTTTTCATTAGCAGGAGTCATACTTTAACGTGCACCACCTATTGATTTGAGGAGTGGTGTTTGCACTCCACTCAGTGAAACACATTGTTCACAGTATAGCAGAGTCCAATGGCTGTGAACAGAAACCTGCACCTGTCAACATCTCGGCACCACCGCAACGTGCACGAGGGGGGCGAGCGCCCTTTCAACGCTGCTTGCAGCTTTAATTATTATTATGATTTTTATTCTGCTGCGAGAACGTGTTTTTGAGGGCCTTGCAATGCACAAAAAACTCACAAACATTTGCAGAGGCGTCAGTCGTGGTGAAAATTTCAAAGTTTTGTTATTTTTGTGCTTGGACATGCCCCGGTTGCTCTATAAGCGCCACCAAACAGCGCCATTTTGGAACGCAATTGCTCGGATTCGCACGAAATTCGATATGGCCATAGTAGTCATTATGAAGTTTTTTGTCAATTTTTTGAAATTTTTTGCCGAACAGGAAGTGAGCTATGAGCCATTTCCTGCGGTTTTTCAGATTTTCTGAAACGCATTTTTGAGGCCCTTATCATAGTCACAAACTCGCCAAACTTGGCTCATAGGTTGAAATTATGAATTTCTTCGATTTGATGTCCCATTTGCTAGTGGATGTGACATGGTGGCTCTATAGCGCCCCCTAATACATAATTGCATTTTTGAGAGCCTCAACATGCTTGAAAACTCACGAAATTTTGCGCACTTGTTAAGCCTGTCATACGTTTTACTATGAAATAGGGCTTACTGATGGGCATGGCAAAATCGCATTTTGCGCCACCTAGAAAATTTCAATGAAACAGCCCTCGCAGCGAGTTTAACCTACATGTACGAAATTCGGTGTTCATGTAGATTATGCCAAGACCTTAAAAAAAGTCTCTTGGTGCCATGACCTAGACCCAACAGGAAGTCCGCCATTTTTAATTGAAATTGCAACTTTTTTTTATTTTTCGCCATTCACAGGCGTCGCACTTTAACGAACTCCTCCTAGAGATTTTATCCGATCAACTTAAAATTTGGCGTATGACATCTAAACACCTTGTCGATGTTAAATTGCGAAGCTTTTTTGGATTCATCGCACGATGTATCCGTGGCGTTGCGGCGAATTTCGACGTTCCGCCATGAAACAGGAAGTTGGTTTTACTCCCACATACTATGTGAGATTTGCCTGAAACGTTACAATCTTGATAAAAGTGTCCTCCCAAGTAAAAATATATGCTGATAATAGATCGGGAGTGGCCAGGTGGCTCCACAGCGCCCACTAGCCACGGCCATGTAAAGATAAAAGTGCTTCAAAGTTCATGAAATTTGGTGTGATCATTGAATTTGTCATGCAGGGTTATGGTAATTTTTTTGAAATTTTTTGGCCCAACAGGAAGTGAGCTATGAGCCATTTCCTGCGTTTTTCCAAATTTTACGAACACATGTTTGAGAGCCTTAGAATACTCCAAAACTTGGAAAACGTTGCTGAAATTATAAGTATCTTATGGTCTTCAATTAGATACACTAATTGGAACTTAATGTCGGACAATGACTCTTCAGCGCCCCCAATCATTTTTTTTAAAACAATTGCCCTTTTGATTGTCTAAACATGCTTGAATACTCACGAAATTTTGCACACGTGTTAAGCCGGTCATTCCTTTCACAACGATATTGGGATCATGCATCGCTGTGGCAAAATTGCATTATAGCGCCCCCTAGAAAATTTTAACGAAGCAGCCCTCAGGGTCCTTTTCATCTACAAGTACGAAATTCGGGGGACATGTGGATTATGCCGTAACCTAAAAAAAAGTCTCTTGGTGCCGTGACCTAGACTCAACAGGAAGTCCGCCATTTTTAATTGAAATTGCAACTTTTTTGGATTTTTCGCCATTCACAGGCGTCGTGCTTTAACAAACTCCTCCTAGAGATTTTATCCGATCAACTTAAAATTTAGCGAATGACATCTAAAGGCCTTGCCGATGTTAACTTACGAAGCATTTTTGGATTCATCGAACGATGTATCCGTGGCATCGTAAACGAATTTCGATGTTCCGCCACGAAACAAGAAGTTGGTTTTACTCCCACATACTTTGTGAGATTTGCCTGAAACTTTAAAAGCTTGATAAAAGTGTCCTCTCAAGTATACATATATGCTGATATTAGATCGGGAGTGGCCAGGTGGCTCCACGGCGCCCACTAGCCACGGCCATGTTCGGATAAAAGTGCATGAATGTTCATGATATTTGTTTTGATCATTATATTTGTCATGCAGGGTTATGGTAATTTTTTAGAAATTTTTCGGCCAAACAGGAAGTGAGCTATATGCCATTTCCTGTGTTTTCCAAATTTTACAAAAACACATTTTAAGGCCATCAAATATTCCAAAACTTGAGAAACGTTGCACAAAATGTCAGTGGCTTATGATCTTCGATTTGATATTCCAAATGCCAATTAATGTGGTACATTGGCTCTGTAGCGCCCCCTAATCATTTTTTCAAAAGATTTGCCCTTTTGAGGGTCTCAGCATGCTTGAAAACTGACAAGAATCAAAACAATCGTGGAGCCTGGTATTAAAATTACTATGGTATAGGTTTGGCACGCAGGAATGTCAAAATGGCTTCATAGTGCCTCTAGAAAATTTCAACAAAACAATTCTCATGGTTCAGTCACCTACATAAACTAACTTTGGTGGAGACATGAAACATGCCAAGACTTGTAAAAAATTATGAAGTGCCATGGCCGAACCCAACAGGAAGGCCGTTATTCTGAATTAAAAAGTTCAATTTTTTTCATCAACAGCCGTCATACTTTAACGTACTCCACCTATTGATTTCAGGAATGGTGTTTGCTCTCCACTCAAGAAAACACATTGTACAGTCTAGCAGTGTCCAATGGATGTGAATGCACACCTGTACCCGTCAACATCTCACCACCACCCCCAACGTGCACGAGGGGTGCGAGGGCCCTTTCAACGCTGCTTGCAGCTTTAATTAGGGCCCGAGCACCGACCGGTGCCAGGAACCTATTGTTTTTGAAGGGATTTTTATTATTCTTCTTCTTCTTATTCTTCTTCTTCTTCTTAGTTATTATTATTATTATTTTTATTCTGCTGCGAGAACGCGTTTTTGAGGGCCTTGCCATGCACGAAAACTCACAAAAATTTGCAGAGACATCAGTCGTCGTAAAAATTTCAAAGATTTGTTATTTTTGTGCTTGGACATACCCCGGTGGCTCTATAGCGCCACCAAACACGCGGCCATTTTGGAACGCAATTGCTTGGATTCGCACGAAATTCGATAAGGCCATAGTAGTCATTATGAAGTTTTTTGTCAATTTTTTGGAAATTTTTTTGCCTCACAGGAAGTGAGCTATGAGCCATTTCCTGCGGTTTTTCAAATTTTACGAACGCATTTTTGAGGCCCTTTTCATCGTCAAAAACTCGCCAAACTTGGCTCATAGGTTGAAATTAGGAATTTCTTCGATTTGATGTCCCATTTGCCAGTGGATGTGAAATGGTGGCTCTATAGCGCCCCCTAATACATAATTGCATTTTTGAGAGCCTCAACATGCTCGAAAACTCACAAAATTTTGCACACTTATTAAGCCTGTCATCCGTTTTACTATGATATAGGGTTTTCTGATGGGCATGGCAAAATCGCATTATAGCGCCACCTAGAAAATTTCAATGAAGCAGCCCTCGTAGCGAGTTTAACCTACATGTACGAAATTCGGTGTGCATGTAGATTTTGCCAAGACCTAAAAAAAAGTCTCTTGGTGCCATGACCTAGACTCAACAGGAAGTCCGCCATTTTTAATTGAATTTGCAACTTCTTTTGATTTTTCGTCATTCACAGGCGTTGTACTTTAACGAACTCTTCCTAGAGATTTTATCCGATCAACTTAAAATTTGGCGTTTGATATCTAAACACCTTGCCGATGTTAAATTGCGAAGCTTTTTTGGATTCATCGCACGATGTATCCGTGGCGTTGCGGCGAATTTCGATGTTCCGCCATGAAACATGAAGTTGGTTTTACTCCCACATACTATGTGAGATTTGCCTAAAACTTTACAATCTTGATAATATTGTCCTCCCAAGTATAAATATGTGCTGATATTAGATCGGCAGAGGCCAGGTGGCTCCACAGCGCCCACTAGCCACGGCCATGTAAAGATAAAAGTGCTTGAATGTTCATGAAATTTGGTGTGATCATTGAATTTGTCATGCAGGGTTATGGTAATTTTTTTTGAAATTTTTTGGCCAAACAGGAAGTGAGCTATGAGCCATTTCCTGCCTTTATCCAAATTTTACGAACACATGTTTGAGGGCCTTAGAATACTCCAAAACTTGGAAAACATTGCAGAAATTATAAATATCTTATGGTCTTCAATTTGATACACCAATTGGAACCTAATGTGGGACAATGGCTCTATAGCGCCCCCAAATATTTTTTTAAAACAATTGCTCTTTTGATTGTCTAAACATGCTTGAATACTCACGAAATTTTGCATACGTATTAAGCTGGTCATTTCTTTAACAAGAATATTAGGAACATGCATGGGTGTGGCAAAATAGCATTAAAGCACCCCCTACAAAATTTCAATGAAGCAGTCCTCGCAGCCCGTTTAACCTACATGTACGAAATTCGGTGTCCTTGTAGATTATGCCAAGCCCTAAAAAAAAGTCTCTGGTGCCATTACCTAGACTCAACAGGAAGTCCGCCATTTTTAATTGAAATTGCAGCTTTTTTTGATTTTTTGCCATGAACAGGCGTTGTACTATAACGAACTCCTCTTAGAGGTTTTATCCAATCAACTTTAAATTTGGCATATTACATCTAAAGACCTTGCCGATGTTAAATCGCGAAGCTTTTTTGGATTCATCGAACGATATATACGTGGCGTCGCGGCGAATTTCGATGTTCCTCCATGAAAGAGGAAGTTGGTTTTACTCCCACATACTCTGTAAGATTTGCCCGAAACTTTACAAGCTTGATAACAGTCTCCTCCCAAGTATAATTAGATGCTACTTTTAGATTGGGAGTGGCCAGGTGGCTCCACAGCGCCCTCTAGCACTGGCCATTTTAAGATAAAAGTGCTTGAATGTTCATGAAATTTGGTGTGATCATTGAATTTGTCATCCATGGTTATGGTAATTTTTTTGAAGTTTTGTGGCCAAACAGGAAGTGTGCTATAAGCCATTTCCTGCGTTTTTCCAAATTTTACGAACACACGTTTGAAGGCCTTAGAATACTCGAAAAATTGCAAACGTTGCAGAAATTATAATTGTCTTATCGTCTCTAATTTCATATATCAATTGGCACTAAATGTGGCACAATGGCTCGATAGTGCAAACTAATTTTTTTTTCAAAAGAATTGCCCTTTTGAGGGTCTCAACATGATTGAAAATTTACAAAAATCAACACACTTGTTGAGCGCGGTATTACGATTACTTTGGTAGAGGTTTTGCACACAGGCATGTCAAAATGATATCATAGCGCCCTCCAGAAAATTTCAATAAAACAGTTCTCATAGTTCAGTTCACCTACATGAACAAAATTTGGTGGAGACATGAAACGTGCCAAGACTTGTAAAAAAATAATCTAGTGCCATGACCCGAACCCAACAGGAAGTGCATTATTTTGAATTAAAATTTCAACTTTTATTCATGAACAGGCGTCATACATTAAGGTGCTCCAACTATTGATTTCAGGAGTGGTGTTTGCACTCCACTCAGTGAAACACATTGTAGACAGTAAAGCAGTGTCCAATGGCTGTGAACGGAAACCTGCACCCATCAACATCTCGGCACCACCCCAACGTGCACGAGGGGGGTGAGGGCCTTTTCAACGCTGCTTGCAGCTTTAATTAGGGCCCGAGCACCGACCGGTGCCAGGGCCCGGAACGGGTCCTGGCACCGAAGGTGCGAGGAACCTATTGTTTTTGAAGGGATTTTTATTATTATTCTTCTTCTTCTTCTTCTTACTTATTATTATTATTATTATTTTTATTCTGCTGCGAGAACGCGTTTTTGAGGGCCTTGCCATGCACGAAAACTCACAAAAATTTCCAGAAACGTCAGTCGTGGTGAAAATTTCAAATTTTTGTTTGTTTGTGCTTGGACTTGCCCCGGTCGCTCTATAGCGCCACCAAACACGCAGCCATTTTGGAACGCAATTGCTCGGATTCTAACGAAATTCGATATGGCCATAGTAGTCATTATGAAGTTTCTTGTCAATTTTTTGAAATTTTTTTTGCCTCACAGGAAGTGAGCTATGAGCCATTTCCTGCGCTTTTTTCAGATTTTACAAACACATTTTTGAGGGTCTTATCATACTAAAAACTCGCCAAAATTGGCTCATAGGTTGAAAAACATATATCTCTTCGATTTGATGTCTCATTTGGCACTGGGTGTGACATGTAGACTCTATAGCGCCCCCTAATAGATAATTGCATTTTTGAGGGCCTCAGCATGCTCGAAAACTCACAAAATTTTGCAAACTTATAAAGCCGGTCATACGTTTTACTATGATATAGGGTTTACAGATGGGCATTGCAAA
This sequence comes from Gymnothorax javanicus, assembly GCA_029692085.1. Taxonomy (NCBI): domain Eukaryota; kingdom Metazoa; phylum Chordata; class Actinopteri; order Anguilliformes; family Muraenidae; genus Gymnothorax; species Gymnothorax javanicus. Next base: position 81,645 of record JAFJMP010000022.1, read on the forward strand.
ATCGCATTATAGCGCCACCTAGAAAATTTCCATGAAGCAGCCCTCGCAGCGTGTTTAACCTTCATGTACAAAATTTGGTGTCCATGTAGATTATGCCAAGCCCTAAAAAAAAGTCTCTAGGTGCCATGACCTATACTCAACAGGAAGTCCGCCATTTTTAATTGAAATTGCAACTTTTTTGGATTTTTCGCCATTCACAGGCGTCGTACTTTAACAAACTCCTCCTAGAGATTTTATCCGATCAACTTCAAATTTGGCGAATGATATCTAAAGACCTTGCCGATGTTAAATTGCGAAGCTTTTATGGATTCATCTAACAATGTATCCGTGGCGTTGCGACGAATTTCGATGTTCCGCCATGAAACAGGAAGTTGGTTTTACTCCCACATGCTACGTGAGATTTGCCTGAAACTTTACAAGCTTGATAAAAGTGTCCACCCAAGTATAAATATATGCTGATATTTGATCGGGATTGGCCAGGTGGCTCCACAGCGCCCACTAGCCACGGCCATGTAAAGATAAAAGTGCTTGAATGTTCATGAAATTTGGTGTGATCATTGAATTTGTCATGCAGGGTTATGGAAACTTTTTTGAAATTTTTTGGCCAAACAGGAAGTGTGCTATGAGCCATTTCCTGCGTTTATCCAAATTTTACGAATACATGTTTGAGGGCTTTACAATACTCCACAACTTGGAAAACATAGCAGCAATTATAAATGTCTAATGGTCTTCAATTTGATGCACCAATTGGCACTTAATGTGGGACAATGGCTCTATAGCGCCCCCAATCATTTTTTTAAAACAATTGCCCTTTTGAGTGTCTAAACATGCTTGAATACTCACAAAATTTTGCACACAGATTGAGCCAGTCATTCCTTTGACTAGGATATTGGGATCACGCATGGGTGTGGCAAAATAGCATTATAGCGCCCCCTAGAAAATTTCAATGAAGCAGCCCTCGGGGTCATTTTCACCTACATGTACGAAATTCGGGGGACATGTGGATTATGCCGAAACCTAAAAAAAAATCTCTTGGTGCCCTGACCTAGACTCAACAGGAAGACCGCCATTTTTAATTTAAATTGCAACTTTTTTTGATTTTTCGCCATTCACAGGCGTCGTACTTTAACGAACTCCTCCTAGAGATTTTATCCGATCAACTTAAAATTTGGCGAATGATATCTTAAGACGTTGCCAATGTTAAATTGCGAAGCTTTTTTGGATTCATTGCACGATGTATCCGTGGCGTCGCAACGAATTTCGATGTTCCCTCATGAAACAGGAAGTTGGTTTGAATCCCACATACTTTGTGAGATTTGCCTGAAACTTTACAAGCTTGATAAAAGTGTCCTCTCAAGTATACTTTTAGGTTGATATTAGAGCGGGAGTTGCCAGGTGGCTCCACAGCGCCCACTAGCCACGGCCATGTTAGAATGAAAGTGCATGAATGTTCATGAAATTTGGTGTGATCATTAGATTTGTCATGCAGGGTTATGGTAATTTTTTCGAAATTTTTCGGCCAAACAGGAAGTGAGCTATGAGCCATTTCCTGTGTTTTTCCAAATTTTACGAACACACGTTTTAAGGCCATTGGATATTCCAAAACTTGCAAAAAGTTGCACCAGTTGTCAGTGTCTTATGATCTTCTATTTGATATTCCAATTGGCAATTAATGTGGCACAATGGTTCTGTTGCGCCCCCTAATCATTTTTTCAAAAGATTAGCCCTTTTTAGGGTCTTAGCATGCTGGAAAACTTATAAGAATCAACACACTCGTGGAGCCTGGTATTACAATTACTATGGTATGAGTTTGGCTCGCAGGAATGTCAAAATGCCATTGTAGTGCCTCCAGAAAATTTCAGCTCAAAACAGTTCTCGTGGTTCAGTTCACCTTCATAAACAAACTTTGGTGGAAACATGAAACATACCAAGACTTGTAAAAAAATTCTGAAGTGCCATGACCCGTACCAAACAGGAAGTCCATTATTTTGAATTAAAATTTCAATTTTTTTTCATGAACAGCCGTCATACTTTAACGTACTCCACCTATTGATTTCAGGAATGGTGTTTGCACTCTACTCAGGAAAACACATTGTACAGTCTAGCAGTGTCCAGTGGATGTGAATGTAAACTTGCACCCGTCAACATCTCGCCACCACGCCCAATGTACACGAGGGGTGCGAGGGCCCTTTCAACGCTGCTTGCAGCTTTAATTATTATTATTATTATTATTATTATTTTTATTCTGCTGCTCGAACGCGTTTTTGAGGGACTTGCCATGCACGAAAACTCACAAAAATTTGCATACTTATAAAGCCGGTCATACGTTTTACTATGATATAGGGTTTACAGATGGGCATGGCAAAATGGCATTATAGCGCCACCTAGAAAATTTCAATGAAGCAGCCCTCGCAGCGTGTTTAACCTACATGTACAAAATTCAGTGTCTATGTAGATTTTGCCAAGCCCTAAAAAAAAGTCTCTTGGTGCCATGACCTAGACTCAACAGGAAGTCCGCCATTTTTAATTGAAATTGCAACTTTTTTGGATTTTTCACCATTCACAGGCGTCGTACTTTAACAAACTCCTCCTAGAGATTTTATCCGGTCAACTTAAAATTTGGCATATGAAATCTAAAGATCTTGCCGATGTTAAATTGCGAAGCGTTTTTGAATTCATCGAACAATGTATCCATGGCGTCGCAACGAATTTCGATGTTCCGCCATGAAACAAGAAGTTGGTTTTACTCCCAAATACTTCGTGAGATTTGCCTGAAACTTTACAAGCTTGATAAAAGTGTCCTCTCAAGTATACATATGTGCTGATATTAGATCGGGAGTGGCCAGGTGGCTCCACAGCGCCCACTAGCCACTGCCATGTTAGGATTATAGTGCATGAATGTTCATGATATTTGTTATGATCATTATATTTGTCATGCAGGGTAATGGTAATTTTTTAGAAGTGTTTCGGCCAAACAGGAAGTGAGCTATGAGCCATTTTCTGTGTTTTTCCAAACTTTACAAAAACACATTTTAAGGCTATCGTATATTCCAAAACTTGCGAAACGTTGCAAAAATTGTCAGTGGCTTATTATCTTCGATTTGATATTCCAATTGCCAATTAATGTGGTACAATGGTTTTGTAGCACCCCCTAATCATTTTTTCAAAAGATTTGCCTTTTTGAGGGTCTCAGCATGCTTGAAAACAGACAAGAATCAACACAATCATGGAGCCTGGTATTACAATAACTATGGTTTAGGTTTGGCACGCAGGAATGTCAAAATGGCATCGTAGTGCTTCTAGAAAATTTCAGCAAAACAGTTCTCATGTTTCAGTTCACCTACATAAACAAACTTTGGTGGAGACATGAAACATGCCAAGACTTGTAAAAAAAATTATGAAGTGCCATGACGCGAACCCAACAGGAAGGCTATATTCTGAATTAAAAGTTCAATTTTTTTTTCATCAACAGCCGTCATACTTTAACGTACTCCACCTATTGATTTCAGGAATGGTGTTTGCACTCCACTCAGGAAAACACATTGTACAGTCTAGCAGTGTCCAATGGATGCGAATGCACACCTGCACCCATCAACATCTCGCCACCACCCCCAACGTGCACGAGGGGTGCGAGGGCCCTTTCAACGCTGCTTGCAGCTTTATTTAGGGCCCGAGCACCGAATGGTGCGAGGACCCTATTGTAATTGTAATGTTTATTATTTTATTATTATTATTATTATTATTTTTATTATTATTATTATTTTTAACCGAAATGAATTGCATTTTTGAGGCCCTTAACATGGTCAAAAACTCATAAAAATTGGCAGGCACCTCAGGCCAGGTGAAAATTTTAGTTTTTTGCAGGCACCGTATATGTACCTGGCCCAGTGGCTCTATAGCGCCACCAAATAGCGGCAATTTTGGAACGCACTTGCTCGGATTCTCACGAAATTTGGTGGGGCCATAGTAGTCATAATGAAGGGTTTTGTCAATTTTTTTGAAATTTTTTCTCCTCACAGGAAGTGAGCTGTGAACCATTTCCTGTGTTTTTCCAGATTTTACAAACACATTTTTGAGGGCCTTACCATACTTGAAAATTCGCCAAACTTTGCACAGAGGTTGAAAATATGAAGTTGTTCGATTTGATATCCTATTTTGCAATGGGTGTGACATGGCGGCTCTATAGCGCCCCCTAATACATAATTGCATTTTTGAGGGCCTCACCATGCTCAAAAACCCACAAAATTTTGCATACTTATTAAGTTGGTCATAAGATTTATTATTGTAGAGGTTTTACAGATGATAGAGGTAGATGATAGATGATATAGCGCCCCCTGGAAAATTTTAAAGAAGCAGCCCTCGCAGCATGTTTAACCTACATGTACAAAATTCGGTGTCCATGTAGATAATGCCAAGCCCTAATAAAAAGTCTCTTGGTGCCATGACCTAGACTCAACAGGAAGTCCACCATTTTTAATTGAAATTGCAACTTTTTTTGATTTTTCGCCATTCACAGGCGTCGTACTTTAACGAACTCCTCCTAGAGATTTTATCCGATCAACTTAAAATTTGGCGTATCACATCTAAAGATCTTGCCGATGTTAAATTGCGAAGCTTTTTTGGATTCATCGAACGATGTATCCGTGGCGTTGCGGCAAATTTCGATGTTTCGCCATGACACAGGAAGTTGATTTTACTCACACATACTCTGTGAGATTTGCCCGAAACTTTTCAGGCTTGATAACGGTCTCCTTCCAAGTAAAAATATACGCTGATATTAGATCAGGTGTGGCCAGGTGGCTCCACAGCGCCCTCTAGCTACAGCAATGTTCAGATAAATGTGCTTGAATGTTCATGAAATTTGGCCTGATCGTTGAATTTCTCATTTAAGGCTATGCTAATTTATTTGAAATTTTTTTGTCCAAACAGGAAGTGAGCTAGGGGCCATTTCCTGCATTTTTTCCAAATTTTACGAATACACGTTTAAAGGCCTTCGGATATTCCAAAACTTGCAAAACGTTGCACAAATTGTCAGTGTTTATGATCTTTGACTTGATATCCCAATTGCCATTTAATATGGCACAATGCCTCTATAGCGCCCCCTAACTTTTTTTTCAACGAATTGCCTCTTTGAGGGAATCAACATGCTTGAAAATTTGCAAAAATCAACACACTCATGGAGCCCGGTATTACGATAACTATGGTGTAGTTTTTGTACGCAGGCATGTCAAAATGGTATTCTAGGGCCCTCCAGAAAATTTCAACAAAACAGTTCTCATAGTTCAGTTCTCCAACAGGAACAAAATTTGGTGGAGACATGAAACGTGCCAAGACTTGTGAAAAAATGTTATCGTGCCATGACCCGAACCCAACAGGAAGTGCATTATTTTGAATTAAAATTTCAACTTTTTTTCATGAACAGGTGTCATACTTTAATGTGCTACACCTATTGATTTCAGGACTGCTGTTTGCACTGCCTTCAGGAAAACGCATTGTACACAGTTGAGCAGTGTCCAATGGCTGTGAATGGACACCTGCACCCATCAACATCTTGCGGCCACCCAAAGTGCTTGTGGGGTGCGAGGGCCCTTTCAATGCTGCTTGCAGCTTTAATTATATACTACTCAAAATTTGATAGGGATCATCGAAATTTTTTTGTGAAATGACATGCAAATTTGGTAACTGCCACTGATGATCAATATATTGGATAAATGACATGCAGTCAGACACAAAACACATTTGCAAGTGCATTTAATGACATTAAATGAGCGTGCAGCCTCACATTTTTGGCTTTCACGAACACTTCATGGTTTCACCTCTGACATGTAAAGTGAAAACAGACAGTGTTCGTTTGATGTTTCATTACCACAGTTAATGTCAATAACGGGTATGGCCTCCCCTAGCTTGAATGACGGCTTGACAACGTCGGGTCATACTGTCAATCAGAACCCGGATGCTTGCAATTGGAATGTTGTTCCATTCTTCAACAAGGGCATTTCCGAGCTCTTCTTGAGTTGTGGGTTGTGCCCTACGACCGGAAATGGCGACCTGTTGCATGTTCCACGCATGCTCGATCGGGTTTAGGTCCGGCGAACGCGCGGGCCAGTCCATGCGGACAATTGTCTCCTGCTCTAGGAATTGATTCACCACCCTAGCACGATGGGGACGGGCGTTATCATCCATCAAGATGAAATCAGGGCCAACAGCACCAGCGTATGGTCTTACGTACACATTGAGGATCTCATCCCTGTACCGTACTTCTGTCATCGTCCCTCTCCCCATGACATGCAGGTCCGTTCTGCCGTTCCTGCTTATTCCTCCCCAGACCATAATTGATCCGCCACCATAACAGTCGTGTTCGTTGATGTAGGCATCATTAAATCGCTCACGTTGTCTTCGCCACACCCGTTGCCTCCTGTCAGTAAAGTCCAAGCAATATCGGGACTCATCAGTAAAGAGAACTGGAGCCCAATCGTTGTGTGTCCATGTGACATGATCGTGAGCCCAATCCAAACGGTCACGCCTATGACGCACGGTCAGTTGGATTCGAACACATGGCCTTCTTGAGTTGAGGCCGGCAGTATGAAGATGATTCTGTATCGTCTGAGTGGATACCCTGACCCCCAAGGCGTTATGAAGGTCATTTCATAGGGTGGTGGCTGTCCAGAAAGGATGACGTCGTGCCTGAAGTGTGAGAAAGTGGTCTTGTCGTTGTGTAGTCGATCTCTGACGACCACCCCCATGACGGTGTGCTGCTGTACCAAACGTTTGATGCCGGTTCCACGCTCTGTTCACAACGCTTTGGCTGACATTAAGTGCATTAGCAACGTGACGTTGTGAGAAGCCAGAGTCAAGCATTCCGATGCATCTTCCCAATTGCTCTGAAGTCAATCGACTTCTAAGACGTTGAGGAGACATTGTTATTGCTAAATGTAATGCAAAAAATTTGGGAACTTCCAAATTTTCACCAACAAGCAACACACACGCCTGAGTTGAAATGGTGAAGTGTTAGTCAAAGCCAAAAATGTGAGGCTGCACGCTCATTTAATGTCATGAAATGCACGTGCAAATGTGTTTTGTGTCTGACTGCATGTCATTTATTCAATATATTGATGATCAGTGGCAGTTACCAAATTTGCATGTCATTTCACAAAAAAATTCCGATGATCCCTATCAAATTTTGAGTAGTATATTATTAGGGCCCGAGCACCGACCGGTGCCAGGAACCTATTGTTTTTGAGGGGATTTTTATTATTCTTCTTCTTCTTCTTCTTTGTTATTATTATTATTATGATTATTATTATTATTTTTATTCTGCTGCGAGAACGCGTTTTTGAAGGCCTTGCCATGCACGAAAACTCACAAAAATTTGCAGAGACGTCAGTCGTGGTAAAAATTTCAAAGTTTTGTTATTTTTGTGCTCGGACATGCCCCAGTGGCTCTATAGCACCACCCAACATGCGGGCATTTTGGAACGCAATTGCTCAGATTCTCACGAAATTCGATATGGCCATAGTAGTCATTGTGAAGTTTTCTGTCAATTTTTTGGAAATTTTTTTGCCCTACATGAAGTGAGCTATGAGCCATTTCCTGCGTTTTTTCAGATTTTACAAACACATTTTTGAGGGTCTTATCATACTCAAAAACTCGCCAAGCTTGGCTCATAGGTTGAAAACATGAATCTCTTCGATTTGATGTCTCATTTGGCAGTAAGTGTGACATGGTGGCTCTATAGCGCCCCCTAATAGATAATTGCATTTTTGAGGGCCTTATCATGCTCAAAAACTCACGAAATTTTGCAAACTTATAAAGCCGGTCATACGTTTTACTATGATATAGGGTTTACAGATGGGCATGGCAAAATCGCATTATAGCGCCACCTAGAAAATTTCAATGAAGCAGCCCTCGCAGCGTGTTTTACCTACATGTACAAAATTCGGGGTCCATGTAGATTATGCCAAGCCCTAAAAAAAAGTCACTTGGTGCCATGACCTAGACTCAACAGGAAGTCCGCCATTTTTAATTGAAATTGCAACTTTTTTTGATTTTTCGCCATTCACAGGCGTCGTACTTTAACGAACTCCTCCTAGAGATTTTATCCGATCAACTTAAAATTTGGCATATGACATCTAAAGACTGGGCCAATCTTAAATTGCGAAGCTTTTTTGGATTCATCTAACGATGTATCCGTGGTGTTGCGGCGAATTTCGACGTTCCGCCATGAAACAGGAAGTTGGTTTTACTCCCACATACTATGTGAGATTTGCCTGAAACTTTACAAGCTTGATAAAAGTGTCCTCCCAAGTATAAATTTATGCTGATATTATATGGGGAGTTGCCAGGTGGCTCCACAGCGCCCACTAGCCACGGCCAGGTAAAGATAAAAGTGCTTGAATGTTCATGAAATTTGGTTTGATCATTGAATTTGTCATGCAGGGTTATGGTAATTTTTTTGAAATTTTTTGGCCATACAGGAAGTGAGCTATGAGCCATTTCCTGCGTTTATCCAAATTTTATGAACACATGTTTGAGGGCTTTAGAATGCTCCAAAACGTGGAGAACATAGCAGGAATTATAACTGTCTAATGGTCTTCAATTTGATGCACCAATTGGCACTTAATGTGGAACAATGGCTCTATAGCGCCCCCAATCATTTTTTTAAAACAATTGCCCTTTTGAGGGTCTAAACATGCTTGAATACTCACAAAATTTTGCAGACGTATTAAGCCGGTCATTCCTTTGACTAGGATATTTAAATCACGCTTAGGTGTGGCAAAATAGCATTAAAGCGCCCCCTAGAAAATTTTAATGAAGCAGCCCTCGGGGTCCTTTTCACCTACATGTACAAAATTCAGTGGACATGTGGATTATGCCGAAACCTAAAAAAAAGTCTCCTGGAGCCATGACCTAGACTCAACAGGAAGTCCTTCATTTTTAATTGAAATTGCAACTTTTTTGGATTTTTCGCCATTCACAGGCGTCGTACTTTAACAAACTTCTCCTAGAGATTTTGTCCGATCAACTTACAATTTGGCGAATGATATCTAAAGACCTTGCCGATGTTAAATTGCGAAGCTTTTTTGGATTCATCGCACGATGTATCCGTGGCGTCGCAACGAATTTCGATGTTCCGCCATGAAACAGGAATTTGGTTTTACTCCCACATACTTTGTGAGATTTGCCCGAAACTTTACAAGCTTGATAAAAGTGTCCTCTCAAGTATACTTATATGTTGATCTTAGATCGGGAGTGGCCAGGTGGCTCCACATCGCCCACTATCCACGGCCATGTTAGGATAAAAGTGAATGAATGTTCATGAAATTTGGTGTGATCATTAGATTTGTCATTCAGATTTATGATAATTTTTTATAAATTTTTCGGCCAAACAGGAAGTGCGCTATGAGCCATTTCCTGTGTTTTTCCAAATTTTACAAACACACGTTTTAAGGCCTGTGGATATTCCAAAACTAGCGGAACGTTGCACAAATTGTCAGTGTCTTAATGTTCTTCGAATTGATATTCCAATTGGCAATTAATGTGGTACAATGGCTCTGTAGCGCCCCCTAATAATTTTTTCAAAAGATTTGCCCTTTTTAGGGTCTCAGCATGCTGGAAAACTTATAAAAATCAACATACTCATGAAGCCTGGTATTACAATTACTATGATATGGGTTTGGCTCACAGGAATGTCAAAATGGCATCGTAGTGCCTCCAGAATATTTCAGCTCAAAACAGTTCTCATGGTTCAGTTTACCTTCATAAACAAACTTTGGTGGAGACATGAAACATGCCACGACTTGTAAAAAAATTATGAAGTGCCATGACGGGAACCCAACAGGAAGTCCATTATTCTGAATTAAAATTTCAATTTTTTTTCATCAACAGCCGTTATACTTTAAAGTACTCCACCTATTCATTTCAGGAATGGTGTTTGCACTCCACTCAGGAAAACACATTGTACAGTCTAGCAGAGTCCAATGGATGTGAATGCACACCTGCAGCCGTCAACATCTCGCCACCACCCCCAAAGTGCGCGAGGGGTGCGAGGGCCCTTTCAATGCTGCTTGCAGCTTTAATTATTATTATTATTTTTATTCTGCTGCGAGAACGCGTTTTTGAGGGCCTTGCAATACACGAAAACTCATAAAAATTTGCAGAGACGTCAGTCGTGGTGAAAATTTCAAAATTTTGTTATTTTTGTGCTTGGACATGCCCCGGTGGCTCTATAGCGCCACCAAACACGCTGCCATTTTGGAACGCAATTGCTCGGATTCGCATTTAAATTCGATATGGCCATAGTAGTCATTATGAAGTTTTTTGTCAATTTTTTTGAAATTTTTTTGCCGAACAGGAAGTGAGCTATGAGCCATTTCCTGAGGTTTTTCAGATTTTACGAAGGCATTTTTGAGGCCCTTATCATACTCAAATACTCGCCAAACTTGGCTCATTGGTTGAAATTATGAATTTCTTCGACTTGATGTCCCATTTGCCAGTGGATGTGACATGGTGGCTCTATAGCGCCCCCTAATACATAATTGCATTTTTGAGGGCCTCAGCATGCTTGAAAACTCACGAAATTTTGCAAACTTATTAAGCCTGTCATATGTTTTACTATGATATAGGGCTTGCTGATGGGCATGACAAAATCGCATTATAGCGCCACCTAGAAAATTTCAATGAAGCAGCCCTCGCAGCGAGTTTAACCCTCATGAACGAAATTCGGTGTCCATGTAGCTTATGCAAAGACCTAAAAAAAAGTCTCTTGGTGCCATGACCTAGACCCAACAGGAAGTCCGCCATTTTTAATTGAAATTGCAACTTTTTTGATTTTTTCGCCATTCACAGGCGTCGACTTTTTAACGAACTCCTCCTAGAGATTTTATCCGATCAAATTAAAATTTGGCTTATGACATCTAAAGACCTGGCCGATGTTAAATTGCGAAGCTTTTTCAGATTCATTGAACGATGTATCCGTGGCGTCGCGGCCAATTTCGATGTTCCGCCATGAAACAGGAAGTTGGTTTTACTCATACATACTTTGTGAGATTTGCCCGAAACTTTACAGGCGTGATAACAGTCTCCTTTCAAGTATATATATGTGCTGATATTAGATTGGGAGTGGTCAGGTGGCTCCACAGCGCCCTCTAGACATGGCCATGTTAAGATAAAAGTGTTTGAATGTTCATGAAATTTGGTGTGATTATTGCATTTGTGATGCTGGGTTATGATAATTTTTTTGAAATTTTTTGGCCAAACAGAAAGTGAGCTATGAGCCATTTCCTGCGTTTTTCCAAATTTTACGAGCACACGTTTAAAGGCCTTAGAATACTTGAAAACTTGCAAAACGTTGCAAAAAGTATAATGGTCTTATTGTTATCAGTTTGATATATCAATTGGCACTAAATGTGTCATAATGGCTCTACAGCGCCCCCAATCAGATTTTTAAAAGAATTGTTGTTTTGAGGGGCTCAACATGCTTGAAAACTCACAAAATTTTGTACACATATAAAGCTAATCATGCGTATTATTATGATAAAAAAACTTACAGAAAGGCGTGGCAAAATGGCATTATAGCGCCCCTGGAATATTTCAATGAAGCAGCCTCGCAGCTCGGTAAATCTACATGTATGAAATTCGGTGGACATGTGATTTATGCTGAGACCTAAAAAAAAGTCTCTTGGTGCCATGACCTAGACTCAACAGGAAGTCCGCCATTTTTAATTGAAATTTCAACTTTTAAAAATTTTTCATCAGTCACAGGTGTGGTACTTTAACGAACTCCTCCTAGAGATTTTATTCGATCAACTTAAAATTTGGCAAGTGACATCGTAAGACCTGTCTGATCTTAAATTGCGAAGGTTTTTCGGATATGTCAAACGATGTATCCATGGTGTCGCAGCAAATTTTGATGTTTCGCCATTAAACAGGAAGTTGATTTTACTCACACGTACTTTGTGGGATTTGCCCGAAACTTTACAGGCTTGATTACGGTCTCCTTCCAAATAAAAATATATGCTGATATTAGATCGGGTGTGGCCAGGTGGCTCCACAGCGCCCTCTAGCCACAGCCATGTTCAGAAAAAATGTGCTTGAATGTTCATGAAATTTGGTGTGATCAAAACAGTTCTCATAGTTTTGTTCACCAACAAAATTTTTTGGCCAAACAGGAAGTGAGCTATGAGCCATCTCCTGCGTTTATCCAAATTTTACGATGACATGTTTGAAGGCCTTAGAATACTCCTTGGAAAAACTTGGAAAACGTTGCAGTAATTATAAATATATTATGGTCTTCAATTTGGTACATCAATTGGCACTAAATGTGGGACAATGGCTCTATAGCGCCCCCAATCAGAATTTTAAAAGAATTGCCCTTTTGAGGGTCTCAACATGCTCGAAAACACACAAAATTTTGTCCACATATAAGACAAATCATGCCTATCATTATGATGAAAAGGTCACACATAGGCGTGGCAAAATGGCATTATAGCGCCCCCTGAAAATTTTAAAAAAGCAGCGCAGCTCGAGTAAAACCTACATGTACGAAAATCGGTGGACATGTGATTTATGCTGAGACCTAAAAAAAAGTCACTTGGTGCCAGGACCTAGACTCAACAGGAAGTCCACAATTTTTAATTGAAATTTCAACTTTTTAAAATTTTTTGTCATTTACAGGCGTCGTATTTTAACAAACTCCTCCTAGAGATTTTATCCGATCGACTTAAAATTTGGCGAGTGACATCTTAAGACCTTTTCAATGTCAAACTGCGAAGGTTTTTTTGGATATATTGAACAATGTATACTTGGCGTCGCGGCGAATGTCGATGTTTTGCCATGAAACAGGAAGTTGATTTTACTCACACATACTTCGTGAGATTTGCCCGAAACTTTACAGCCTTGATAACGGTCTCCTTCCAAGTATAAATATATGCTGATATTATATTGGGAGTGGCCAGGTGGTTCCACAGCGCCCTCTAGCCACAGCCATGTTAAGATGAAAGTGCTTTAATGTTAATGAAAATTCGTGGGATCGTTGAATTTCTCATGCAACGATATGTTAATTTGTTAGAAATTTTTTGGCCAAACAGGAAGTGAGCTATGAGCCATTTCCTGCGTTTTTTCCAAATTTTATGAACACACGTTAAAAGGCCTTCGGATATTCCAAAGCTTGCAAAATGTTGCATAAATTGTCAGTGTCTTATGATCTTCGAAGTGATATCCCAATTGGCATTTAATATGGCACAATACCTCTGTAGCGCCCCCTCAACATTTTTTTTAAAAGAATTGCCCTTTTGAGGGTCTCAACATGCTTGAAAATTTACAAAAATCAACATACTCATGGAGCCCGGTATTACGATTACTATGGTATAGGCCTTGCACACAGGCATGCCAAAATGGTAGCATAGCGCCCCCCAAGAAAATTTTTGCACTCCCCTCAGGAAAACACAAAGTACACAGTCTACCAGTGTCCAATGGCTGTGAATGGACACCTGCACCCATTAACATCTCGCCACCACCCCAACGTGCACGAGTGGTGCGAGGGGCCCTTTCAATGCTGCTTGCAGCTTTAATTATTATTATTATTATTTTTTTTTTTTTTTTTTTTATTCTGCTGCGAGAACGCGTTTTTGAGGGACTTGCCATGCACAAAAACTCACAAAAATTTGCAGAGACGTCAGTCGTGGTGAAACTTTCAAAGTTTTGTTATTTTTGTGCTTGGGCATGCCCCGGCGGCTCTATAGCGCCACCAAACACGCGGCCATTTTGGAACACAATTGCTCGGATTCTCACGAAATTCGATATGGCCATAGTAGTCATTATGAAGTTTCTTGTCAATTTTTTTGAAATTTTTTTGCCCCACAGGAAGTGAGCTATGAGCCATTTCCTGCGTTTTTTCAGATTTTACAAACACATTTTTGAGGGTCTTATCATGCTCGAAAACTCGCCAAAATTGGCTCATAGGTTGAAAAAATGAATCTCTTCGATTTGATGTCTCATTTGGCAGTAAGTGTGACATGGTGGCTCTATAGCGCCCCCTAATAGATAATTGCATTTTTGAGGGCCTCAGCATGCTCGAAAACTCACGAAATTTTGCATACTTATAAAGCCGGTCATACGTTTTACTATGATATAGGGTTTACAGATGGGCATGGCAAAATGGCATTATAGCGCCACCTAGAAAATTTCAATGAAGCAGCCCTCGCAGCGTGTTTAACCTACATGTACAAAATTCAGTGTCCATGTAGATTATGCCAAGCCCTAAAAAAAAGTCTCTTGGTGCCATGACCTAGACTCAACAGGAAGTCCGCCATTTTTAATTGAAATTGCAACTTTTTTGGATTTTTCGCCATTCACAGGCGTCGTACTTTAATGAACTCCTCCTAGATATTTTATCCGATCAACTTAAAATTTGGCGGATGAGATAAAAAGACCTTGCCGATGTTAAATTGCGAAGCATTTTTTGATTCATCTAACGATGCATCCGTGGCGTTGCGGCGAATTTGGATGTTCCGCCATGAAATAGGAAGTTGGTTTTACTCCCACATACTATGTGAGGTTTGCCTGAAACTTTACATGCTTGATAAAAGTGTCCTCCCAAGTATAAATATATGCTCATATTACATCGGGAGTGGCCAGGTGGCTCCACAGCGCCCACTAGCCACGGCCATGTAAAGATAAAAGTGCTTGAATGTTCATGAAATTTGGTGTGATCATTGAATTTGTCATGCAGGGTTATGGTAATTTTTTTGAAATTTTTTGGCCAAACAGGAAGTGAGCTATGAGCCATTTCCTGCGTTTATCCAAATTTTACAAAAACACATTTTAAGGCTATCGGATATTCCAAAACTTGCAAAACGTTGCAAAAATTGTCAGTGGCTTATGATCTTCAATTTGATATTCCAATTGCCAATTAATGTGGTACAATGGTTCTGTAGCGCCCCCTAATCATTTTTTCAAAAGATTTGCCCTTTTGAGGGTCTCAGCATGCTTGAAAACTGACAAGAATCAACACAATCGTGGAGCCTGGTATTACAATAACTATGGTATAGGTTTGGCACGCAGGAATGTCAAAATGGCATCGTAGTGCCTCTAGAAAATTTCAGCAAAACAGTTCTCATGTTTCAGTTCACCTACATAAACAAACTTTGGTGGAGACATGAAACATGCCAAGACTTGTAAAAAAATTATGAAGTGCCATGACGCGAACCCAACAGGAAGGCTATATTCTGAATTAAAAAGTTCAACTTTTTTTTTTTTCATCAACAGCCGTCATACTTTAACGTACTCCACCTATTGATTTCAGGAATGGTGTTTGCACTCCACTCAGGAAAACACATTGTACAGTCTAGCAGTGTCCAATGGATGTGAATGCACACCTGCACCCATCAACATCTCGCCACCACCCCAACGTGCACGAGGGGTGCGAGGGTTCTTTCAACGCTGCTTGCAGCTTTAATTAGGGGTCCGAGCCTCCAGGCCTGCAAGGCCTTGGCAAGGACCCTATTGTTCTTCTCGTGTTTTTTCTTTATTAGGGTCCGAGCCTCCAGGCCTGCAAGGCCTTGGCAAGGACCCTATTGTTCTTGTACTGTTTCTTATTATTATTATTATTATTATTATTCTTTCTTTCTTTCTTTCTCTATACGCCTCTTTGAGCTTAAATTTGACCTCCTAAACATGCTCAAAAACTCACCAAATTTGGCACGCACCTCAGGTCTGGCGAAAAATTTGATAAAATGTAAACATTATCCCCATAGGTACCAAAATGGCTCTCTAGCGCCACCCAGAAACATTAAATTGGCACTTAGACAGCCACCACGACCGGTAGGAAAGTCATAGAGAGATGGAACCAACACTATATTGTTCATCTCATCAAGACCTAAAAATTAACAATCAACACCCCTGACCTAAATCGAACAGGAAGTTCACAATTTGCATATCAAAATTGCTCCTCTCCCCTAAATTTGCCCTAAATTTGCCCTCGAACAAACGCGAACTCCTTTAAGGCCATTCATCGTATCGGCCCCAAATGCTAATAGATGACAAAGCACACTCTGCTGATAAAAACTACTGTACAACTTTGTCAAAACTCTAACGGTTTGGATTTTATAAGGCGTCAAAGCAGGAGTCCGCAGTCACCTTGACTGCTTTTTTTCTATGCGTACGCGATTTCCATCTTAAATTAGACCCCTTAAACATGCTCAAAAATGAACCCAATTTTGCAATTAATTCAAAGTGGGTTCAATCATTTTTAAAACGTAAAAAATCTCCTCAAAAGTGCAAAAATGGCTCTCTAGCGCCACCTAAATACACTCAAATGGGGCTTTCGCAATAACCACGGCCTGTCGCAATGTCTTAAAATTCTGAAAAAATTCACACGTCATTCCACTCCCATCCTAAAACGTTTCACCTGTTTTGGTGAAAATTTATTGAAGACTTTTTGAAATAAAAAATTTTATGTTCTTAGTACACTGTACTATAATATATACTTTGTTGCTGTGGACACACCGTTTCACGTATCTAAATGTCCTTTAGTACACTTTATAAGCTTTACATCTTGAAACTATATGCCAAGGATGGTCCTATTTCAAATAATATATACTGAGATATTGACATGTTATGAATATTCATATTTTGAAAAATATAGAGTGACGGACTTCTGAATTCACCATATGTTGCAGCATATGAAAGTATTGTCTGTGTTCTGGGAACATCTTCCCAAAATTTCAGCAGTGTAGGATTTACGTGTAAGAACCATTTATTAATTTCTTTATTATTATTCATTTTCAGTGTTTTTCTACTTGGACCAACACATTCTGACCACCAGGTGGCAGCAGGACCACATGGCTCATCTCCCTTCACAAAGTTCATGAAAGGGGGAAGATTCCACAATACACAGCAGTGATAAAATCTGCAAAAGAAACTTTTACCGGGTCCCATGACTCAAAACTCCAATTTACAAAAGAAAAATCTCTTTCAGTAAAGGGGTTTGCACTCACCTCAAGATAAAACATTTTACTCAGTCTCGCTCTGTCCAACGAATGAGAATACTCGACGGCGCCGCCGCTGTCCTCGCCCCCACATCGACTCGCCCCCACATCGATAGGCGCGCGGGTGGGCGAGACCCGCCCAACACTGCTTGCAGTTTTAATTATTAGGGTCCGAGCCTCCAGGCCTGCAAGGCCTTGGCAAGGACCCTATTGTTCTTGTACTGTTTCTTCTTATTATTATTATTATTATTCTTTGTTTCTCTATACGCCTCTTTGAGCTTAAATTTGACCCCCTAAACATGCTCAAAAACTCACCAAATTTGGCACGCACCTCATGTCTGGCGAAAAATTTTATAAACCGTAAAAATTTACCCCATAGGTCCCAAATTGGCTCTCTAGCGCCACCCAGAATGATTAAAAAGGCACTTAGATGGCCACCACAACCTGTAGGAAAGTCATAGAGACATGGAACCAAAACTACTTTGTTCATCTCATCAAGACCTAAAAATCAACAATCAACACCTTTGACCTAAATCAAACAGGAAGTCCGCAATTTGCATCTCAAAATTGCTCTTCTCCCCTAAATTTGGCCTAAATTTGCCCTCGAACAAATGCGAACTCCTTTAAGGGCATTCATCGTATCGGCCCCAAATGCTAATAGATGACAAACCACACTCGGCCGATGAAAACTACTGTACAACTTTGTCAAAAGTCGAACGGTTTGGATTTTATGAAGCGTCAAAGTAGGAGTCCGCAGTCACCTTGACTGCTTTTTTTCTATGCGTACGCGATTTCCGACATAAATATCACCCCTTAAACATGCTCAAAAATGAACACTATTTGGCAATTAATTCATACTGGCTTCAAACATTTTTTTCAATGTGAAAATTCTACATCCAAACGACAAAATGGCTCTCTAGCGCCACCTATATACACCAAAATGGGGCTTTCGCAATCACCACGGCCTATCGGAATTTCATAAAATTTTGAAAAAATTCACACATCATTCGGGTAACATGCCCTAAGTTTTCATTAGTTTTTGTGAAAATTAATTAAAGACTTTCCGAAATAAAAAATGTTAAGTACATAATACGCTGTACTGTAATATATACTTTCTTGCTGTGGACACACCGTTTATTGTATCAAAATGTCTTTTGGTATACTTTATCATCTCCATTTGCAGAAACTATTTGCCAAGTGTGTTACCATTTGAATGAATATTTGCCGAAATATTGACATATTATGATTTTTCATATTTCGAAAAATATAGAGTGACGGACTTCTGAATTCACCATAGCTTGCAGCATGTAAAAGTTTTGTCTGTGTTCAGTGAACAACTTCCCAAAATTTCAGCTGTCTAGGATTTACGTGGAAGAAACATTTATTAATTTCTTTATTATTATTTATTTTCAGTGTATTTCTAAGTGGTGCTACACATTCTGACCACCGGGTGGCAGCAGGATCACATGGGTCATCACCCTTCACTAAGTTCATGAATGGGGGAAGATTCCACAATATGCAGCAGTTATAAAATCTGCAAAAGATACTTTTACCCGGTCCCATGACTCAAAACTCCCATTTACAAATGAAAAATCTCTTTCAGTAAAGGGGTTAGCACTCAACTCAAGATAAAACATTTCACTCAGTCTCGCTCCGTCCAACGAATGAGAATGCTCGACGGCGCCCGGCCGCGTCTCGCCCCCACCTCGACTCGCCCCCACATCGATGTGCGCGGGTGGGCGAGGACCTGCCCAACACTGCTTGCAGTTTTAATTATTATCATTCTTTCTTGTTACGCCTCTTTGAGCTTTAATTTCACCCCCTAAACATGCTCAAAAACTCACCAAATTTGGCACGCACCTCATGTCTGGCGAAAAATTTGATAAAACGTAAAAATTAACCCCATCGGTCCCAAAATGGCTCTCTAGCGCCACCCAGAATCATTAAATTGACACTTAGATGCCCACCACGACCGGTAGGAAAGTCATATAGAGATGGAACCAACACTACATTGTTCATCTCATCAAGACCTAAAAATCAACAATCAACACCCTTGACCTAAATTGAACAGGAAGTCCGCAATTTGCATATCAAAATTGCTCTTCTCCCCTAAATTTGCCCTAAATTTGCCCTCGAACAAATGCGAACTCCTTTTAGGGCATTCATCGTATCTGCCCCAAATGCTAATAGATGACAAAGCACACTCTGCCGATGAAAACTACTGTACAACTTTGTCAAAAGTCGAACTGTTTGGATTTTATGATGCGTCAAAGTAGGAGTCCGCAGTCACCTTGACTGCTTTTTTTCTATGCGTACGCGATTTCCAACCTTAATTTCACCCCTTAAACATAATCAAAAATGAACCCAATTTGGCAATTAATTCAACCTGGCTTCAAACATTTTTACAATGTGAAAATTCTCCACCCAAACGACAAAATGGCTCTCTAGCGCCACCTATATACACTAAAATGGGGCTTTCGCAATCACCACGGCCTGTCGGAATGTCATAAAATTCTGAAAAAATTCACACTTCATTCGTGTAACATGCCCTGAGTTGTCATTTATTTTGGTGAAAATTAATTCAAGACCTTCTGAAATAAAAAATGTTATGTACATAATACGCTATACAGTAATACAAACTTTCTTGCTGTGGACACACCCCTTATTGAATCAAAATGTCCTTTGGTATACCTTATCATGTCCATTTGCAGAAACTATTTGCCAAGGGTGGTACCATTTGAATGAATATATGCCGAAATATTGACATGTTATGATTTTTCATATTTTGAAAAATATAGAGTGACGCATTTCTGAATTCACCATAGGTTGCAGCATATGAAAGTTTTGTCTGTGTTCAGTGAACAACTTCCCAAAATTTCAACAGTGTAGGATTTCCGTGGAAGAACCATTTATTAATTTCTTTATTATTATTCATTTTCAGTGTATTTCTATGTAGTGCTAAACATTCTGACCACCGGGTGGCAGTAGCATCACATGGTTCCTCTCCTTCACTATGTTCATGAATGGGGAAGATTCCAATCTGAAAGCAGTGATAAAATCTGCAAAAGATACTTTTACCGGGTCCCATGACTCAAAACTCCCATTTACAAAAAGAAAAATCTCTTTCAGTAAAGGGGTTTGCACTCAAATCAAGATAAAACATTTTACTCAGTTTCGCACTGTCCTACGAAAGAGAATGCTCGATGTCGCCCAGCTGCGTCTCGCCCCCACATCGACTCGCCCCCACATCGATGTGCGCGGGTGTGCGAGGACCCGCCCAACACTGCTTTGCAGTTTTAATTATTAGGGTCCGAGCCTCCAGGCCTGCAAGGCCTTGGCAAGGACCCTATTGTTCTTCTCGTGTTTATTATTATTCTTTATCAGGGTCCGAGCCTCCAGGCCTGAAAGGCCTTGGCAAGGACCCTATTGTTCTTCTCGTGTTTTTTCTTTATTAGGGTCCGAGCCCTAGGCAAGGCCTGGGCAGAGGACCCTATTGTTATTGTATTGTTTCTTATTATTAGGGTCTGAGCCTACAGGCCTGCAAGGCCTTGGCAAGGACCCTATTGTATTTCTCGTGTTTCTTATTATTATTATTATTATTATTATTATTATTATTATTATTATTATTTCTACGCACCTTTGAGCTTAAATTTGACCCCCTAAACATGCTCAAAAACTCACCAAATTTGGCACGCACCACATGTCTGGCGAAAAATGTAATAAAACGTAAAGATTTTCCCCATAGGTGCCAAAATGGCTCTCTAGCGCCACCCAGAATCATTAAAATGGCATTTAGACGGCCACCACGACCGGTAGGAGAGTCATCGAGACATGGAACGAAAACTACATTGTTCATCTCATCAAGACCTAAAAATCAACAATCAACACCCCTGACCTAAATCGAACAGGTAGTCCGCAATTTGCATCTCAAAATTGCTATTCGCCCCAAAAATTGGCCTAAATTTGCCCTCGAACAAACGCGAACTCCTTTAAGGGCGCTCATCATTTCGGCCCCAAATGCTAATAGATGACAAAGGACACCCTGCCGATAAAAACTACTGTACAACTTTGTCAAAACTTGAACGATTCGGATTTTCTGAGGCGTCAAAGTAGGAGTCCGCAGTCACCTTGACAGCTTTTTTTCTATGCGTACGCGATTTCCAACCTAAATTTCACAACTTAAAAATGCTCAGAAACGAAACAAATTTTGCAATTTATTCTACGTGGCTTCAAACATTTTTACAATGTGAAAATTCTCCACCAAAGAGACAAAATGGCTCTCTAGCGCCACCTAAATAGACCAAAATGGGGCATTTGCAATCACCACGGCCTGTCGCAATGTAATAAAATTCTGAAAAAAGTCACACTTCCTTCCGGTAACATGCCCTGGGATGTCATTTGTTTTGGTGAAAATTTATTGAAGACTTTTTGAAATAAAAAATTTTATGTTCATAGTACACTGGACTGTAATATATACTTTCTTGCTGTGGTCACTTTGTTTCACGTATCTAAATGTCCTTTGGTACACTCTATAAGCTTTATATCATGAAAAATTATGCCAAAGATGATCCTATTTCAAGTAATATTTCCTGAGATATTGACATGTTATGAATATTCATATTTTGAAAAATATAGAGTGAAGGACCTCTGAATTCACCATAGGTTGCAGGGTATCAAAGTTTTGTCTGTGTTCTGTGGACATGCCCCTAAAATTTCAGCTGGCTAGGATTTATGAGGAAGAACCATTTATTAATTTCTTTATTTTTATTAATTTTCAGTGTTTTTCTATGTGGAGCTACACATTCTGGCCACCGGATGGCAGTAAGATCACATGGCTCATCTCCCTTCACTAAGTTCATGAATAGGGGAAGAGTCCACATTACACAGCAGTGATAAAATCTGCTTAATAAACTTTGAAGAGGTCACATGGGTCACAACTCCATTTTATGAAGGAAAAATGTATTTCAGTAAAGGGGTTTGCACTCAAATCAAGATAAAACATTTTACTCAGTCTCGCACTATCCAACGAATGAGAATGCTCGTCGCCGCCCGGCCGCGTCTCGCCCCCACATCGACTCGCCCCCACATCGATGTGCGCGGGTAGGCGAGGACCCGCCCAACACTGCTTGCAGTTTTAATTAGGGTCCGAGCCTCCAGGCCTGCAAGGCCTTGGCAAGGACCCTATTGTTTTTCTCGTGTTTTTTCTTTATTATTATTAGGGTCCGAGCCTCCAGGCCTGCAAGGCCTTGGCAAGGACCCTATTGTTCTTCTCGTGTTTTTTCTTTATTATTATTATTAGGGTCCGAGCCTCCAGGCCTGCAAGGCCTTGGCAAGGACCCTATTGTTATTGTACTGTTTATTAGGGTCCGAGCCTCCAGGCCTGCAAGGCCTTGGCAAGGACCCTATTGTTCTTCTCGTGTTTATTAGGGTCCGAGCCTCCAGGCCTGCAAGGCCTTGGCAAGACCCTATTGTTCTTGTACTGTTTATTATTATTATTATTCTTTGTTTGTTTCTTTCTTTCTTTCTCTATACGCCTCTTTGAGCTTAAATTTGACCCCCTAAACATGCTCAAAAACTCACCAAATTTGGCAGGCACCTCAGGTCTGGCGAAAAATTTGATAAAATGTAAACATTATCCCCATAGGTCCCAAAATGGCTCTCTAGCGCCAAATTTGTGGCCGAAATTTGTGCTCGAACAAACACGAACTCCTTTAAGGGCGTTCATCGTATCGGCCCCAAATGCTAACAGATGACAGAGCACACCCTGTCGATAAAAACTACTGTACAACTTTGTCAAAACTCAAACGGTTTGGATTTTATGAGGCGTCAAAGTAGGAGTCCGCAGTCACCATCACTGCTGTTTTTCTATGCGTACGCGATTTCCAACCTAAATTTCACCACTTCAACATGCTTAGAAACGAAATTAATTTTGCAATTAATTCTAAGTGGCTTCAAACATTTTTACAGTGTGGAAATTTTGCACCAAAGAGACAAAATGGCCCTCTAGCGCCACCTAAATACACCAAAATGGGGCTTTCGCAATCACCACGGCCTGTCGCAATGTCCAAAAATTCTGAAAAAATTCACACGTCATTCCAGTCCCATCCTTAAACGTTTCACCTGTTTTAGTGAAAATTTATCGAATACTTTTTGAAATAAAAAATTTTATGTTCATAGTACACTGTACTGTAATATATACTTTCTTGCTGTGGACACACCGTTTCACATATCTGAATGTCCTTTGGTAAACTTTATGTGCTTTATATGATGAAACTATATGCCAAGGATGGTCTTCTTTCAAATAGTATTTCCTGAGATATTGACATGTCATGAATATGCATATTTTGAAAAATATAGAGTGACGGACTTCTGAATTCACCGAAGTTTGCAGCGTATGAAAGTTTTGTCTGTGGTCTGGGAACAACCTCCCAAAATTTCAGCAGTGTAGGATTTACGTGTAAGAACCATTTATTAATTTCTTTATTATTATTCATTTTCATTGTTTTTCTACGTGGCGCAACACATTTTGACCATTTAAACATGCTCAAAAACTCACCAAATTTGGCACGCACCTCATGTCTGGCGAAAAATTTTATAAAACGTAAACATTATCCCCATAGGTCCCAAAATGGCTCTCTAGCGCCACCCAGAAACATTAAATTGCCACTTAGACGGCCACCACGACCGTTAGGAAAGTCACAAAGAGATGGAACCAACACTATATTGTTCATCTCATCAAGACCTAAAAATTAACAATCAACACCCATGACCTAAATCGAACAGGAAGTTCGCAAATTGCATATTAAAATTGCCATTCCCCCCTAAATTTGGCCTAAATTTGCCCTCGAACAAACGCGAACTCCTTTGAGGTCGTTCATCGTATCGGCTCCAAATGCTAATAGATGACAAAGCACACCCTGCCGATAAAAAATTCTGTACAACTTTGTCATTACTCGAAAGGTTTGGATTTTATGAGGCGTCAAAGTAGGAGTCCCCAGGCACCTTGACTGCTTTTTTTTCCATGCATATGCGACTTCCAACCTAAATGTGTTCTATTAAACATGCTCAAAAACAAACCTAATTTTGCAGGTAATTCATAGTGCCTTGCAAAATTTTTAAAAAGTCAAAGATCTCCACAAAACAGCCAAAATGGCTCTCTAGCGCCACCTAAATACACCAAAATGGGGCTTTCGCAATCACCACGGCCTGTAGCAATGTCATAAAATTCTGAAAAAATTCACACGTCATTGGTGTAACATGCCCTGAGTTATCACTTATTTTGGTGAAAATAAATTAAAGACTTTCTGAAATAAAAAATTTTATGTACATAATACGCTGTACAGTAATATATACTTTCTTGCTGTGGAAACACCGTTTATCGTATCAAAATGTCCTTCGGTATACTTTATCATCTCCATTTGTAGAAACTATTTGCCAAGTGTGGTACCATTTGAATGAATATTTGCTGAAATATTGACATGTTATGATTTTTCATATTTTGAAAAATATAGAATGACGGACTTCTGAATTCACCATAGGTTGCAGCGTATGAAACTTTTGGCTGGGTTTAGTGAACAACCTCCCAAAATTTCAACAGTGTAGGATTTACGTGGAAGAACCATTTATTAATTTCTTTATTATTATTAATTTTCAGTGTTTTTCTATGTGGTGCTACACATTCTCACCACCGGGTGGCAGCAGGATCACATGGGTCATCTCCCTTCACTCAGTTCATGAATGGGGAAAGATTCCACAATACACAGCAGTGATAATATCTACAAAAGAAACTTTTACCTGGTCCCATGACTCATAACTCCAATTTACAAAAGAAAAATCTCTTTCAGTAAAGGGGTTTGCACTCAACTCAAGATAAAACTTTTTAGTCAATCTCGCACTGTCCAACGAATGAGAATGCTCGTCGGCGCCCCGCCACGTCTCGCCCCCACATCGACTCGCCCCCACATCGATGTGCGCGGGTAGGCGAGGACCCGCCCAACACTGCTTGCAGTTTTAATTATTATTATTCTTTCTTTCTTCTTACGCCTCTTTGAGCTTAAATTTGACCCCCTAAACATGCTCAAAAACTGACCAAATTTGGCACGCACCTCATGGCTGGCGAAAAATTTTATAAAACGTAAAAATTTACCCCATAGGTCCCAAAATGGCTCTCTAGCGCCACCCAGAAACATTAAATTGACACTTAGATGCCCACCACGACCGGTAGGAAAGTCATAGAGTGATGGAACCAACACTACATTGTTCATCTCATCAAGACCTAAAAATCAACAATCAACACCCTTGACCTAAATTGAACAGGAAGTCCGCAATTTGCATATCAAAATTGCTCTTCTCCCTAAATTTGCCCTAAATTTGCCCTCGAACAAATGCGAACTCCTTTTAGGGCATTCATCGTATCGGCCCCAAATGCTAAGAGATGACAAAGCACACTCTGTCGATGAAAACTACTGTACAACTTTGTCAAAAGTCGAACGGTTTGGATTTTATGAAGCGTCAAAGTAGGAGTCCGCAGTCACCTTGACTGCTTTTTTTCTATGCGTACGTGATTTCCAACCTAAATTTCACCCCTAAAACTTGATCAAAAATGAACCCAATTTTGCAATTAATTCAAACTGGCTTCACACATTTTTACAATGTGAAAATTCTCCACCCAAACGACAAAATGGCTCTCTAGCGCCACCTATATACACCAAAATGGGGCTTTCGCAATCACCACGGCCCCACGGAATGTCCTAAAATTCTGAAAAAATTCCCACGTCATTCGTGTAACATGCCCTGAGTTGTCATTTGTTTTCGTGAAAATTAATTAAAGGCTTTCTGAAATAAAAAATGTTATGTACATAATACGCTGTACAGTAATATATACTTTCTTGCTGTGGACACACCCCTTATTGTATCAAAATGTCCTTTGGTATACTTTATCATCTCCATTTGCAGAAACTATTTGCCAAGTGTGGTACCATTTGAATCAATATTTGCTGAAATATTGACATGTTATGATTTTTCATATTTTGAAAAATATAGAGTGACGGACTTCTGAATTCACCATAGGTTGCAGCGTATGAAAGTTTTGTCTGTGTTCAGTGAACAACTTCCCAAAATTTCAACAGTGTAGGTTTTCCGTGGAAGATTCATTTATTAATTTCTTTATTATTATTAATTTTCAGTGTTTTTCTATGTGGTGCTACACATTCTGACAACCGGGTGGCAGCAGGATCACATGGGTCATCTCCCTTCACAAAGTTCATGAATTGGCGAAGATTCCACAATACACAGCTGTGATTAAATCTGCAAAAGAAACTTTTTCGCGGGTCCCATGACTCAAAACTCCCATTTACAAAAGAAAAATCTCTTTCAGTAAAGGGGTTTGCGCTCAACTCAAGATAAAACATTTTACTCTGTCTCGCACTGTCCAACGAATGAGAATGCTCAACGCCGCCCGGCCTCGTCTCGCCCCCACATCGACTCGCCCCCATATCGATGTGCGCTGGTGGGCGAGGACCCGCCCAACACTGCTTGCAGTTTTAATTATTATTATTCTTTATTCTTTCACTATACGCCTCTTTGAACTTAAATTTGACCCCCTAAACATGCTCAAAAACTCACCAAATTTGGTATGCACCTCATGTCTGGCGAAAAAATTTTATAAAACGTAAACATTATCCTCATAGGTCCCAAAATGGCTCTCTAGCGCCACCCAGAAACATTAAATTGGCACTTAGACGTCCACCACGACCGGTAGGCAAGTCATAGAGAGATGGAACCAACAGTATATTGTTCATCTCATCAACACCTAAAAATTAACAATCAACACCCATGACCTAAATTGAACAGGAAGTCCGCAATTTGCATATCAAAATTGCTCTTCTCCCCTAAATTTGGCCTAAATTTGCCCTCGAACAAACGCGAACTCCTTTTAGGGCATTCATCGTATCTGCCCCAAATGCTAATAGATGACAAAGCACACTCTGCTGATAAAAACTACTGTACAACTTTGTCAAAACTCGAACGGTTTGGATTTTATAAGGCGTCAAAGTAGGAGTCCGCAGTCACCTTGACTGCTTTTTTTCAATGCGTACGCGATTTCCATCCTAAATTTGACCCCTTAAACATGCTCAAAAATGAACCCAATTTTGCAATTAATTCATGGTGGGTTCAATCATTTTTAAAACGTAAAAAATCTACTCAAAAGTGCAAAAATGGCTCTCTAGCGCCACCTAGATACACTCAAATGGGGCTTTCGCAATCACCACGGCCTGTCGCAATGTTTTAAAATTCTGAAAAAATTCACACCTCATTCCAGTCCCATTCTAAAACGTTTCACCTGTTTTGGTGAAAATTTATTGAAGACTTTTTGAAATAAAAAATTTTATGTTCATAGTACACTGGACTGTAATATATACTTTCTTGCTGTGGTCACTTTGTTTCACGTATCTAAATGTCCTTTGGTACACTCTATAAGCTTTATATCATGAAAAATTATGCCAAAGATGATCCTATTTCAAGTAATATTTCCTGAGATATTGACATGTTATGAATATTCATATTTTGAAAAATATAGAGTGAAGGACCTCTGAATTCACCATAGGTTGCAGGGTATCAAAGTTTTGTCTGTGTTCTGTGGACATGCCCCTAAAATTTCAGCTGGCTAGGATTTATGAGGAAGAACCATTTATTAATTTCTTTATTTTTATTAATTTTCAGTGTTTTTCTATGTGGAGCTACACATTCTGGCCACCGGATGGCAGTAAGATCACATGGCTCATCTCCCTTCACTAAGTTCATGAATAGGGGAAGATTCCACATTACACAGCAGTGATAAAATCTGCTTAATAAACTTTGAAGAGGTCACATGGGTCACAACTCCATTTTATGAAGGAAAAATGTATTTCAGTAAAGGGGTTTGCACTCAAATCAAGATAAAACATTTTACTCAGTCTCGCACTATCCAACGAATGAGAATGCTCGTCGCCGCCCGGCCGCGTCTCGCCCCCACATCCACTCGCCCCCACATCGATGTGCGCGGGTAGGCGAGGACCCGCCCAACACTGCTTGCAGTTTTAATTATTATTATTCTTTGTTTCTTTCTTTCTTTCTTTCTCTATACGCCTCTTTGAGCTTAAATTTGACCCCCTAAACATGCTCAAAAACTCACCAAATTTGGCACGCACCTCAGGTCTGGCAAAAAAATTTGATAAAATGTAAACAATATCCCCATTGGTCCCAAAATGGCTCTCTAGCGCCACCCAGAAACATTAAATTGGCACTTAGACAGCCACCACGACCGGTAGGAAAGTCATAGAGAGATGGAACCAACACTATATTGTTCATCTCATCAAGACCTAAAGATTAACAATCAACACCCCTGACCTAAATCTAACAGGAAGTTCGCAATTTGCATATCAAAATTGCTCTTCTCCCCTAAATTTGGGCTAAATTTGCCCACGAACAAATGCGAACTCCTTTTAGGGCATTCATCGTATCGGCCCCAAATGCTAAGAGATGACAAAGCACACTCTGTCGATGAAAACTACTGTACAACTTTGTCAAAAGTCAAACGGTTTGGATTTTATGAAGCGTCAAAGTAGGAGTCCGCAGTCACCTTGACTGCTTTTTTTCTATGCGTACGTGATTTCCAACCTAAATTTCACCCCTTAAACATGCTCAAAAATGAACCCAATTTGGCAATTAATTCAAACTGGATTCAAACATTTTTATAATGTGAAAGTTCTCCACCAAAACGACAAAATGGCTCTCTAGCGCCACCTATATACACCAAAATGGGGCTTTCGCAATCACCACGGCCTGTCGGAATTTCATAAAATTCTGAAAAAATTCACACGTCATTCTTGTAACATGCGCTGAGTTGTCATTTGTTTTCGTGAAAATCAATTCAAGACTTTCTGAAATAAAAAATGTAATGTTCATAAAACACAGTAGAGTAATATATACTTTCTTGCTGTAGACACACCGTTTATCGTATCAAAATGTCCTTTGGTATACTTTATCATCTCCATTTGCAGAAACTATTTGCCAAGTGTGGTACCATTTGAATGAATATTTGCTGAAATATTGTCATGTTATGATTTTTCATATTTTGAAAAATATAGAGTGACGGACTTCGGAATTCACCATAGGTTGCAGCGTATGAAAGTTTTGTCTCTGTTCAGTGAACAACCTCCCAAAATTTCAACAGTGTAGGATTTCCGTGGAAGAACCATTTATTAATTTCTTTATTATTATTCATTTTCAGTGTATTTCTATGTGGTGCTACACATTCTGACCACCGGGTGGCAGCAGGATCACATGGGTCATCACCCTTCACTAAGTTCATGAATGGGGGAAGATTCCACAATACGCAGCAGTGATAAAATCTGCAAAAGATACTTTTGCCGGGTCCCTTGACTCAAAACTCCCATTTACAAAAGAAAAATCTCTTTCAGTAAAGGGGTTTGTACTCAACTCAAGATAAAACACTTTATTCAGTCTGGCACTGTCCAACGAATGAGAATGCTCGACGGCAACCGGCCGCGTCTCGCCACCACATCGAATCGCACCCATATTGATGCGCGCGGGTGGGCGAGGACCCGCCCAACGCTGCTTGCAGTTTTAATTAGGGTCCGAGCCTCCAGGCCTGCAAGGCCTTGGCAAGGACCCTATTGTTATTGTACTGTTCATTATTATTCTTTCTTTCTTCTTACGCCTCTTTGAGCTTAAATTTGACCCCCTAAACATGCTCAAAAACTCACCAAATTTGGCACGCACCTCATGTCTGGCGAAAAATTTGATAAAATGTAAAAATTATTCCCATAGGTGCCAAAATGGCTCTCTAGCGCCACCGTCAAACATTTAAGACGGCCACCACGATCGCTATGAAAGTCATAGGGAGATGGAACCAACACAACATTGTTCATCTCATCAAGACCTAAAAATCAACAATCAACACCCCTGACCTAAATCGAACAGGAAGTCCGCAATTTGCATATCAAAATTGCCATTCCCCCCTAAATTTGGCCTAAATTTACCCTCGAACAAATGCGAACTCCTTTAAGGGCGTTCATCGTATCGGCTCCAAATGCTAATAGATGACAAAGGGCACACTGCCGATGAAACCTACTGTAGAACTTTGTCAAAACTCAAACGGTTTGGATTTTATGAGGCGTCAAAGTAGGAGTCCGCAGTCACCTTGACCGCTTTTTTTCTATGCGTACGCGATTTCCAACCTAAATTTCACCCCTTAAACATGCTCAAAAATGAACCCAATTTTACAATTAATTCAAAGTGGCTTCAAACATTTTTACAATGTGAAAATTCTGCACCAAAGCGACGAAATGGCTCTCTAGCGCCACCTAAATACACCAAAATGGGGCATTCGCAATCACCACGGCCTGTCGCAATGTCATAAAATTCTGAAAAAATTTACACGTCATTCCTGTAAAATGACCTGAGCTGTCACTTGTTTTGGTGAAAATTAATATAAGACTTTTTAAAATAAAAAATTTTATGTACATAATATGCTGTACAGTAATATATACTTTCTTGCTGTGGACACACCGTTTATCTTATCAAAATGCGCTTTGGTATACTTCATAATCTCGAGTTGCAATAACAAATTGCCAAGCATGGTAATATTTGAATGAATAGTTGCCGAGATATTGACATGTTATGAATATTCATATTTTGAAAAATATAGAGTGACGGACTTCTGAGTTCACCACAAGTTGCAGCATATGAAAGTTTTGTCTGAGTTCAGTGGACATGCTCCCAAAATTTCAGCTGTCTAGGATTTACGTGGAAGAAGCATTTATTAATTACTTTTTTATTATTCATTTTGAGTGTTTTTCTATGTGATGCGACACATTCTGACCACCGGGTGGCAGTAGCATCACATGGTTCCTCTCCCTTCACTATATTCATGAATGGGGGAAGATTCCACAATACAAAGCAATGATAAAATCTGCAAAAGAAACTTTAACCAGGTCGCATGGGTCATAACTCCAATTTACAAAAAAAAAAAAAATGTCTTTCAGTAAAGGGGTTTGCACTTATCTCAACATATAACATTTTGCTCAGTCTCGCACTGTCCGACGTTTGAGAATGCTCGTCGGCGCCTGGCCGAGTCTCGCCCCTGCATCGACGTGCGCGGGTGGGCGAGGACCCGTCCAACGCTGCTTGCAGCTTTAATTATTATTATTATTCTTTCTTTCTTTCTTCTTACGCCTCTTTGAGCTTAAATTTGACCCCTAAACATGCTCAAAAACTCACCAAATTTGCACGCACCTCATGTCTGGCGAAAAAATTTTATAAAACGTAAACATTATCCCCATAGGTCCCAAAATGGCTCTCTAGCGCCACCCAGAAACATTAAATTGGCACTTAGACGGCCACCACGACCGGTAGGCAAGTCATAGAGAGATGGAACCAACACTATATTGTTCAACTCATCAAGACCTAAAAATTAACAATCAACACCCATGACCTAAATTGAACAGGAAGTCCGCAATTTGCATATCAAAATTGCTCTTCTCCCCTAAATTTGGCCTAAATTTGCCCTCAAACAAACGCGAACTCCTTTTAGGGCATTCATCGTATCGGCCCCGAATGCTTATAGATGACAAAGCACACTCTGCCGATGAAAACTACTGTACAACTTTGTCAAAACTCGAACGGTTTGGATTTTTATGAGGCGTCAAAGTAGGAGTCCGCAGTCACCTTGACTGCTTTTTTTTTCTATCGTCGCGATTTCCAACCTAAATTTCACGCCTTAAATATTCTCAAAAATGAACCCAATTTGGAAATTCATTCAAACTGGCTTCATACATTTTTACAATGTGAAAAAAATCTCTACCCAAACGATAAAATGGCTCTCTAGCGCCACCTAAATACACCAAAATGGGGCTTTTCATGAATCACCACGGCCTATCGGAATGTCCTAAAATTCTGAAAAAATTCACACGTCATTCTTGTAACATGCCCTGAGTTGTCATTTGTTTTGGTGAAAATTTAATTCAAGACTTTCTGAAATAAAAAATGTTATGTACATAATATGTTGTACAGTAATATATACTTTCTTGCTGTGGACACACTCCTTATCGTATCAAAATGTCCTTTGGTATACTTTATCATCTCCATTTGCAAAAACTATGTGCCAAGTGTGGTACCATTTGAATGAATATTTGCCGAAATATTGACATGTTATGATTTTTCATATTTTGAAAAATATAGAGTGACGGACTTCTGAATTCACCATAGGTTGCAGCGTATGAAAGTTTTGTCTGTGTTCAGTGAACAAACTCTCAAAATTTCAACAGTGTCGGATTTACGTGGAAGAACCATTCATTAATTTCTTTTTTATTATTCATTTTCAGTGTTTTTCTATGTGGTGCTACAGATTCTGACCACCGGGTGGCAGCAGGATCACATGGCTCATCTCCCTTCACAAAGTTCATGAATGGGGGAAGATCCCACAATACGGAGCAGTGATAAAATCTGCAAAAGATACTTTTGCCGGTCCCTTGACTCAAAACTCCCATTTACAAAAAAAAAAATCTCTTTCAGTAAAGGGGTTTGCACTCAACTGAAAATAAAACATTTTACTCAGTCTGGCACTGTCCAACAAATGAGAATGCTCGACGGCGCCCGGCCGCGTCTCGCCCCCACATCGACTCGCCCCCACATCGACGTGCGTGGGTGGGCGAGGACCCGCCCAACACTGCTTGCAGTTTTAATTATTATTATTAGGGTCCGAGCCCTAGGCAAAGCCTGGGCAGAGGACCCTATTGTTCTTGTACTGTTTATTATTATTATTATTAGGGTACGAGCCTCCAGGCCTGCAAGGCCTTGGCAAGGACCCTATTGTTATTGTACTGTTTATTATTATTATTATTATTCTTTCTTTCTTTCTTCTTACGCCTCTTTGAGCTTAAATTTGACCCCCTTAACATGCTCAAAAACTCACCAAATTTGGCACGCACCTCCTGTCTGGCGAAAAATTTAATAAAACGTAAACATTATCCCCATAGGTCCCAAAATGGCTCTCTAGCGCCACCCAGAAACATTAAATTGGCACTTAGACGGCTACCACGACCGGTAGGCAAGTCATAGGGAGATGGAACCAAAACTATATTGTTCATCTCATCAAGACCTAAAAATTAACAATCAACACCCGTGACCTAAATTGAAAAGGAAGTCCGCAATTTGCATATCAAAATTGCTCTTCTCCCCTAAATTTGACCTAAATTCCCCCTCGAACAAACACGAACTCCTTTAAGGGAGTTCATCGTATCGGCCCCAAATGCTTATAGATGACAAAGCACACTCTGCCGATGAAAACTACTGTACAACTTTGTCAAAACTCGAACGGTTTGGATTTTATGAGGCGTCAAAGTAGGAGTCCGTAGTCACCTTGACTGCTTTTTTTCTATGCGTATGCGATTTCCAACCTAAATTTCACCCCTTCAACATTCTCAAAAATAAACCCAATTTGGCAATTCATTCAAACTGGCTTCATACATTTTTAGAATGTGAAAATTCTACTCCCAAACGACAAAATGGCTCTCTAGCGGCACCTATATACACCAAAATGGGGCTTTCGCAATCACCACGGCCTATCGGAATGTCCGAAAATTCTGAAAAAATTCATACGTCATTCCGGTAAAATGACCTGAGTTGTCATTTGTTTTGGTGAAAATTAATTTAAGACTTTCTGAAATAAAAAATGTTATGAACATAATACCCTGTACAGTAATATATACTTTCTTGCTGTGGACACACCCCTTTTCGTATCAAAATATCCTTTGGTATACTTTATCATATCCATTTGCAGAAACTATTTGCCAAGTGTGGTACCATTTGAATGAATATTTGCCGAAATATTGACATGTTATGATTTTTCATATTTTGAAAAATATAGAGTGACGGACTTCTGAATTCACCAAGGGTTGCAGCGTATGAAAGTTTTGTCTGTGTTCAGTGAACAACCTCCCAAAATTTCAGCAGTGTCGGATTTACGTGGAAAAACCATTTATTAATTTCTTGATTATTATTCATTTTCTGTGTTTTTTTATGTGGTGCTACACATTCTGACCACCGGGTGGCAGCAGGATCACATGGCTCATTTCCCTTCACTGAGTTCATGAATGGGGGAAGATTCCACAATACACAGCAGTGATAATATCTGCAAAAGAAACTTTTACCAGGTCCCATGACTCAAAACTCCCATTTACAAAAGAAAAATCTCTTTCAGTAAAGGGGTTTGCACTCAACTCAAGATAAAACATTTTACTCAGTCTGGCACTGTCCAACGAATGAGAATGCTCGACGGCGCCCGGCCGCATCTCGCCCCCACATCGACTCGCCCCCACATCGATGTGCGCGGGTGGGCGAGGACCCGCCCAACACTGCTTGCAGTTTTAATTATTATTATTATTTTTATTCTGCTGCGAGAACGCGTTTTTGAGGGCCTTGCCATGCAGGATAACTCACAAAAATTTGCAGAGACGTCAGTCGTGTTGAAAATTTCAAAATATTGTTATTTTTGTGCTTGGACATGCCCTGGTGGCTCTATAGCGCCACCAAACATGCGGCCATTTTGGAACGCAATTGCTCGGATTCTCGCAAAATTCGATATGGCCATAGTAGTCATTATGAAGTTTTCTGCCAATTTTTTTGAAATTTTTTTTTGCCTAACAGGAAGTGAGCTATGAGCCATTTCCTGCGCTTTTTCAGATTTTACGAAGACATTTTTGAGGGTCTTATCATACTCGAAAACTCGCCAAACTTGGCTCATAGGTTGCAAACATAAATCTCTTCAATTAGATGTCTCATTTGGCACTAAGTGTGACATTATGGCTCTATAGCGCCCCCTAATATATAATTGCATTTTTGAGGAGCTCAACATGCTCGAAAACTCACAAAATTTTGCACATTTATAAAGCCGGTCATAAGGTTTACTATGATATAGGGTTTACAGATGAGCATGGCAAAATCGCATTATAGCGCCACCTAGAAAATTTCGATGAAGCAGCCCTCGCAGCGTGTTTAACCTACATGTCCAAAATTCGGTGTCCGTGTAGATTATTCTAAGCCCTAAAAAAAAGTCTCTTGGTGCCATGACCTAGACTCAACAGGAAGTCTGCCATTTTTAATTGAAATTGCAACTTTTTTTGATTTTTAGACATTCACTGGCGTCGTACTTTAACAAACTCCTCCTAGAGATTTTATCCGATCAACTTAAAATTTGGCGTATGACATCCAAAGAGCTTGCCGATGTTAAATTGCGAAGCGTTTTGGATTCATCGAACGATGCATCCGTGGCGTTGCGGCGAATTTCGATGTCCCGCCATGAAACAGGAAGTTGGTTTTACTCCCACATACTATGTGAGATTTGCCTGAAACTTTACAAGCTTGATAAAAGTGTCCTCCCAAGTATAAATATGTGCTGATATTAGATCGGGAGAGGCCAGGTGGCTCCACAGCGCCCACTAGCCACGGCCATATAAAGATAAAAGTGCTTGAATGTTCATGAAATTTGGTGTGATCATTGAATTTGTCATGCAGGGTTATCTTAATTTTTTTGAAATTTTTTGGCCAAACAGGAAGTGAGCTATGAGCCATTTCCTGCGTTTATCCAAATTTTATGAACACGTTTGAGGGCCTTAGAATACTCCAAAACTTACAAAACGTTGCAGGAATTAAAAATATCTTATGGTCTGCAATTTGATACACCAATTGGAACTTAATGTGGGACTATGGCTCTATAGCGCCCCCAATCATTTTTGTAAAACAATTGCCCTTTTGATTGTCTAAACATGCTTGAATACTCACAAAATTTTGCAGACGTATTGAACTGTTCATTCCTTTGACTTAGATATTGAAATCACCCTTTGTTGTGGCAAAATAGCATTATAGCGCCCCCTAGAAAATTTTCATGAAGCAGGATATTGGGATAACGCATGGGTGTGGCAAAATAGCTCCCCCTAGAAAATTTTAACGAAAAAGCCCTCGGGGTCCTTTTCACGTACATGTACGAAATTCGGGGGACATGTGGATTATGCCGAAACCTAAAAAAAATTCTCTTGGTGCCGTGACCTAGACTCTACAGGAAGTCCGCCATTTTTAATTGAAATTGCAACCTTTATGGATTTTTCGCCATTCACAGGCGTCGTACTTTAACAAACTCCTCTTAGAGATTTTATCCGATCAACTTAAAATTTGGCGAATGATATCTAAAGACCTTGCCAATGTTAAATTGCAAAGCGTTTTTGGATTCATCGAACGATGTATCCGTGGCGTCGCAACAAATTTCGATGTTCCGCCATGAAACAGGAAGTTGAATTTACTCACACATACTTTGTGAGATTTGCCCGAAACTTTACAGGCTTGATAACGCTCTCCTTCCAAGTATAAATATAAGCTGATATTAGATCGGGTCTGGCCAGGTGGCTCCACAGCGCCCTCAAGACACAGCCATGTTAAAATAAAAATGCTTGGATGTTCATGAAATTTCGTGTGATCGTTGAATTGCTCATGCAAGGATATGGTAATTTAGTACAACATTTTGGGCCAAACAGGAAGTGAGCTATCAGCCATTTCCTGCGTTTTTTCCAAATTTTACGAACACACCTTTAAAGGCCTTCAGATATTCCAAAGATGGCAAAACGTTGCACAAATTGTCAGTTTCTTATGATCTTCGACGTGATATCCCAATTGGCATTTAATATGGCACAATGCCTCTGTAGCGCCCCCTAAACATTTTTTTTTTTAATTGCCCTTTTCACGGTCTCAACATGCATGAATATTTACAAAAATCAACATACTCATGGACCCCGGTATTTCGATTACGATGGTATAGGTTTTGCACACAGGCTTGTGAAAATGGTATCATAGCGCTGTCCAGAAAATTTTTGCACTCCCCTCAGGAAAACACATTGTACCCAGTCTACCAGAGTCCAATGGCTGTGAATGGACACCTGCACCCATCAACATCTCGCCACCTCCCCAACGAGCATGGGGGGTGCGAGGGCCCTTTCAACACTGCTTGCAGCTTTAATTACGGGCCCGAGCACTCACGGTGCGAGGACCGTATTGTATCTGTAGTGATTATTATTACGGGCCTGAGCACTCTCGGTGCGAGGACCGTATTGTATCTGTAGTGATTATTATTATTACGGGCCCGAGCACTCACGGTGCGAGGACCGTATTGTATCTGTAGTGATTATTATTATTCTTCTTATTATTATTATTATTCTCATTATTCTTTTTCTACAAGTTTAAAGGGCTTTTTGGGGGCTTTAACGTGTTTCAATTCGAACAAAAATTTGGCTGAAAAATCAGGCTCGGCGAAAAATTATAGATTTTCTAGGTTTCCCAACTAAGCGGGGCAAAATGGCTCCACAGCGCCCTCTAGAAAAATTTAAAAATTCATGAAAAATCTGTGGTTTGCCCGATTAAGCTGAAATTTGGTAGACATGTAGAGCTTGCCAAGACAAACGGATTTGCTATTTGGGATGTTTTTGTCCAATGCACAGGATGCCCGCTAGGTGGCGTTGAAAATACAAAAAAAAGGCCATTTTTGCCGATTTCAGGCATCGGAATTTAACGAACTCCTCCTAGGGGTTTTGCCGAATTCTCAGGAAAATCACTGTGTTTACTCTTGACCCCTTGAAGATCAAAAGTTATTAAAATCATCTCGGTTGGAGTGACGGTGTGGGCGTGGCAGGGCCGCCATTTTAAGCGTTTTGCCATGAAATTTCAAATGCTTATAACTTCAGTGATATTTGTACGACCTGCACCAAACGTCAGACGTATTATCAGAGTCCCGCCCTGAAACCACTCAAATGGTCATATTCAGCCATACTGACAGCGCCCCCTCCTGGCGACAGGAAATAACAAAAATTGGGCATGTGTCATACTTTTGCGAACTTCTCCTACAGATTTCATCTGAATGTCACTAAAACGGGCATGGACACTCTTGAGACCTGTATCATGAAAAGTTATTAAAATCTTCTTGTTCGGAATAACCCTGTGGCCGTGATGGGGCGGCCATTTTGAGCATCTCGCCGTGAACATTGATTCCCTAATAAATTGAGGTAAACTTTGTGCTTTACATACCAAACTTCACAAGCTGGTCAGTTTCCACAGACAATTACGAATTGTATTGGTTTTGCAAGTGGGCGGGGCCAACTGCCTCGCTAGCGCCCTCTAAACTGCAGCCCCAAGGCCATCTTCCACGTACACTGATGAAAGTTGCTGGATGTATGTATCACACCCACGTCTACAAAAAAGTCTCTTGACACCATAGGCTAAAGTCAACAGGAAGTCGGCCATTTTGAATTGAACGGCCATTTTTGGCGATTTGCACGCTATGCATTTTAACGAACTCCTCCTAGGGATTTTGTCTGATTCTCATGAAAATCGCTGTGTGTACTCTTGACCCCTTGAAGATCAAAAGTTATTAAAATCATTTTGGTGGGAGTCTCGATGTGGGCGTGGCAGGGCCGCCATTTTAAGCAATTCATATTGAAAATTCAAATGCTTATAACTTCAGTCTACATTGTCCCACATGCACCAAACTTTATGTGTATGATAAGAGTCTTGCCCTGAAGCAAATCAAATTGTGCCATTCAGCCATACTGACAGCGCCACCTCCTGGCGCAGGAAATGGCCATAATTGGGCATGTGTCATACTTTTGCGACGTCCTCCCACAGATTTCATCTGAATTAAACGAAAACGGGCGTGGACACTCCCAAGAACCGTGACATCAAAACTTATTAAACTCTTATTGTTTGGATTAACCCTACGGGCGTGACAGGGCGGCCATTTTGAGCATCTCAGTGTGAACAACAATTCCCTAATAAATTTAGTAAAGCCATGTTTATTACACATCAAACTTCACATACTGGTCAGTTTCCATAGTAATTTATGAACTGTATCGGTTTCGCAAGTGGGCAGGGCCAACTGCCTCGCTAGCGCCCCCTAAACTGCAGCCCCAAGTCACTCTTCCACATACACTGATGAAAATTGGTGGGCATATGTAACACACCCGGATCTACAAAAAAGTCTCTTGACACCATAGGCTAAAGTCAAGAGGAAGTCGGCCATTTTGAATTGAAAGGCCATTTTTGGCGATTTGCACGTTGCATACTTTAACAAACTCCTCCTAGGGATTTTGTCTGATTCTCATGAAAATCGCTGTGTGTACTCTTGACCCCTTGAAGATCAAAAGTTATTAAAATCATTTCGGTGGGAGTCACGATGTGGGCTTGGCAGGGCCGCCATTTTAAGCAATTCACAATGAAAATTCAAATGCTTATAACTTCAGTGTACATTGTCCCACATGCACCAAACTTTATGTTTATGATAAGAGTCTTGCCCTGAAGCAAATCCAATTGTCCTATTCAGCCATACTCACAGCGCCCCCTACTTGCGGCAGGAAATGGCCAAAATTCGGCATGTGTCATACTTTTGCGAACTACTCCTACAGATTTCATCTGAATTAAACGACAACGGGTGTGGACACTCCCGAGAATAGTGACATCAAATGTTATTAAAATCTTATTGTTTGGATTAACCCTGCGTGCGTGACAGGGTGGCTATTTTGAGCATCTCAGTGTGAGCAACAATTCCCTAATAAATTTAGTAATACCTTTTTCATGACATACCAAACTTCACATACTGGTCAGTTTCCATAGTAATTTATGAACTGTATCGGTTTCTCAAGTGGGCAGGGTTAACTGCCTTGCTAGCGCCCCCTAAACTGCAGCCCCAAGGCACTCTTCCACGTACACTGATGAAAATTTGTGGGCATATGTAGCACAACCACATCTACAAAAAAGTCTTCGACACCATAGGCTAAAGTCAACAGGAAGTCGGCCATTTTGAATTGAACAGCCATTTTTGGCGATTTACACGTTGTGTTCTTTTGCGAACTCCTTCTAGGGATTTTTTCGGATTTTCATAAAAACTGCTGTGTGTAGTCTTGACCCCTTGAAGGGCAAAAGTTGTTAAATTCATTTTGGTGGGAGTCATGGTGTGGGCGTGGCAGGGCCGCCATTTTAAGCGATTCGCCATGAAATTGAATTGCTTGTGATTTCAGTGTACATTGTCCGACCTGCACCAAACTTTATGCATATCATAAGAGTCCCGCCCTGAAGCCATTCACATGGTCATATTTAGCCATACTGACAGCGCCCCCTCCTGGCGACAAGAAATTTCCAAAATTGTGCATGTGTCATACTTTTGCAAACTTCTGCAGATTTCATTTGAATGTCACGAAAAAGGGTGTGGACACTCTTGAGCCCTGTGACATGAAAACTTATCAAAATCTCTTGTTGTCAATTAACGGTGTGGGTGTGACGGG
The DNA here is from genome assembly GCA_029692085.1 of Gymnothorax javanicus. Classification (NCBI taxonomy): domain Eukaryota; kingdom Metazoa; phylum Chordata; class Actinopteri; order Anguilliformes; family Muraenidae; genus Gymnothorax; species Gymnothorax javanicus. Next base: position 122,008 of record JAFJMP010000022.1, read on the forward strand.
GCGGCCATTTTGAGCATCTTTCCGTGACAGGCGACAGTGACAGGTCTGAAGAACATTTACATGCAATTCCTGCGACAGACGTAAGCAACGTTACCTCCAGTCAACGAGACCAGGGATTGGCGGTGGCTTGTTCTCGGCGGTGCATCGGTGTGCGAGGGCCCGTACAACTCCGCTTGCGGCTTTAATTACGGGCCCGAGCACTCATGGTGCGAGGACTGTATTGTATCTGTAGTGATTATTATTATTATTATCATTCTTATTATTATTCTTATTATTATTATTATTACGGGCCCGAGCACTCACGGTGCGAGGACCGTATTGTATCTGTTGTGATTATTATTATTATTATTATTATTATTATTATTATTATTCTTCCACTTTACAGGGCTTTTTGGGGGCTTTAACGTGTTTCAATTCGAACAAAAATGTGGCTGAAAAATCAGGCCTGGTGAAAATTCTATGATTTTATTGGTTTCGCCAGTGGGCGTGGCAAAATGGCTCCACAGCGCCTCCTAGAAAAATTAAAAAATTCATGAAAAATCTGTGGTTTGCCCGATTATGCTGAAATTTGGTAGGCATGTAGAACTTGCCAAGACAAACGGATTTGCTATTTGGTACGTTTTTGTCCAATGCACAGGAAGACCGCTAGGTGGCGTTGAAAATTTAAAAAATTAGGCCATTTTTGCCGATTTCAGGCATCGGAATTTAACGAACTCCTCCTAGGGGTTTTGCCGGATTCTCACGAAAATCACTGTGTTTACTACTGACCCCTTGAAGATCAAAAGTAATTAAAATCATCTCGGTTGGAGTCAAGGTGTGGGCGTGGCAGGGCCGCCATTTTAAGCGTTTTGCCATGAAATTTCAAATGCTTATAACTTCAGTGATATTTGTCCGACGTCCACCAAACGTCAGGAGTATTATAAGAGTCCCGCCCTGAAACCATTCAAATGGTCATATTTAGCCATACTCACAGCACCCCCGCCTGGAGACAGAAAATGACAAAAATTGGGCATGTGTCATACTTTTGCAAACTCCTCCCACAGATTTCATCTGAATGTCATGAAAACGGGCATGGACACTCTTGAGACCTGTGACATGAAAAGTTATTAAAATCTTCTTCTTCGGATTAACCCTGTGGGCGTAATGGGGCGGCCATTATCAGCATCTCGCCGTGAACATTGATTCCCAAATAAATTTAGGTAAACTTTGTTCTTTACATACCAAACTTCACAAGCTGGTCAGTTTCCATAGACAATTACTAATTGTATTGGTTTTGCAAGTGAGCGGGGCCAACTGCCTCGCTAGCGCCCTCTAAACTGCAACCCCATGGCCTTCCTGCACGTACACTGATGAAAGTTGCTGGACATATGAATCACACCCACGTCTACAAAAAAGTCTCTTGACACCATAGGCTAAAGTCAACAGGAAGTCGGCCATTTTTAATTGAACGGCCATTTTTGGCGATTTGCACGTTGCATACTTTAACGAACTCCTCCTAGGGATTTCGTCCGATTCTCATGAAAATCGCTGTGTGTACTCTTGACCCCTTGAAGAGCAAAAGTTATTAAATTCATTTTGGTGGGAGTCATGGTGTGGGCGTGGCAGGGCCGCCATTTTAAGCGATTCGCCATGAAAATTCAAATGCTTATGACTTCAGTGTTAATTGTCCGACATGCACGAAACTTTATGCATGTCATAAGAGTCCCGCCCTGAAGCCATTCACATGGTCATATTTAGCCATACTGACAGCGCCCCCTCCTGGTGACAGGAAATTAGCAAAATTGTGCATGTGTCATACTTTTGCGAACTTCTCCTGCAGATTTCATCTGAATGTCACGACAACGGGTGTGGACACTCTTGAGCCCTGTGACATGAAAACTTATCAAAATCTCTTGTTGTCAATTAACAGTGTGGGTGTGACTGGGTGGACATTTTGAGCATCTTTCCGTGACAGGCGACAGTGACAGGTCTGAAGAACATTTACTTGCAATTCCTCGACAGACCTAAGCAACTTTACCTCCAGTTGGCGGCGAAAGGGATTGGCGGTGGCTCGTTCTCGGCGGTGCATCGGTGTCTAGGGGGGCCCATAACGCCGCTATGGCTTTAATTATTATTATTATTCTTCCACTTTACAGGGCTTTTTGGGGGCTTTAACGTGTTTCAATTCGAACAAAAATGTGGCAGAAAAATCAGGCCTGGTGAAAATTCTATGATTTTATTGGTTTCACCAGTGGGCAGGGCAAAATGGCACCACAGCGCCCCCTAGAAAAATTTAAAAATTCATGAAAAATCTGTGGTTTGCCCGATTATGCTGAAATGTGGTTGGCATGTAGAGCTTGCCAAGACAAACAGATTTGCCATTTGGGACGTTTTTGTCCAATGCACAGGATGCCCGCTAGGTGGCTTTGAAAAAACAAAATTTGGCAATTTTTGGCGATTTCAGGCATCGGAATTTAACGAACTTCTCCTAGGGGTTTTGCCGGATTCTCACGAAAATCACTGTGTTTACTCTTGACCCCTTGAAGATCAAAATTTATTAAAATCATCTCGGTTGGAGTGACGGTGTGGGTGTGGCAGGGCCGCCATTTTGAGCGTTTTGCCATGAAATTTCAAATGCTTATAACTTCAGTGATATTTGTCCGACCTGCACAAAACGTCAGGCGTATTATAAGAGTCCTGCCCTGAAACCACTCAAATGGTCATATTCAGCCATACTGACAGCGCCCCCTCCTGGCGACAGGAAGTGAAAAAAATTGGGCATGTGTCATACTTTTGCGAACTCCTCCTACAGATTTCATCTGAATGTCACTAAAACGGGCGTGGACACTCTTGAGACCTGTACCATGAATAGTTATTAAAATCTTCTTGTTTGGATTAACCTTGTGCGCGTGATGAGGCGGCCATTTTGAGCATCTCGCCGTGAACATTGATTGCCTAATAAATTTAGGTAAACTTTGTTCTGTACATACCAAACTTCACAAGCTGGTCAGATTCCATAGACAATTACTAATTGTATTGGTTTTGCAACTGGGCGGGGCCAACTGCCTCGCTAGCGCCCTCTAAATTGCAGCCCCAAGGCCTTCTTCCACGAACACTGATGAAAGTTGCTGGACATATGTATCACACCCACGTCTACAAAAAAGTCTCTGACACTATAGGCTAAAGTCAACAGGAAGTCAGCCATTTTGAATTGAACAGCCATTTTTGGCGATTTGCACGTTGCGTACTTTAACAAACTCCTCCTAGGGATTTTGTCTGATTCTCATGAAAATCGCTGTGTGTACTCTTGACCCCTTGCAGATCAAAAGTTATTAAAATCATTTTGGTGGGAGTCACTATGTGGGCGTGGCAGGGCCGCCATTTTAAGCAATTCACAATGAAAATTCAAATGCTTATGACTTCAGTCTGCATTGTCCCACATGCACCAAACTTTCTGTGTATGATAAGAGTCTTGCCCTGAAGCAAATCAAATTGTCCTATTCAGCCATACTGACAGCGCCCCCTCCTGGCGACAGGAAATGGCCAAAATTGGGCATGTGACATACTTTTAGGAACTCCTCCAACAGATTTCATCTGAATTAAACGAAAACGGGCGTGGACACTCCCAAGAATCGTGACATCAAATATTATTAAAATCTTATTGTTTGGATTAACCCTGCAGGCGTGACATGGTGGCCATTTTGAGCATCTCAGTGTGAGCAACAATTCCCTAATAAATTTAGTAAAACCTTGTTCATTACACAACAAACTTCACATACTGGTCAGTTTCCATATTTATGTATGAACTGTATCGGTTTCGCAAGTGGGCAGGCCCATCTGCCTCGCTAGCGCCCCCTAATCTGCAGCCCCAAGGCACTCTTCCACGTACACTGATGAAAATTGGTGGGCATATGTAGCAGACCCGCATCTACAAAAAAGTCTCTTGACACCATAGGCTAAAGTCAACAGGAAGTCGGCCATTTTGAATTGAACAGCCATTTTTGGCGATTTGCATGTTGCGTTCTTTTGCAAACTCCTCCTAGGGATTTTATCGGATTTTCATGAAAACTGCTGTGTGTAGTCGTGACCCCTTGAAGAGCAAACGTGATTAAATTCATTTCGGTGGGAGTCATAGTGTGGGTGTGGCAGGGCCGCCATTTTAAGCGATTTGCCATGAAAATTCAAATGCTTATGACTTCAGTGTACATTGTCCGACATGCACCAAACTTTATGCATATCATAAGAGTCCCGCCCTGAAGCCATTCACATGGTCATATTTAGCCATACTGACAGCGCCCCCTCGTGGCTTCAGGAAATTAGCGAAATTGTGCATGTGTCATACTTTTGCGAACTTCTCCTGCAGATTTCATGTGAATGTCAGGAAAAAGGGTGTGGACACTCGAGCCCTGTGAAGTGAAAACTTATCAAAATCTCTTGTTGTCAATTAACGGTGTGGGTGTGACGGGGCGGCCATTAAGAGCATCTTTCCGTGAGAGGGGACAGTGACAGGTCTGAAGAACATTTACATGCAATTCCTGCGACAGACCCAAGCAATGTTACTTCCAGTCGGCGAGCACAGGGATTGGGGGTCGCTTGTTCTCGGCGGTGCATCAGTGTGCGAGGGCCCGTTCAACGCCGCTTGCGGCTTTAATTATTATTATTATTATTATTATATTTAACCGAAATGAATGGCATTTTTGAGGGCCTTAACATGGTCAAAAACTCATGAAAATTGGCAGGCACCTCAGGCGTGGCGAAAATTTTAGTTTTGTGCTTGCAACATATATGTACCTGCCCCAGTGGCTTTATAGCGCCACCAAATAGCAGCAATTTTGGAACGTACTTGCTCGGTTTTCATGAAATTTAATGGGGACATAGTAGTCATAATGAAGGGTTTTGTCAATTTTTTTGAAATTTTTTATCCTCACAGGAAGTGAGCTAGGAGCCATTTCCTCGTTTTCCCAGATTTTACTTAACACATTTTTGAGGGCCTTATCATCATACTTAAAAGTCGCCAAACTTTGCACAGAGGTTGAAAATATGAAGCTCTTCATTTTGATATCCCATTTGTCACTCCATGTGACATTATGGCTCTATAGCGCCCCCTAATACAGAATTGCATTTTTGAGGGCTTCACCATGCTCAAAAACTCACGAAATTTTGCACACATATTCAGCCAGGCGATCAGTTTACTATGATATAGGCTTTAAACATAGGCGTGGCAAAATGGCATTATAGCGCCCCCTAGAAAATTTCAATGAAGCAGCCCTCGCAGCCCGTTTAACCTATATGTACGAAATTCGGTGTTCATGTGAATTATGCCGAGCCCTAAAAAAAAGTCTCTTGGTGCCATGACCTAGACTGAACAGGAAGTCCGCCATTTTTAATTGAAATTGCAACTTTTTTTGATTTTTGGCAATTCACAGGCGTCGTACTTTAACGAACCTCTCCTAGAGATTTTATCTGATCAACTTAAAATTTGGCTCATGCTATCTAAAGATGTTGCCGATGTTAAATTGCGAAGCTTTTTTGGATTCTTCGAACTATGTATCTGTGGCGTCGCGGCGAATTTCGATGTACCGCCATGAAACAGGAAGTTGGTTTTACACACATATACTTTGTGAGATTTGCCCAAAACTTTACAAGCTTGATAACAGTCTCCTCGCAAGTATAAATATATGCAAATATTAGACCGGGTGTGGCCAGGTGGCTCTACAGCGCCCTCTAGCCACAGCCATGTTAAGACAAAAGTCATTGAATGTCCATGAAATTTGGTGTGAACATTGAATTTGTCATTCAGGGTTACGGTGATTTTTTAGAAATTTTTTGACTAAACAGGAAGTGAGCAATTAGCCATTTTCCTGCGTTTTTCCTAATTTTACAAACACACGCGTTTAAAGGCCTTAGAATACTCGAAAACTTGCAAAAACGTTGCACAAATTATAATTGTATTATTGATATCAATTTGATATATCAATTGGCACTAAATGTGCCATAATGGCTTTATAGCGCCCCCAATCAGATTTTTTTAAAAGATTTGCCGTTTTGAGAGTCTCAACATGCTTCAAAACATGAAATTTGGTGTGATGAAACTTGTCATACGTTGGTTAATTTTTTTTTGAAATTTTTTAACAGGAAGTCTTTTTTCCAAAACAAAATTTTGTCCATGTATAAAGCTAATCATGTGTATTACTATGATAAAGAACTTACAAATAGACGTGGCAAAATGGCATCATAGCGCCCCCGGAAAATTTCAATGAAGAAGCCCTCGCAGCTCGGTAAATATACATGTACGAAATTCGGTGGACATGTGATTTATGCTGAGACCTAAAAAAAAAGTCTCTTGGTGCCATAATCTTGACTCAACAGGAAGTCCACCATTTTTTATTGAAATTGCAAATTTTTTTGATTTTTCGCCATTCACAGGCGTCGTACTTTAACGAACTCCTCCTAGAGATTTTATCTGATCAACTTAAAATTTGGCATTTGACATCAAAAGACCTTGGCGATGTTTAATTGCGAAGCTTTTTTGGATTCATTGAACTATGTTTCCGTGGCGTTGCAGCGAATTTCGATGTTCCGCCATGAAACAGGAAGTTGGTTTTACTCCCACATACTTGGTGAAATTTGCCCCAAACCTTACAGGCTTGATAACAGTCTCCTTCCAAGTATAAATATATGTTGATATTAGATTGGGTGTGGTCAGGTGGCTCCACAGCGCCCAATAGACACGGCCATGTTAAGATATAAGAGCTAAAATATTCATGAAATTTGGTGTGATCATTAAACTTGTCATACCGGGTTATGTTAATTTTTTTGAAATTTTTTGGCCTAACAGGAAGTGACCTATGAGCCATTTTCTGCGTTTTTCCAAATTTTACAAACACACGTTTGAAGGCCTTAGAATACTCGTAAACTTGCAAAACGTCGCACAAATTATAATTGTCTTATCGTCTTCAATTTCATACATCAATTGGTACTAAATGTGGCATAATGGCTCTATAGCGCCCCCAATCATAGTTTTAAAAGAATTGCCCTTTGGAGGGTCTCAACATGCTTGAAAACTCACAAAATTTTGTTAACGCATAAAGCCATTCATGCGTATGACTATGATAAAAACCTTACACATAGGCGTGGCAAAATGGCATTATAGCGCCCCCCGGAAAATTTCAAAAAGCAGCCCTCGCTCCTCGGTAAACCTACCCTCGCAGCTCGGTAAACCTACATGTAGCCATTCTGAAATTCGGTTGACATGTTATTTATGCTGAGACCTAAAAAAAAGTCTCTTGGTGGCATGACCTAGACTCAACAGGAAGTCCGCCATTTTTAATTGAAATTTCAACTTTTAAAAATTTTTTGTCATTAACAGGCGTCCTACTTTAACAATCTCCTCCTAGAGATTTTATCCAATCAACTTAAAATATGGCGAGTGACATCTTAAGACCTTTCCGATGTTAAATTGCGAAGGTTTTTTGGATATATCAAACGATGTATCCATGGCGTCGCGGCGAATTTCGATGTTTCGCCATAAAACAGGAAGTTGATTTTACTCACACATACTTTGTGAGATTTGTGCAAAACTTTACAGGCTTGATAACAGCCTCCTTCCAAGTATAAATATATGCTGATATTAGATCCGGCATGGCCAGATGGCTCCACAGCGTCCTCTAGCCGCAGCTATGTTAAGATAAAAGTGCTTAAATGTTCATGAAATTTGGTGTGATCATTGAATTTCTCATGCAAGGCTATGGTAATTTATTTGAAATTTTTTGGCCAAACAGGAAGTGAGCTATGAGCCATTTCCTGTGTTTTTTCCAAATTTTACGAACACACGTTTAAAGGCCTTCTGATATTCCAAAAATTCCAAAACGTTGCACAAATTGTCAGTGTCTCATGGTCTTTGACTTGATATCCCAATTGGCATTTAATTTGGCACAACACCTCTGTAGCGCCCCTTAAACATTTTTTTAAAGATTTGCCCTTTAGTGGGTCTCAACATGCTTGAAAATTTACAAAAATCAACACACTCATGGAGCCCGGTATTACGATTACTATGGTATAGGTTTGGCACACTGGCATGCCAAAATGGTATCATAGAGTCCTCCAGAAAATTTTTGCATTCCCCTCAGAAAAACACGTTGTACACTGTCTAGCAGTGTCCAATGGATGTGAATGGACACCTGCACCCATCAACATCTCGCCACCACCCCAACGTGCACGAGGGGTGCGAGGGCCCTTTCAACGCTGCTTGCAGCTTTAATTACGGGCCCGAGCACTCACGGTGCGAGGACCGTATTGTATCTGTAGTGATTATTATTATCACGGGCCCGAGCACTCACGGTGCGAGGACCGTATTGTATCTGTAGTGATTATTATTGTTATGATTATTCTTATTATTACGGGCCCGAGCACTCACGGTGCGAGGACCGTATTGTATCTGTAGTGATTATTATTATTATTATTATTCTTATTATTACGGGCCCGAGCACTCATGGTGCGAGGACCGTATTGTATCTGTAGTGATTATTATTTTTCTTATTATTATTATTATGGGCCCGAGCACTCACGGTGCGAGGACCGTATTGTATCTGTAGTGATTATTATTATTATTACACGCCCGAGCACTCACGGTGCGAGGACCGTATTGTATCTGTTGTGATTATTATTATTATTCTTATACTTATTACGGGCCCGAGCACTCACGGTGCGAGGACCGTATTGTATCTGTAGTGATTATTATTATTATTATTATTACTACTATTCTTATTATTATTATTATTCTTCCACTTTACAGGGCTTTTTGGGGGCTTTAACGTGTTTCAATTCGAACAAAAATGTGGCTGAAAAATCAGGCCTGGTGAAAATTCTATGATTTTATTGGTTTCGCCAGTGGGCGGGGCAAAATGGCTCCACAGCGCCCCCTAGAAAAATTTAAAAATTCCTGAAAAATCTGTGGTTTGCCCGATTATGCTGAAATTTGGTAGGCATGTAGAGCTTGCCAAGATAAACGGATTTGCTATTTGGGACGTTTTTGTCCAATGCACAGGAAGACCGCTAGGTGGCGTTGAATATTCAAAAATTAGGCCATTTTTGCCGATTTCTGGCATCGTAATTTAATGAACTCCTCCTAGGGGTTTTGCCGGATTCTCATGAAAATCACTGTGTTCACTCTTGACCCCTTGAAGATCAAAAGTTATTAAAATCATCTTGGTTGGACTCAAGGTGTGGGCGTGGCAGGGCCGCCATTTTAAGCGTTTTGCCATGAAATTTCAAATGCTTATAACTTCAGTGATATTTGTCCGACGTGCACCAAACCTCAGCATTATTATAAGAGTCCCGCCCTGAAACCACTCAAATGGTCATATTTAGCCGTACTGACAGCACCCCCTCCTGGCGACAGGAAATGACAAAAATTGGGCATGTGTCATACTTTTGCGAACTCCTCCTACAGATTTCATGTGAATGTCACTAAAACGGGCGTGGACACTCTTGAGACCTGTGACATGAAAAGTTATTAAAATCTTCTTGTTCGGATTAACCCTGTGGGCGTAATGGGGCGGCCATTATCAGCATCTCGCCGTGAACATTGATTCCCTAATAAATTTAGGTAAACTTTGTTCTTTACATACCAAACTTCACAAGCTGGTCAGTTTCCATAGACAATTACTAATTGTATTGGTTTTGCAAGTGGGCGGGGCCAACTGCCTCGCTAGCGCCCTCTAAACTGCAGCCCCAAGGCCTTCCTGCACGTACACTGATGAAAGTTGCTGGACATATGTATCACACCCACGTCTACAAAAAAGTCTCTTGACACCATAGGCTAAAGTCAACAGGAAGTCGGCCATTTTTAATTGAATGGCCATTTATGGCGATTTGCACGTTGCGTATTTTAACGAACTCCTCCTTGGGATTTTGTCCGATTCTCATGAAAATCGCTGTGTGTACTCTTGACCCCTTGAAGAGCAAAAGTTATTAAATTCATTTCGGTGGGAGTCATGCTGTGGGTTTGGCAGGGCCGCCATTTTAAGCGATTCGCCATGAAAATTCAAATGCTTATGGCTTCAGTGTAAATTGTCCGACATGCACCAAACTTTATGCATATCATAAGAGTCCCGCCCTGAAGCCATTCACATGGTCATATTTAGCCATTCTGAGAGCGCCCCCTCCTGGTGACAGGAAATTAGCAAAATTGTGCATGTGTCATACTTTTGCGAACTTCTCCTGCACATTTCATCTGAATGTCACGAAAACGGGTTTGGACACTCTTGAGCCCTGTGACATGAAAACTTATCAAAATCTCTTGTTGTCAATTAACAGTGTGGGTGTGACGGGTTGGACATTTTGAGCATCTTTCCATGACAGGCGACAGTGACAGGTCTGAAGAACATTTACATGCAATTCCTGCGACAGACCTATGCAACTTTACCTCCAGTTGGCGAGCGCAGGGATTGGCGGTAGCTCGTTCTCGGCGGTGCATCAGTGTGCGACGGCGCGTAAAACGCCGCTTTCGGCTTTAATTATGGGCCCGAGCACTCACGGTGCGAGGACCGTATTGTATCTGTTGTGATTATTATTATTCTTATTATTATATTCTTATTATTCTTCCACTTTACAGGGCTTTTTGGGTGCTTTACCATGTTTCAATTCGAACAAAAATGTGGCTGAAAAATCAGGCCTGGTGAAAATTCTATGATTTTATTGGTTTCGCCAGTAGGCGGGGCAAAATGGCTCCACAGCGCCCCCTAGAAAAATTTAAAAATTCATGAAAAATCTGTGGTTTGCCCGACTATGCTCAAATTTGGTAGGCATGTAGAGCTTGCCAAGACAAACGGATTTGCCATTGCGACGTTTTTGTCCAATGCACAGGATGGCCGCTAGGTGGCATTGAAAATACAAAATTAGGCAATTTTTGCCGATTTCAGGCATTGGAATTTAACGAACTCCTCCTAGGGGATTTGCCGGATTCTCACGAAAATCACTGTGTTTACTCTTGACCCCTTGAAGATCAAAAGCTATTAAAATCATCTCGTTTGGACTGACGGTGTGGGCGTGGCAGGGCCGCCATTTTAAGCGTTTTGCCATGAAATTTCAAAGGCTTATAACTTCAGTGATATTTGTCCGACCTGCACCAAACGTCAGGCGTATTATAAGAGTCATGCCCTGAAACAACTCAAATGGTCATATTCAGCCATACTGACAGCACCCCTTCCTGGCGACAGGAAATGACAAAAATTGGGCATGTGTCATACTTTTGCGAACTCCTCCTACAGATTTCATCTGAATGTCCCTAAAACGGGCATGGACACTCTTGAGACCTGTACCATGAAAAGGTATTAAAATCTTCTTGTTCGGAATAACCCTGTGAGCGTGATGGGGCGGCCATTTTGAGCATCTCGCCGTGAACATTGATTCCCTAATAAATTGAGGTAAACTTTGTTCTTTACATACCAAACTTCAGAAGCTGGTCAGTTTCCATAGACAATTACTAATTGTACTGGTTTTGCAAGTGGGCGTGGCCAACTGCCTCGCTAGCACCCTCTAAACTGCAGCCCCAAGGCCTTCTTCCACGTACACTGATGAAAGTTGCTGGACATATGTATCAAACCCACGTCTACAAAAAAGTCTCTTGACACCATAGGCTAAAGTAAACAGGAAGTCGGCCATTTTGAATTGAACAGCCATTTTCGGCGATTTGCATGTTGCGTTCTTTTGCGAACTCCTCCTACGGATTTCTTCGGATTTTCATGAAAACCGCTGTGTGTAGTCTTGACCCCTTGAAGAGCAAAAGTTATTAAATTCATTTCGGTGGGAGTCATGGTGTGGGCGTGGCAGGGCCGCTATTTAAAGCGATTCGCCATGAAAATTGAAATGCTTATGACTTCAGTGTACATCGTCCGACATGCACCAAACTTCATGCATATCATAAGAGTCCCACCCTGAAGCCATTCACATGGTCAAATTTAGCCATACTGACAGTGCCCCCTCCTGGCGACAGGAAATGGCCAAAATTGGGCATGTGTCATACTTTTGCGAACTCCTGCTACAGATTTCATCTTAATTAAAGGAAAACGGGCGTGGACACTTCCGAGAACCGTGTCATCAAAAATTATTAAAATCTTATTGTTTGGATTAACCCTGCGGGCGTGACAGGGCGGCCATTTTGAGCATCTCAGTGTGAACAACAATTCCCTAATAAATTTAGTAAAACCTTGTTCATTACACAACAAACTTCACATACTGGCCAGTTTCCATAGCAATTTATGAACTGTATTGGTTTTGCAAGTGGGCAGGGCCAACTGCCTCGCAAGCGCCCCCATCAACTGCAGCCCCAGGCACTCTTCCACATACACTGATGAAAATTGGTGGGCATATGTAGCACACCCACAACTACAAAAAAGTCTCTTGACACCATAGGCTAAAGTCAACAGGAAGTCGGCCATTTTGAATTGAACAGCCATTTTTGGCGATTTGCATGTTGCGTTCTTTTGCGAACTCCTCCTAGGGATTTTTTTCGGAATTTCATGAAAACTGCTGTGTGTAGTCTTGACCCCTTGAAGAGCAAAAGTTATTAAATTCATTTCGGTGGGAGTCATGCTGTGGGCGTGGCAGGGCCGCCATTTTAAGCGATTCGCCATGAAAATTCAAATGCTTATGACTTCAGTGTACATTGTCCGACATGCACCAAACTTTATGCATATCATAAGAGTCCCGCCCTGAAGCCATTCACATGGTCATATTTTGCCATACTGACAGCGCCCCCTCCTGGCGACAGGAAATTACCAAAATTGTGCATGTGTCAGACTTCTGTGAACTTCTCCTGCAGATTTCTTCTGAATGTCACGGAAAAGGGTGTGGACCCTCTTGAGCCCTGTGACATGAAAACTTATCATAATTTCTTGTTGTCATTTAACGGTGTGGGTGTGAAGGGGTGGCCATTTTGAGCAACTTTCCGTGACAGGAGACAGTGACAGGTCTGAAGAACATTTACATGCAATTCCTGCGACAGAACCAAGCAACGTTACCTCCAGTCGGTGAGCGCAGGGATTGGTGGTGGCTCGTTCTCAGCGGTGCATCGCTGTGCAAGGGCCCGTACAACGCCGCTTGCAGCTTTAATTACGGGCCCGAGCACTCACGGTGCGAGGACTGTATTGTATCTGTAGTGATTATTATTATTACGGGCCCGAGCACTCACGGTGCGAGGACCGTATTGTATCTGTAGTGATTATTATTATTATTATTATTCTTATTATTACGGGCCCGAGCACTCACGGTGCGAGGACCGTATTGTATCTGTAGTGATTATTATTATTCTTATTATTATTATTACGGGCCCGAGCACTCACGGTGCGAGGACCTTATTGTATCTGTAGTGATTATTATTATTATTACGCGCCCGAGCACTCACGGTGCGAGGACCATATTGTATCTGTTGTGATTATTATTATTATTCTTATTCTTATTACGGGCCCGAGCACTCACGGTGCGAGGACCGTATTGTATCTGTAGTGATTATTATTATTACTATTCTTATTATTCTTATTATTTTTCCACTTTACAGGGCCTTTAGAGGGCTTTAACATGTTTCAATTCGAACAAAAATGTGGCTGAAAAATCAGACCGGGTGAAAATTCTATGATTTTATTGGTTTCGCAACTAAGCGGGGCAAACTGGCTCCACAGCGCCCCCTAGAAAAATTTAAAAATTCATGAAAAATCTGTGGTTTGCCCGATTATGCTGAAATTTGGTAGGCATGCAGAGCTTGTCAAGGCAAACGGATTTGCTATTTGGGACGTTTATGTCCAATGCAAAGGATGCCCGCTAGGTGGCGTTGAAAATACAAAATAAGGCAATTTTTGCGATTTCAGGCATCGGAATTTAACGAACTCCTCCTAGGGATTTTGCCGAATTCTCATGAAAATCACTTTGTTTATTCTTGACCCCTTGAAGATCAAAAATGATTAAAATCATCTCGGTTGGAGGCACGTTGTGGGCGTGGCAGGGCCGCCATTTTGAGCGTTTTCCCATGAAATTTCAAATGCTTATAACTTCAGTGATATTTGTCCGACCTGCACCAAACATCAGGCGTATTATAAGAGTCCCGCCCTGAAACAACTCAAATGGTCATATTCAGCCATACTGACAGCGCCCCCTCCTGGCGACAGGAAATGACAAAAATTGGGCATGTGTCATACTTCTGCGAACTCCTCCTACAGATTTCATCTGAATGTCACTAAAACGGGCGAGGACACTCTTGAGACCTGCACCATGAAAAGTTATTAAAATCTTCTTCTTCGGATTAACCCTGTGGGCGTGATGTGGCGGCCATTTTGAGCATCTCGCCGTGAACATTGATTCCCTAATAAATTTAGGTAAACTTTGTTCTTAACATACCAAACTTCACAAGCTGGTCAGTTTCCATAGCCAATTACTAATTGTATTGGTTTTGCAAGGGGGCGGGGCCAATTGCCTCGCTAGCGCCCTCTAAACTGCAGCCCCAAGGCCTTCTTCCACGTACTCTGATGAAAGTTGCTCGACATATGTATCACACCCACGTCTACAAAAAAGTCTCTGACACCATAGGCTAAAGTCAACAGGAAGTCGGCCATTTTAAATTGAACGGCCATTTTTGGCGATTTGCACATTGCGTACTTTAACGAACTCCTCCCAGGGATTTTGTCTGATTCTCATGAAAATCGCTGTGTGTACTCGTGACCCCTTGAAGATCAAAAGTTATTAAATTCATTTCGGTGGGACTCACGATGTGGGCGTGGCAGGGCCGCCATTTTAAGCAATTCACAATGAAAATTCAAATATTTATAATTTCAGTGTACATTGTCCAACATCCGCCAAACTTTATGTTTATGATAAGAGTCTTGCCCTGAAGCAAATCAAATTGTCCTATTCAGCCATACTGACAGCGCCCCCTCCTGGCAACAGGAAATGCCCAAAATTGGGCATGTGTCATACTTTTGCGAACTACTCCTACTGATTTCATCTGAATTAAACAGAAACGGGCGTCGACACTCCAGAGAACCGTGACATCAAAATTTATTAATATCTTATTGTTTAGAGTAACCCTGCGGGCGTGACAGGGCGGCCATTTTGAACATCTCAATGTGAACAACAATTCTCTAATAAATTTAGTAAAACCTTGTTCATTACACAACAAACTTCACATACTGGTCAGTTTCCATATTTATTTATGAGCTGTATCGGTTTCGCAAGTGGGCAGGGCCAACTACCTCGCTAGCACCCCCTAAACTGCAGCCCCAAGGCACTCTTCCACGTACACTGATGAAAATTGGTGGGCATATGTAGCACACCCACATCTACAAAAAAGTCCCTTGACACCATAGGCTAAGTCTACAGGAAGTCGGCCATTTTTAATTGAACAGCCATTTTTGGCGATTTGCATGTTGCGTTCTTTTGCAAACTCCTCCTAGGGATTTTTTCGGATTTTCATGAAAACCGCTGTGTGTAGTCTTGACCCCTTGAATAGCAAAAGTTATTAAATTCATTTCGGTGGGAGTCATGGTGTGGGCGTGGCAGGGCCGCCATTTTAAGCGATTTGCCATGAAAATTCAAATACTTATGACTTCAGTGTTCATTGTCCGACATGCACCAAACTTTATGCATATCATAAGAGTCCCGCCCTGAAGCCATTCACATGGTCATATTTAGCCATACTGACAGCGCCTACTCCTGGTGACAGGAAATTTCCAAAATTGTGCATGTGTCATTCTTTTGCGAACTTCTCCTGCAGATTTCATCTGAATGTCTCGAAAAAGGGTGAGGACACTCTTGAGCCCTGTGACATGAAAACTTATCAAAATCTCTTGTTGTCAATTAACGGTGTGGGTGTGACGGGGCGGCCATTTTGAGCATCTTTCCGTGACAGGCAACAGTGACAGGTCTGAAGAACATTTACATGCAATTCCTGCGACAGACCCAAGCAACATTACTTCCAGTCAGCGAGCGCAGGGAATGGCGGTCGCTCGTTCTCGGCGGTGCATCGGTGTGCGAGGGCCCGTACAACGCCGCTTGTGGCTTTAATTATTATTATTCTCCCACTTTACAGGGCTTTTTGGGTGCTTTACCATGTTTCAATTCGAACAAAAATGTGGCTGAAAAATCAGGCCTGGTGAAAATTCTATGATTTTATTGGTTTCGCCAGTAGGCGGGGCAAAATGGCTCCACAGCGCCCCCTAGAAAAATTTAAAAATTCATGAAAAATCTGTGGTTTGCCCGATTATCCTGAAATTTGGCAGGCATGTAGAGCTTGCCAAGACAAATGGATTTGCCTAATGGGATATTTTTGTCCAATGCACAGGATGCCCGCTAAGTGGCGTTGAAAATACAAAATAAGGCAATTTTTGCCGATTTCAGGCATCGGAATTTAACAAACTCCTCCTAGAGGTATGGCCGGATTCTCACGAAAATCACTGTGTTTACTCTTCACCCCTTGAAGAAGAAAAGTTATTAAATTCATTTCGGTGGGAGTCATGGTGTGGGCGTGGCAGGGCCGCCATTTTAAGCGTTTTGCCATGAAATTTCAAATGCTTATAAATTCAGTGATATTTGTCCGACCTGCACCAAACGTCAGGTGTATTATGAGTCCCGCCCTGAAATCACTCAAATGGTCATATTCAGCGATGCTGACAGCGCCCCCTCCTGGCGACAGGAAATGACAAAAATTGGGCATGTGTCATACTTTTGTGAACTCCTCCTACAGATTTCATCTGAATGTCACTAAAACGGGCGTGGACACTCTTGAGACCTGCACCATGAAAAGTTATTAAAATCTTCTTGTTCGGATTAACCCTGTGGGCGTGATGGGGCGGCCATTTTGAGCATCTCGCCGTGAACATTGATTGCCTAATAAATTACGGTAAACTTTGTTCTTTACATAACAAACTTCACAAGCTGGTCAGTTTCCATAGACAATTGCGAATTGTATTGGTTTTGCAAGGGGGCGGGGCCAACTGCCTCGCTAGCGCCCTCTAAACTGCAGCCCCAAGGCCTTTTTCCACCTACACTGATGAAAGTTGATGGACATATGTATAACACCCACGTCTACAAAAAAGTCTCTTAACACCATCGGCTAAAGTCAACAGGAAGTCGGCCATTTTGAATTGAACGTCTATTTTTGGCAATTTGCACGTTGCGTACTTTAACCAACTCCTCCAAAGGATTTTTTCAGATTTTCATGAAAACCGCTGTGTGTAGTCTTGACCCCTTGAAGATCAAAAGTTATTAAAATCATTCCAGTGGGATTCACGGTGTGGGCGCGGCAGGGCCGCCATTTTATGCGATTCACCATGAAAGTTCAAATGCTTATAACTTCAGTGTACATTGCCCAACACGCACCAAACTTTATGTGTATGATAAGAGTCTTGCCCTGAAGCAATTCAAATTGTCCTATTCAGCCATACTGACAGCGCCCCCTCCTGGCGACAGGAAATGGCCAAAATTGGGCATGTGTCATACTTTTGCGAACTCCTACAACAGATTTCATCTGAATGTCATGAAAATGGGTGTGGACACTCTTTAGAACGTTGACTTCAAAAGTTATTAAAATCTTATTGTTTGGATTAACCCTGCAGGCGTGACATGGCGGCCATTTTAAGCACCTCGGTTTCAACAACAATTCCCTAATAAATTTAGTAAAACTGGTTCATTACACACCAAACTTCACAGACTGTTCAGTTTCCATAGTAATTTACGAATTGTATTGGTTTCGCAAGTGGGCAGGGCCAACTGCCTCGCTAGCGCCCCCTAACTGCATCCCCAAGGCACTCTTCCACATAAACTGATGAAAATTGGTGGGCATATGTAGCACACCCACATCTACAAAAAAGTCTCTGACACCATAGGCTAAAGTCAACAGGAAGTCGGCAATTTTGAATTGAACAGGCATTTTTGGCGATTTGCATTTTGCGATCTTTTGTGAACTCTTAGGGATTTTTTCGGATTTTCATGAAAACTGCTGTGTGTAGTCTTGACCCCTTGAAGAGCAAAAGTTATTAAATTCATTTTGGTGGGAGTCATGGTGTGGGCGTGGCAGGGCCGCCATTTTCAGCGATTCGCCATGAAAATTCAAATGCACATGACTTCAGTGTACATTGTCCGACATACACCAAACTATATGCATATCATAAGAGTCCCGCCCTGAAGCCATTCACATGGTCATATATTTAGCCATACTGACAGCGCCCCCTCCTGGCGACAGGAAATTACCGGAATTGTGCATGTGTCATACTTTTGCGAACTTCTCCTGCAGATTTCATCTGAATGTCAAGAAAAAGGGTGTGGACACTCTTGAGCCCTGTTACATGAAAACTTATCAAAATCTCTTGTTGTCAATTAACGGTGTGGGTGTGATGGGGCGGCCATTTTGAGCATCTTTCCGTGACAGGCGACAGTGACAGGTCTGAAGAACATTTACATGCAATTCCTGCGACAGACCCAAGCAACGTTACCCCCAGTCGGCTTGCGCAGGGATTGGCGGTGGCTCGTTCTCGGAGGTGCATCAGTGTGCGAGGGCCCGTACAACGCCGCTTGCGGCTTTAATTACGGGCCCGAGCACTCACGGTGCGAGGACCGTATTGTATCTGTAGTGATTATTATTATTATTCTTATTATTATTATTCTTCCACTTTACAGGGCTTTTTGGGGGCTTTTACGTGTTTCAATTCGAACAAAAATGTGGCTGAAAAATCAGGCCTGGTGAAAATTCTATGATTTTATTGGTTTCGCCGGTGGGCAGGGCAAAATGGCTCCACAGCGCCCCCTAGAAAAATTTAAAAATTCATGAAAAATCTGTGGTTTGCCCGATTATGCTGAAATTTAGTAGGCATGTACAGCTTGCCAAGACAAACGGATTTGCTATTTGGGACTTTTTTGTCCAATGCACAGGATGCCCGCTAGGTGGCATTGAAAATACAAAAAAAGGCCATTTTTGCCGATTTCAGGCATTGGAATTTAACGAACTCCTCCTCGGGGTTGTACCGGATTCTCATAAAAATCGCTGTTTTTACTCTTTTTTTTTGCCATGCTGATAGCGCCCCCTCCTTGCAACAGTAAATTACCAAAATTGGGCATGTGTCTTACTTTTACGAACTTCTCTTACACATTTCATCTGAATGTCATGAAAAAAGGTATGGACACTCTGAAGCCCTGTGACATGAAAAGTTATTAAAATCTCTTGTTGTTAATGAACGATGTGGGCGTGAAGGGGCGGCCATTTTGAGCATCTTGTCGTTACAGGCGAAAGTGATAGGTCTGAAGAACATCTACATACAATTCCTCCGACAGACTCGAGCAGCATGACGTCCACTCGCCGAGTGCAGGGGTCAACGGTCGCTCATTCTCGGCGGTGCATCGGTGTGCGAGGGCCCGTACAACGCCGCTTGCGGCTTTAATTATTATTATTATTATTATTTTTTAACCGAAATGAATTGCATTTTTGAGTGCCTTAACATGGTCAAAAACTCATGAAAATTGGCAGGCACCTCAGGCCTGGTGAAAATTTTACTTTTGTGCAGGCAATCTATATGTACCCGCCCCAGTGGCTCTATAGCGCCACCAAATAGCGGCAATTTTGGAACGCACTTGCTCGGATTCTCACAAAATTTGGTGGGGTCATAGTAGTCATAATGAAGGGTTTTGTCCATATTTTTGAAATTTTTTCTCCTCACAGGAAGTGAGCTATGACCCATTTCCTGCGTTTTCCCAGATTTTACGAACACGTTTTTGAGGTCTTAAACATACTCGCAAACTCGCCAAACTTTGCAGAGAGGTTAAAAATATGAAGCTCTTCGTTTTGATGTCCCATTTGGAACTGGGTGTGACATTATAACTCTATAGCGCCCCCTAATACAGAATTGCATTTTTGAGGGCTTCACCATGCTCAAAAACTCACGAAATTTTGCTCACGCGTTAAGCATGTCATACATCTTACTATGATAAAGGCTTCAGTAATAGGCGTGGCAAAATGGCATTATAGCGCCCCCTGGAATATTTCAATGAAGCAGCCCTCGCAGCCCGTTTAACCTACATGTACGAAATTCGGTGTCCATGTGGATCAGCCAAGACCTAAAAAAAAAGTCTCTTGGTGCCATGACCTAGACTGAACAGGAAGTCCGCCATTTTTAATTGAATTTGCAACTTTTTTTGATTTTTCGCCATTCACAGGCGTCGTACTTTAACGAACTCCTCCTAGAGATTTTATCCAATCAACTTAAAATTTGGCTTATGACATCTAAAGACCTTGCCGATGTTAAATTGCGAAGCTTCTTTGGATTCATCTCACGATGTATCCGTGGCGTTGCGGCGAATTTCGATGTTCCGCCATGAAACAGGAAGTTGGTTTTACTCCCACATACTATGTGAGATTTGCCTGAAACTTTACAAGCTTGATAAAAGTGTCCTCACAAGTATAAATATATGCTGATATTAGATCGGGAGTGGCCAGGTGGCTCCACAGCGCCCACTAGCCACGGCCATGTAAAGATAAAAGTGCTTGAATGTTCATGAAATTTGGTGTGATCATTGAATTTGTCATGCAGGGTTACGGCAATTTTTTTGAAATTTTCTCTCTCAAGCCGCCATGTTGCTGCTCGCTGTCACGTGATGCCGATTTGAATGAAACATGGTTCATAGAATCTGCAGACTGAGCCGCACAAAACATACTAAAAGCCATTTCGATATTTAAAACCGTTTGCCCGTAACAGCCAATGAAATTTGGCGGCAAAGCCGCCAAACAGGAAGTGAGGCCATATCTCAGCAACGTTTTGACGTATCAACCCCAAACTTGGTACGTGGTCTCAGTACCTGCCCCTGGCAATGCAAAAAAAATTCTGAGACGTTTCACCTCTCAAGGGCGCTATAAATAGCAAAATCATGTTTTAGCTGATATCTCTTGATCTATTTGGACTAACTCCTTAATTCCAGTGTTTTCTGATGCTGTTGGACATCCCTAGCCAGATCCTAGAAGATTGTGTATGTAAGCATCAGAATTTGTCGGCCATTTTGAATTTTGTCCAAAATTTGCTTAAATTTACAAAAATTACATAACAGTACATAACTAAATGTTGACATTTGGCATCCTCATTCAGAAAAGTACCATGATCAAGCACACCAAATTTCATGCCCCTAGCTCAAAAGCTCTATCGCCACCAACAGGTCAAAGTTTGACCTGCATTCACCTTCATAATTTCTGACCCGTTCTTCCGATTTCCAGAAATGAGGTATCGTTGGAATCCTTGGGTCACACCGAGTTCAATGAATCCTTTGATGTCTTTGGCGCCCAATTGGATTTTCCGCCATTTTGAATTTTAGCAAAAAGCTTTCAAAAGGTTCATGGGTCACAAATTCTGTCCAATTTGAGCTAAACATGGTACATAGAATCTGCCGACTGAGCCGCACAAACAATACCAAAAGCCGTTTAGATATTCAAAACCGTCTGCCTGTAATAGCCAATGAAATTTGGTGGCGACGCCGCTAAACAGGATGTGAGGCCATATCTCAGCAACCCTTAGACCTATCAGCACCAAACTTGGTAAATAGACTAAAGACCTGCCCCTGGCAAGGCCCAAAAAAGAACGCAACCTTTGTCCTCTGGGGGGCGCAATAAATGGCAAAAACATGTTTTCGAGGATATCTCTTGATCTTTTTGAAAAAAAGCCGTAATTCCAGTGTGTACTGATGCTGTTAGACATCCTCAAGCAAGTCCTAGAAGTCTGTCTAAAAATGCGTCAGAATTTGGTGGCCATTTTGATTTTGTCCAAAATGCGCTTAAATTTACAGAAATTACAAAGTTTGTCCGATCATTACGAAACTTGGCAAGCATGATTGGCAGACCAAGCCTGAGAAGTCTCTGGAGCTTGGTATTTCATATTCAAACTGTTTGGCCGTAACAGCCAATTGAAATCGACTGCAAATCCGCCAAACAGGATGTGAGGCCTTATCTCAGCAATGCTTTGACAAATCAAACCCAAACTTAGTTCCTAGTGTCAAGACCTGCACCTGGGGAGGCACAAAAAATTATGTGAGCTTTGACCTGTGGGGGGCGCTATAATTAGCAAAAACATTTTTTAGCTGATATCTCTTGATCTGTTCGGAGTAAAGCCTAAATTCCAGTATCGGCTGATGCTGTTGGACATCTCAAGATGGATCCTAGAAGACTGTGTAGGTACGCATCAGAATTTGGCGACCATTTTGAATTTTGTCCAAAATGTGCTTAAATTTACAGAAATTACAAGCTTTATCCAATCATTACGAAGCTTGGTTCACATGATCTACAGACCAAGCCTGAGAGGTCCGTTGAGTTTGGTATCTCAAATCCAAACCGTTTGGCCATATCAGCCAATCAAAATTATCCCAGAAGCCGCCAAACAGGAAGTAGGCCCATATCTCAGCAATGCTTTGGTGTATCAACACGAAACGTGATATATGGACTTAGGACACATTCTGGAGAAGAGTTGTTTAATTTGGTGACCTTTGACCCCTGGCAAATATTCAAGTCACTGGAAGTGAATTCATATCTTAGCAACATTTTTAAATAAACACACCAAATTCATCAGTTGAACTCAGGACCTCATTTTCATGTTGCCTCATAAAGTTGGTGGCCATTAATCCTCAAAACCAATTAGGGGTGCACCGATACCACTTTTTTTAAAACCGATACGAGTAAGAGTGTTTTATTTTGTGTACTTGCCGATACCGAGTACCGATACCGATATTTCTGAAATGTTTTCCAGGAAAATACAATGTCCATTCTTCGAGTGCAGGTTTTATTTTCTTTTTATAACAAGCCTTTTTTATAACAAGAGGCCAATATCAAATGATTCACACTTGGCCATTTCCAAAAAAGAAAAAGAGTAGGCCTAACTGCTAAACATCTTTCTGTATTTAGACCTGACAAAAATCCTTTGAACTAGCACTGCCATCAAATGAGGCAAAACATTACTGAAGCTTGACAAATGAAATTAAACTCACTGCATAGGCAAGGTAACACACCCAACTTCATAAAAAGTCAGTAGAACTATTAATTGGCACAGATAGTTTTCACACACATTCATCAGCATTCTCAATCCAACTGAAGTCAATAATAGCTTTCGAGCAAACAAGGCATCACTTAAAGTCTGTGGTATCGCCATATTTCAATCACACAAATGACAAATGGAAAATTTAACTTAACCACAACTAGAATGTTGAGGGTATGCTACTAATATATTTGTAGTAAAATAAGATTATTCACAATTCCAAGTCTCTGTTTGTGTACTTGTGGGTGTGTGCGCATGTGTATGTCTGTGTGCATGTGGTGTGGGTAGGGTGAATGTGTGTGTATGTGTGTGTGTGCGTGTGTGTGTGTGTCAGAGGTGTATACTGCCCTAGAAAGGCTAAGTGCAGTAACTACAAAATAATTTAAACAGTAAAAAATGGCCTCAGAGTTTGTTTGCTGTTCCAACAAATGAATAGTTAGCACATCTATGATAGATTATGGTTTTCTGACTTGCTATGGTATAATTTCTGTCTAAATCAATCCGAACCTCCAAATACTTTCAGGCCCAAAACTGCTCAACTTGAATTTTACCCAATGCGTAGTTACTGCACTTAGGCTTTGTAGGGCAGTATAAAGTACTGGAAAAAATATAACTATGTAAAAGTAGAAGTACAAGTACCATAACTGAAAGTTACTTTGGTAAAAGTTGAAGTCACCCATAAGAAAATTACTTGAGTAAAAGTCTTAAAGTAGCTTACATTAAATGCACTTAAGTACCAAAGGTACAGTCGCGCCCAAAATTATTCATAACCCTACCAATTTTTGTTTTTTTTCGAGATATTTTTTGACAAATCAAATTTGCTCTTGCACAAATGACACAGTAAGTTAACATAAGGCTGTAAAAAGTACAGTAAACAATTTTTTTTGAGAAATACAATACTTTTCGGTATTTTATTTTACAGATTTACAAAAAATGCCATGTCCAGAATTATTCATACCCTTTTCTCAGTAATTGATGGCAAAGCCTTTATTCACAATTACAGCCTCCAAACGCTTCCTGTGGTTGATCACAAGGTTTCTACACGTCTCCACGGGGATTTTGGCCCACTCCTCTTTGGCAAACTTCTCCAGGTCCTTAAGGTTTGAGGGTCTCCTTGCCATGACCTTGGTCTTCAGTTCCCTCCACAGATTCTGGGTAGGATTGAGGTCGGTGCTCTGGCTTGGCCGCTCCAAAATGTTCACTTTGTTGTCCACTAACCATTCCTTGACAGATTTGGCCATGTGTTTAGGATCATTATCCTGTTGGAAGATCCATTCCTGCCCAAGACCAAGTTTTTCGGCGGATTGCTTAATGTTTTCACTGAGGATCTGGATATACTGGTCCTGTTTCATCATGCAATTCACTTTAACAAGGTTTCCGGGCCCATTCGCTGAAAAGCAACCCCAGAGCATGATACCCCCGCCACCTTGTTTTACCGTTGGGACAGTTTTTCTTGGGTTGAACACTTCAGCTTTCTTACGCCACTTACACTTCTCCAACCCAGACACACAAGAGCTCGTCTAGCCTTCGCAAAAGCTCACCTGGGTGAAGATACAAGCTTCTGGCTGTCAGTGTTATGGACGATGAAACAAGATGGAGCTGTTTAGGCACAGAGATGTGGCTTTTGTTTGGCTTAAGAAAGGTGAAGCATTCAACCCGAGAAAAACTGTCCCAACGGTCAAACAAGGTGGCGGGAGTATCATTCTCTGGGGTTGCTTTTCAGCAAATGGGCCCGGACACCTTGTTAAAGTTAATGGCATGATGAAACAGGACCAGTATATCCAGATCCTCAGTGAAAACATTAAGCAATCCGCCGAAAAACTTGGTCTTGGGCAGGAATGGTGTAATGAACATACGAAGACTCCAATCGCGGATCAAGCTCAGAAGAGCGTCTTTTATTTGACTGGGAATGTTCAATGCTCATGGTCAGAAAAAACAGAAACAAGTCAGAAGCCAGAATCAGGAATATCACAGGAAATCAGAATCGTAAACCAGGGACAGGCAAGGGATCTATTAACCAGAAAATCCGTCAGCACAAAATACAGAAACAAAGGGGTATCTAAACTAAGGGAAATAGGGGAAAAGGGGAAAGGGAGACAAAGAAATTAACTAAACGAAGGGAATGCAAGGGAATATGGGAAAACGAAAGACTAGCAATCAAAATTCACAATCACTCGACGCAAATACAAAATATCAACTAGAAACAATGAAACACGCAGACAAATCTTACAACAATCGCAGAAGCTCACGAGAAAGAAAGGCAGAGACGAGACGACCAAGACTGAGCAAAGGAACGAAACGAATCGACACTGACAAGAGGAAAAGTGGGGTTTTTATAAACAAACTAATCAGAGTGTTTAGCCCAAGTAATAGAGGACAGCTGGAGAGGAGGCGGAATCTAGAACAGCAAAGGATGGTGATAGAACAGATTGGGGAAGTAGGTGTGCCCTGCTTCTTCAAACTAACTAATCACCGTGCCTAACTACTCTGCTCTAATGTGTAGTCCTACCCATTTCTAATCACCCGTGCCTCAGCTAAACTATTCTCAGGTGCAGACAGTTAACAAGCACAGGAAGAAGGAAGCAGGAAGTACCCAACCAGAAAAAACAGGGGAAAAGATTGTGAATGGAAACAAGACAAGACACCACACTTGGGAAACACTAAAGGGAGCTCAGTACAAGGAAGACAAGAGACAAGCATTCAAAAAACATGAACAGTCACACTAGAAAACATTAACTAAACACAATGAAACTAATAAATCTAAGCAAAAACATACAACAACAAACATAAAATCCTTAATTCACAACAAATGGATCTTCCCACAGGATAATGATCCTAAACACACAGCCAAATCTGTCAAGAAATGGTAAGTGGACAACAAAGTGAACATTTTGAAATGGCCAAGCCAGAGCTCCGACCTCAATCCTATCAAAAATCTGTGGAGGGAACTGAAGACCAAGGTCATGTCAAGGAGACCCTCAAACCTTACGGACCTGGAGAAGTTCGCCAAAGAGGAGTGGGCCAAAAACCTTGTGATCAACCACAGGACGCGTTTGGAGGCTGTAATCGTGAATAAAGGCTTTGCCATCAATTACTGAGAAGAGGGTATGAATAATTCTGGACATGGCATTTTTTGTAAATCTGTCAAATAAAATACCAAAAAGTATTGTATTTCTCGAAAAATTGTTTACTGTACTTCTTACAGCCTTATGTTAACTTACTGTGTCATTTGTGCAAGAATAAATTTGATTTGTCAAAAAATATCTCGAAAAAAAACAAAAATTGGTAGGGGTATGAATAATTTTGGGCGCGACTGTATGTTGTGAGAAAACATACTGAAGTATCAAAAGTGCAAGTACAAGTACACAGTACTAGCTCGGCTTGCTTGGGAATACTCAATAACTGATCCGGGTGTGCCATCTAGTGATAGAATATTGTAACTGCGTGCATAAATATGCAGCTCCATGTCCGCTGGCAGACCCATCTGCACAAACCGCTTAAGATATCCTGCCGAGCACCGTTGTTCTTCTCGAACACGCCAAATCCAGATAATCCTTAAATGATGATTTACATTCATATTTTAATTTGTAACGAGTAACGAAGTGGCCAGTGTCAAAGTAACGAAGGGATACTTTTTATCTTTTAAATGCAGTAGAGTAAAAGTAAAAGTCCCGGTTTAAAAAAAAAACTCAAGTAAAGTATACAGGGTTCCCACACTTTTTTACCAGTGATTTTTCAAAACTTTTCCAAAACTTTTCCATAATATTTTACCTAATTTCCATGACTTAGTTTAAAATAGGTAAGGCCTATAATAGCGAACAAAGAGCACCATTATGAGCTTCTACAGTGTGCTATGCCCTAAGCAGTGTAGCACAAATGTAGCATGGAGAATGGAAGGGAAGTTTTGTCTATCTATCACCTATCCTAGGGCATCACACAATGGCATAAGGGCCTATGGCACCATTCTTGTATTTTCTCAATTATATTTAACAAACAAACAAACAACAATACTGCCCTACAAAGGCTAAGTGCAGTAACTATGCAATAATTTAAACAGTAAAAAATGGCTTTAGAGTTTGTTTGCTGTCCCAACAAATAAATAGTCAGCGCTTCTATGACAGATTATGATTAACTGATTCACCATGGTATAATTTCTGTCCAAATAAATCCTGACCTCAATATACTTTCGGGCCCAAAACTGAGTCACTCACATTTTACCCAATATGTAGTAACTGCACTTAGGCTTTGTAGGGCAGAATAAATAACCAAGTGCTACAATTAAATGCTCAAGAAGGCAAAAACATTGAAGAGGTAACAAACAGATGGCATTTAATATTTTCTGAGACAAATGTTGAACAATTACAAATTATTATTTAGAGCAGTGGTTCTCAACCTTTTTGAGCAAACGCCCCCTGACCTTACCATGATCCTCAGATGA
The DNA here is from genome assembly GCA_029692085.1 of Gymnothorax javanicus. Lineage (NCBI taxonomy): Eukaryota > Metazoa > Chordata > Actinopteri > Anguilliformes > Muraenidae > Gymnothorax > Gymnothorax javanicus. The sequence continues at coordinate 149,470 of JAFJMP010000022.1, forward strand.
TGATCTGGCAGATTTATTATAAGCATAGGAGACGTGCTTGATAAGAAAAAAAAAAAAAAAAAAAAAAAACTAACATATTAAAATTGGCTGTAATAATGAATAGGCCTAATAGTAATAATAGTAGTAAATATTTGTAATAATAATAGAAGGCCTATATATTTTATAATAGGCCTAGTATATTGTAATATTAGTTGTACACCTTTTGCTGTTCAGTACGAGAAAATACGCATTCATTTGTGTGAAATGGCGACCAATTTCACCAAGAAACATTCATCAGCGCCAAAAATCGAACATTTGCGCGTACCGCAAAAAGTCCACGTACAGAAAGTAAAAATCCTCCCCAGCACTTTGTTCCAACCGCCTGGATTTACTTTTGACAGGAGATAGAGCCAATATGAGTGATCAGCTCATTCTCTGGGAGGGAGAAAAACCGAGCTGGATTTTTACTTTCCGACCCCTGGATTTTCCACCTCTGCAGCAGATTCAGTAACGTCATTGGCATTTTAATCACTCCTTTTTGGACAATCTTTAGCGTCATTCGGCACACAATACAGCAAAAATACTTTCATTTGCGTTAATATGAAAGGCATTAACACCGTCTTTAAAGTCATTTGCGACAATCAACGAACACTAAAGTGCATTTAACATTTTTATCACACCGTTTGACTATCAATACCATTTCTGGACCGCGTTAGTGCGGATAACACAAATATTCACGCGACTGTACAAACAATTGAACGTTCTTAACATTCAATCCACAAAAATCTTTTTTTTTTTTCAATTGAACAGTTAGCCCACATTTTGCTCATTGTTGCACAGTAATTATCAAATTGAGAGCATACCTAATCTTACACCACACTGACGATGGAATAATAAGCCAGGTGTAGGCTACTGTTAGGTTGAAAAAAGATTTTTGTGAATTGAATGTTAACGTTTGTAGCCTACAATTGCGCGCATATTTGTGTTATCCGCACGAACGCGGTCCAGAAATGCTATTGAAAGTCAAACGGTGTGATGAAAGTGTTAAATGCACTTTAATGGTCGCTGATTGTTCCAAATGACTTTAAAGACGGTGTTAATGCCTTTCATATGAACGCAAATTGAAGTATTTTTTATTGTGCGCCGAATGACGCTAAAGAATTTCCAAAAATGAATGATTAAAATGCCAATGACGCAACTAAATCTACAGTATGCGGGTTCGAGACGAGAGCCCGTGATACTAAACCCTAATTTAGAGTGTATTATCCTTGCTTGCATGCATTGTTCGCAGAATCTGGGGACGTCGTCGAGTTAGCCAAGTTGACGCTGTAAATGACGCTGACATGACATGTAACCATTAAAGACTGTAACCGAGGAAAGGTTTCATAGAAAAGCTAACGGAGGAAAAGTTTCATAGAATAGCTGTCTTTTGTGAGATTTTCTTTTTCGTATGAGCGATATGCAAAATTGTCAGTGCATTCGTCTGTAGGAAGCCCAGTGCTTATCGCAGTAGGCTGCAGAAAAAAATGTTTCTTACAAAGCTGCAAACTAATTGTTCTCATTAATGTGCACATACTTTTTTGAGAATATTTTCATTTTATAATATCTGCACATCATACTTGTTCTGATGGAAAAATACTTGAACTGTCCTCAGAAAGTTTTTTTTTTTTTTTTACGAAGTGACAATAAAGGATCCAGGTTTTGGCCCACGGCATAACGTATAGGCTACTTTTCTGGCGAACACGGTGAAATGGAAGCTTTCAGTGTAGCCTACATGTAAAGAGAAAGTTAAGGTCGACGTCCACCTTTTGACACCACAGTAGCCGCTAAACTTGATATTATTATCGAAGTGACTATTCGCACTTATTTAAGCGTCCAAGCACAAAAAATTGATCGAAATTCGCGTTAGACGTGTGGCTAAGATGCACATGCTCCATTGCCTACACTTATTTTAAGTGTGTCCAAAGCTAATTTTTTTTCTTGGCCAAACTTATTTTAAGCGGTACTTTCTCTAAAAACTGGAATGGTCATCAACTGGCGCACTTATAAGTGTGGCCAAGAAAAAAATTCAGCATTGGCCACACGTATAAGTGCGAATAACATCGGCCTATTATTCAGTTGTGTGGGCCGAGTCCTATCAAATTAAGCTATCTGTCAATGACGTATGTTGTATTGCTACATTACATGAAAAGGAAATTTGAAAAAAAAAAAAAAAACGCAAATTGGTGGAGTTAATGAGGTTTTTTTCCCCCAAGATCATCAAAATCACTTTGTGCAAGTTTTCTCAAACGTAACAAATGCCACAGTCATGAACCAAAGTGTACATTGTTTAAGATGTTGCGCATGTTCGTATAGAATAACTATTTTGAAATTTTGCGTGATTAGTGAAAAAATTAATGTGTTTTAAGCCAGAATTGCGGTCCTTTCCTTTACTTTTGGTCCCATTTTCTTAGAAAATCAAAAATCGGCGTTCAAACGAACATGCATCGCAATAATGTCGAAACAGACACGCTTAAAAAATATAAAAATATGTTATTTGGAATGAGAGAACTTGCAGGAGAATTTCAAAGCAAATAGTGAAGATATTTTTCGTACACTCCGTTCTGCCACAATCGGGAATCGGGTTTCTTTGCGGTCTAATCAATCTCCGTGCATGAAGTGTTCATCTAGCTGAAAAAAAATCATTTATTTTCGCAAGCGAACCTGGGTAATCAAACAAAAAAAAAATGCCAGGATGGAAATGAAATATTTTTGAACAGTGTATAATGCAGGAAAATGACTTGGAGAGAAACCAATTGGGCCATAGAAGGACGTCGAGCATAAATTTAAATAAAGTTGTGTGTTTATATTGAAATCTTATTATATTCACGTTATTTCATTCATTATTCTGATTGACAATGATGCTATTATTACACTAATTTGAAGCGAGGCAGTAGGAAAATTCAACTGGTGTTATTAGAAAAACGGTGCCCTTCAGGGGCGCTGTGCAAGCCAAATTTTTGGGTGGACACAGCTTAGCTATATACTGAACAATTACTGCCCTTTAAATTCCGGCGAACAGCGTACCAAGTAACCATGTGCAGAGGGTACAGCATGCACGTCAAAAAGTAAACAAAAGCATGTGCTTGATTCTTATTGGCTGTAAGCTAATGAGATAAATTGGTATTAAGAAGTCCGGTGGGAAAAAAAAAAAAAATCGCTGCCAGCCAACTAGCTGCATATGTAACCTACGCGTATCACGTAAACGTCATGCTAGTTTCAACGTGTGTCGCGTTCGATTTTTAAATAATAACTTGTAGTTTTGCGGTAAACTCTAGACATCTTTTGGGGATTTAGCTTAACATATTATAAGCATTAGGCAAACAGTGTATTTTTCCAAACTTTTTCAAAACCGTTGGTTAATTCCATAACTTTTCCAGACTGGAAAACAGGTTTTTCAAATTTCATAACTTTTCCAGGAATTTCATGACCGCGGAAACCCTGAGTATAAATCCTTAAAAAAAAAAAATAAAAAATAAAAAAAACTACTTAAGTAGGGGAGAGCCGGTGCGAAAGTAATGTGGGACGAAAGCAATACGGCGATTTACTCACAGCCATCCGCACTTCGATGCGTCATATTGGGTCAGCTCGCGACACTCTCCAGGCCCGCGAAAAATCTTGAGGTTTCGACGCTCCCTCGCGGAACGAGACCGGGAAGACCGTTTTCCACAGTGGTGAGTAAATTCAGACAAATGGTGAACTTTTTTGGCTCAAAGATGGTCTTTATCGCTCCATGTGTCATATTTATGATTAAGTGATAGGTCATTTAGTTTTGTAACATATCCTGAAGTTTGAAATGTCAGACTTTTTCCACTTTAGAAGCAATCCTGGTTCTAATGTCTGGAGTCACTGTCGGGGCGGATGTAGCAACCGTTACGTTCGTCCCTCTCTGCTAATGAGGCTGAATTTTCTAGTGTTATATTTTACCGACAGAAAATGCCAAGAGTTAGGGTCAGAACTACCCAGAGAGGAAAGGTTGACCAGCAGGTCTACGGAAGGGCCTTTCTTGATGTTCGAAGAGTCGAGAGTATAAGGAGGGCTGCAGAGGTGCATGGCGTTTGTCATGTCACCCTGTTCAGGTACTGCAAGAGGAGGGCAGAGGCAAGAGGGCAGCAGACCAGGGCCCCGGGGTACAGGGCTCACAACAAAGTCTTCACCGAAGAACAGGAGAAGAGACTGCAGGCATATATAAAGAGAGCAGCTGATATATATTTTGGCCTGAGTCCTAAAGAGGTTGGAGTAACACTGCAGACCACACCACTACACCACTATCGCCATTTGCCTAAGATAGCAAGCACCTCAGCTCCGGATCTGCCCCGGCTCTGAGGTGCTTGCTATCTGGGAATTAACCTCTTTTTTCATGCTGTTTTAGGTGCGAAAGTTTGCATATGAGCTGGCCGAAAATATTGGCCTCAAAACTCCATGTTCATGGGAGAAAAACCAGATGGCAGGGAAGGACTGGCTCACCTCCTTCCTCTAGCGCAACAAAACCCTGTCCATCTGTCGACCTCAAGCCACCAGCATGTCCCGTTCCACCAGCTTCAACAAGACCAGCGTGACAGCGTTTTTTAACAACCTAAAGACTGTCCTCACCCAAAGACTGTCCTCACCCACTATAATTTTGAAGCAAAGGACATCTGGAACATGGATGAAACAGGTAAAAATTTATATTTAGATAAATTAAAAAGCAACAGTGATTTGCAACAGCAATAATGCATTTCATTTATTATTTCAGGTACCACAACGGTTCAAGTGCCAGACAAAATCATTGCCACCAAGGGGCAGCGCCAGGTCAGTGCTGTGACCTCTGGGGAAAGAGGGACATTGGTGACTGTTGCCTTTGCTGCCAACGCCCAAGGCAACTTTGTTCCCCCTTACTTTATCTTCCCAAGGAAGAAGTTCCAGCACCACTTCATCCGGGATGGCCCCCTTGGCTGCACTGGTTCTGCCAATGGATCGGGGTGGATGCAGGAGGCCAATTTCTTGGCATTTTTACAGCATTTTGCAAGGCACACCCGCATGACCCCGGAGTCAAAGTTGCTGCTACTCTTAGACAATCATCCATCACACCTCTCTGTGGTAGCTATTGACTTTTGCAAGTCGCATGGCATTGTACTCCTGTCTTTTCCACCCCACTGCTCCCACCGTCTTCAGCCGCTAGACCGAAGCGTTTTGGTCCTCTGAAGCACTACATTAACAGTGCAGCAGACAATTGGATGCGAATGAACCCTGGAAGAACTTTGACCATCTACAACATCCCGAGTCTTGTAGCTAAAGCACTGCTTCAAGCTGCGACAGCAAGCAGCATTTCAGCTGGGTTCGAGTGTACCGGAATCTGGCCCTTGAATCCAGATATTTTCAGTGAGACAGACTTTGCTCCAGCTTTTGTGACCGACCGTCCTGCACCTGCACCAGCACCAGCTCCATCCCCAATGCCAGTGCCAGCTCCATCACCAGCGCCCTCTTCATCACCAATGTCTGCTCCATCACCAGCGCCCTCTTCATCACCAGCGCCAGCTCCATCACCAGCGCCCTCTTCATCACCAGCGCCAGCTCCATCACCAGCGCCCTCTTCATCACCAATGTCCGCTTCATCACCAGCGCCCTCTTCATCACCAAGGTCCGCTCCATCACCAGCGCCCGCTCCTGTAAGACACCAGCAACCTAGGCAGAGCCCATTTGAACTGCATCCCCATGAGTCTGCCATTCCTCTAGATGGTGAGAGTTTGTGTCTGTGTGTGTCTTTTAAATGTGCATGTTGAGCCTTGCCAAGCATTTATTATTTTTTTTGAAATATTAACTATCCAGGTATGCTTGCGGTTCCAGGAACATCTAGTGGCACGCCAATACAGAGGTTCAGCCCAGAAAAGGTTCGCCCATATCCGAAGGCTGGCTCGAGGAAAGAAAATAAAAGAAGAGGCAGAAAGAGGTGAGCAGTGTCGTTTTTAACTTGTCTTGATGTTATCTTTGTTATCTTGATGTTATGTTATTAAAAAATGTTATCTTTTAAAATGACGTTTATGTGAAAAATGTTACTTTTGTACCAGCTCTCCCCTACTATACAGAAGCATGGGGGGGGCCCCTCTTATTTCTGCTAGACTGACTTTTCGAAAACAGCCTTTTTCGCACATTACACACAGGGCTTAAAGCTCGAAAAACTGCCATGCCGGAAAAATGAAATTACCGGGGGGGGTCGTCCAAAACAAAAAAATGAGTTGCGTCCCAACGCACTTTGTGATGGTCAGAGGTGTATAGTAACGAATAGTAGCCTACTTTAGTAGTTTTTTTTTTTTTTTTTGAGGATTTGTACTTGAGTTTTGACATTTACTTTTACTCTACTACATTCAAAAGATAAAAAGTATATTTTCACTTCGTTGTATTGACACACTTCGTTACTCGTTACAAATTAAAATATGAATGTAATTCATCATAAAGATTATCTGGATTTGGCGCGTTCAAGAACAACGGTGCTCAGCAGGGTATCTTTGTGCAGATGTTGATGCCAGCGGACATGAAGCTGCAAATTTACGCACGCAGTTAGAATATTCTATTACTAGATGGCACACCAGGATCAGTTATTGAATTTTCTCAAGCAAGCCAAGCTGAAACACGGTTTCATGGATGAGTTCACTCCTAATTTAAATGCAGGATTCCTACATGCATGTGCATTAAAGCATTTACATTGTGATATTGACACTTTTAGTTAAGTTAATCCTCTGAGTATTTATTACACTACAGTTTAAATGCTATATTTTAACACGGGTATTTTCAATACTAATGATTTCTATGGCTGAATGAGTAAAATAGCAACTGACTATTCAATTCTGACAACTGTACAGGCTGTTGTATGCAGTTCATATGGATTAACTATAAGATGAGCTATAACGTTTGTTTAAGTAGTGATAACAGTGCTATATCTTAGAGTAACGTTTGTGCCAGAGCAACTTATACTTGATTATGACAAAATTGGTCGATATGTACGCCCGCAGATACCCCCGAAGAATGCTCTTCATCAACTCATTCAGTGAGAATTAAAAATTTCCAGAAGATGATTTTGTAGCTCTGCATGCCTACTGAATATGCCTAATGTGTAAGGAGGAAATTCACTTCAAAGTGAATTAAATACCATTCTCCATGAAAGAAAACAACTTTAGTGTTGTGTTTTAAATGTTTAATCCATGATGTATCATGATGGATGCTTTGATCATTTTCACAATTTGTCTGTTTCTATCGGAATAGGACCTTAAGTCCCTTTGTTTTGATTGTCTTTGCAGAGTCAAGTGCAAACTTAAACCTTAAATATAGATAATTGTTAATGAAAAAAATGCTTTTTTCAGCTAACTATAAGACCTTGAAATTTGTTCCCAGATGCCAGGAAAACTTGTATTTCGCCTTGTAATTTTCAAAATTTTCTGAGGGAGGACCCCCAGATCCCCCTACAGGCTTCACGCCTTCGGCGCTCCTATGGGGACTGCACCCCCCCTTTCCAAAATTCCTGGATCCACCCCTGAGAAGTATATGTACATCGTTACTATACACCTGTGGTGTGTATACGCGAATGCCTGCATGTGATGTGTTGATTATAAAGCTCTCTTTCTCTTATTTTTTCTAACTCGCTGTCTCCCCATAGACATAGAAGTCAGATAGTGCAACATACTGTAGCCTATGCGACCGTGAGCGGGCAGTTACCTTGCGTCTTACATTAAGCGGGATCGGTGCGTGGTATCGGCAAATGTGTCAACGAATAAGAGTACAAGTATATTAATGAGGTATCGGGCAGATACCCAATACTGGTATCAGTATCGGCACAACAATAAAACCAATCATATTTGATGGTTAAGCTGAAAAACAGGAAACAGGCACAAAACTCTGTCGATTAGTGGTGATTTAATCTTAAATTTCTCAAGTGTGCAAACAGTGATGCGTCTCACAGTTCAGCCATGTTACCGTGGCTACCCGGGCTGGCCTGCTACGCTGCTAGGCCACCCCATTGCTGCTTGCAGCTATATTTTAATTTAGCCTTTATTATACCGGGGAGTCCCACTGAAATAAACAAAATACAGATATGGCCAAACATTATCCTGTTCAAAACCTAACAACCACTCCAAGAGTAAATGCAAGCAGGCCACAATCTATTTTTTAAGCTCATGTTTGCCCAGGTTGTGCTGCTCATTATATGCAATGGCAGGATCGTAATGGGTTTATCAAGCTTAGACTTTCGAAAACGTCTCGTAAAATATATAAATTGTCCCTGCCTTCCTATAAATGCTTGTTTTCCAGGTACTCCAGATTGTTATCTTTTGATTAGCTACATTTTGAAATAAATATGTCTATCGATTGGTGGACAAATAATACATTTGTTTTCAGTTTCTTAATTTGCTCTCTTCCTAATCTTGACCAAAATCGCAACCACGGATGCGCAAATCAACAGAAATAGCAATTCAATGGGAAGATGTTTTTTCCGCGCATGCCCCGTTTATTTTAAAATGGCAGTTTGTCTTTGAAGTTTATTGGATTCATGGAGAAAACCTGGATTTATTTGGTAAGTAAAGCAGCTAATCGTCTTAATTTGTTAGCTAATTACAAGAGGAACATTAGAACTATCGGGCGGTGACAACGTTTTTGCAGTCAGCTGTATACAGAAGGCGCTATCATTTTCCTAAAAAGTTCTAAGCTTTTTTTCCCCCACATCGTCTGTGGACTGTCATTGCAATGACAGTCCACATGGGCTAGCTCATGTCAAATAACATTCACGAATGCCGTAGCTGGCCAGCTAACTCATATTCGCAATGGTGAGTACAGCCATTGGCTGTGTTGTAAAATGCCTGATGTAGCAAAGTAAAAGGAAATATACACACAACATGCAGATATAAGATAGATACTTGTCCCAACATTTAATTGCTCGCCTACTTAGCTACCACTTCTGCCAACAAGATGCGACGGATAACCCGATCAGCATTCATTCTGCAAATGGCGCCGCGCGATTGATGGTTCTCGCCAAAAGGTCACCCAATCAGCCAAGAGCAGAAAGTATGAATATTTATATATACAGTTCATTAGTGACATAAGGGCAAAACGCTGGCCTATACGACTGAGGCCAGACTAGTGACTGTTGGGAGTGACCAGCACTTGATATAGATGGATTCCAGGCAACATGGTCATGCCAAATATGAAAATATTTGGTGAAAAATTGCAGCTTGTATGGTGTCCACAAGGAAATCTCAATGTTTTGCCACTAATCTGCATATAATTCAGCCAATACTGTCGCCATGGCAACCAAAATCAATAGGTGTCATAAGTGATGCACAAAACATGTCGATACCAAATGTGAAAGTAATCTGTCGAAAAGTACAGCCTGTACAATGTCCACAAGGAAGTGTATATGTTAAGCACAAATTTGCACATTATTCAGCCAATACTGTCGCCATGGCAACCAAAATCGATAGGTGTCATAAGTGAAGTACAACACATGTCGATACCAAATATGAAAGGAATCGGTCAAAAATTACAGGAGCTTCCACAAGAAAGTGTCTACGGACGCGGCGGCAGAGACGACACACGTGAATCCATGGTAGCCGCACAACTTCGTCCGGGGGCTACAATTATGTATCATTGATTGATTAACTTTATAATGACAAATTACTATTCAAAATACTCTTGGTTCTTGCTTATCTCTGCCAGGAGGTATCTGAACACAGAAGTGTTGATATGTGTGTTTATTAGCAGAAGAACTCAAAACCTATTCAACAGATTCTTACAGCATTAATGGGAAGTTAAACTGTATGAACAGGAAGCAGCTGATTATAAGTGTTTGCGGATTAAAACCTGCTGGCAGAAATATACACTCTCCAAGTGCACTTTAGTTAAGGAACCTGTGTTAGAATTCTTTGAGTTGCATTAAAATTTTACTGTTAATTAATAAATTAACGCCATAGCAGACCCAATACGCCATGCAGAAAAAGAAAAGTGGTAGAGGGGAGGGCTGTGAGTCATCATGTCAGGAGACCCCAGAGCAGTAGCCCCACCCTCTTCCTGGGAGGGGCCTGAATGAGAATCATAGTTTGGGCACACAGGAGAGATTCTGCACTCTATCCTCTTGCTTATATTTATTTGCTTCACTTGTTTTGAACTAACCAGCATTAAACTAAACTATTATTCACCAGCCCCGGACTTTGACTCTTTCCTTTGAGAAATGATCTGACACTGCCAGTGGAGAAACAACAAACACACACACGCACACACACGCACACATAAGCACACACACAATCAAAAATTACATCCAGCCTGTGGAAAAACCAAACACACACACACACACACACACACAGATTTCACCCAGCATGTGGAGAAACCACACGCCCGCATACACACACACACACACACACAGATTTCAACCAGCACATGGAGAAACCACACGCGCGCACACACACACACACACACACTCAGATTAAACCAACTCAACCTGTGAGGAAACCACACACACACACGCGCGCGGGCAAACAAACACCACACTTTGAGGTAAAATGTAATCTGTTAAATAAATCTTGTGCTTTGGACAATAATGAACTCATATGCAGTATCTTCAGCCATACAGCTCTATATGAATGTGGTCAGTATATCTGTGACTTCCTGTATATTCTATAAAAGCAGCAGGAAACTGTCCCTCCTGACCGCAGCTTTTTGTCTCCGGCCCCTGGTGCCTGAGCTCGTCCAATTCCAGGCCAGGCGCAGCTCATCTCAAAGGAGTCTATTGCTTGGGTCCAAAAGTTCTCCCCATAGCCTGTTTTTACACGAGAGCTTCTGGGAACTCAGATTAGCGGTGTGTTTACCTCCTAGGACTGAAGCTCTTACGTCAGAGACACTTATATTACTGACTGGCACCAGTAGATCGTCTCTCTCTCCAGGCGAGAGGCTCTTACAGCTGATAATCCCACATGAGCTCACCCCAGTCAGTATGCTGTCATGAAACCCCTACTCACACTAACATTAAGGACACTTTTTTCCTTTGGAGTTCAGAGAACTGAAACACAAAGCATGTGACCCTTTAATCGAGTGACATTAGTTCTGCCGTCATCTGCCCTTCATGATTTGATCATGATTTAATTGTGATTGACAAGAGAACTACTAAAACTGGAACAATACCTTCAGTGCATGACCACAAAACACAAGAGTAAATGCATGTGTCCTCTCACCCTCTCACTTTCCCATTGTAACATAATCTCTCACCTACACAATATATCTCTCTCTCACACACACACACACACACTCATGCACACACACACACACACACACACACACACACACACACACACACACTCACGCACACACACACACACTCATGCACACACACACACACACACACACACACACACTCTTTGAAAATAGCACAAGCACAAACACAACAGGACAAGACAACTCAATACAGGACAAGACAAAAAAGACACTGATCCAGTGCATTAGATTCTCAGGCTTAAAATCAGTGAGATCTGCTCAACAGCATTACACAATGCTGCCACTGTAGACACTTTGCCTCCATGTATCTTAGCAGTGGATTGTTCAAGGATTAAGGCAACTGATTCAGTTAAAGTCACACAATACACAGCAGTACTCACCCCAGTGTCTGTAGTTTACAGTTTGGGCTCATCAGTCCATCACAGAGCAGCTTCACTCCTGAATCTCCCAGGTTATTGGAGCTGAGGCCCAGTGTCTGTAGTTTACAGTTTGGACTCATCAGTCCATCACAGAGCAGCTTCACTCCTGAATCTCCCAGGTTATTGAAGCTGAGGTCCAGTGTCTGTAGTTTACAGTTTGGACTCATCAGTCCATCACAGAGCAGCTTCACTCCTGAATCTCTCAGGTTATTGAAGCTGAGGTCCAGTGTCTGTAGTTTACAGTTTGGACTCATCAGTGCATCACAGAGCAGCTTCACTCCTGAATCTCCCAGGTTATTGAAGCTGAGGTCCAGTGTCTGTAGCTTACAGTTTGGACTCATCAGTGCATCACAGAGCAGCTTCACTCCTGAATCTCCCAGGTTATTGTAGCTGAGGTCCAGTGTCTGTAGTGTACAGTTTGGACTCATCAGTCCATCACAGAGCAGCTTCACTCCTGAATCTCTCAGGTTATTGAAGCTGAGGTCCAGTGTCTGTAGCTTACAGTTTGGACTCATCAGTCCATCACAGAGCAGCTTCACTCCTGAATCTCTCAGCTTATTGAAGCTGAGGTCCAGATCTCTCAGGGGTGAGTTTGATGACTGGAGAGCTGAGGCCACTATTTCACAGGACTCGTCTGTGAGCTCACAGCTGTTCAATCTGTAAAGAAGAGTTAATTCATTCTAGAATGAGCATGAAATACTCAAATCTGCCACCACGACATGGCTGATATCAGACCCGGAGATAAAACACGGTGAAGGGATGGACCTAAGAAAAGGCACATCTACACAATAAGATGTGGTCATTTATGAAATTTTTTTCAGTTTTTCTGAACGTAGAGTTCTGGCCCTGAAATGAAGCGTGACAGACAGACATGCAGACAGACGAAACTCATTCCTGAATCCCCATCCACTTCCTGGTGAGGGATAATAATAGTATCAGATAAGCATGACACATATAATATGCACAATATGTAACAGCGTTAATGGTGCTGAATGTCACACGGCAGCACTTTGGACCTGAGAATTAGACGTCCTGCTGCACTAAACTCAGACAGTTCTGCAGATGTAATTCTGACTCAAAAGGCCCATTTTCTCATGCTGTAAGTTCTCTGAATGGGGGCTGAGGGCCCATCTACCTTTCCTACAGTCTTTTCTCTGGGCTTAACCCTCCCATCCCACCCCAGAACAGCAGCTGCCACTGAAAGGAAAGATGTAAATGACAGCGACACCTTTCAGAGTCGACAGTTAAAGAGCCTCCACATCCTCCCACAGCACTGCAAGCTAACGCAGAGATACACACAGATAAAGGCCCATTCATTTAGAAACAGGAAATGAAAGGAAGAGACGTGTTCACATGTGATCAGGGAGTGCAGTGCATCTGTACCACTGGTGTTACACATTGAGCTCCATAATGTTTGGGACACATACTCTCCCATATTGATGTGTCTCTCTATGCCACAGTTTTATTCTCAGCTTTGGTTTAAGTGTATGTTTGTAATCGACTCAGAGATTTACGAATGAGGCTCAGTTGTGTCCCCCAGCTCTAGTGGCTGCTTATACAAATTGAGCTTGTGTTTTAGCGACCCCTACTGGTAGCCTTTTGTCTGCATTGTTTTTTTGCCAATTACAGGTGAGACACAACAGATATGGGCCTATCTGTGCTGTCTAAGGTTTGTGGGTCCACTCCTATGGGCGCACACACACAAACACACACACACACAGTGGAGAGACTTGCGGGAGGAAACACATCGTGCTTTAGGTGTGCGAGTCTTCATGAATTCCTGTCCACCCAGCTTTAAAGTTCTCCATTCCTGCTCTGTGTCTTTTCCTTTCTGTATCTTAATTCTTTATTTTCATCTGTTAGATGAACAAACCCTGATTTTGCTATAAGAGTGGAGCCGTGTGCATCTCCCCTTCATATTACAGTTTAGTGTGAGCTGGTGTAACAGGCACCAGCAGTGGCTCCATCTAAAGAGAGTCACATCATTCACTTCCTGAGCGGCGCACAGCTAAATGTTTATAATGACACATCAGCCCGACCCATATATCTGCCAGCAGATCACAAAACTACAAACCTCTCTGCACCTTAAATCAGCAATTCCACCTACTAATGTCTGCATTTGAAGAAACATCAAAATAGAGCCCAAGTCTTATAATTGTAAATAAATACAGCCTCACTTAATTTCACCATGCATTGTGTTCACTGCCAGAGATTGGTCCATTTTATTAATCTGCCAGTTATTAAATACATTATACTTTTAAAATTGGTTCCTGAGGAAATAAGTCACAAATAAAACATTAAGTGAGGATGTCTAAAGTGAGTTTAGCTTTTGATACTGCTGATGTTCTGGATTCAGATCATGAAATAAAGGCACTAGATTCTACTTCCACTCACACATTTCTATTTTACCAAATTAATTCCTTCCCAACAATTTAACTGCATTTCATTGTGAACAAACACTGAAAATGTGGAAATAAAACATGCAGTAAATCATCAGCATTACTGATGACACCATACTCACATGGCCTTCCTGCAGTTCCTGATTACTGGTACCAGTCTCTGATAACCTGCTCCTGATGTGCTGTAGGTCTTCAGGTCAAACTGATCCAGGACCTGCTCTGACGTCAGTAACACAAAGGCCAGAGCTGAACACTGGTGCGGCTCCAGCTCTTTATCAGAAAGTTCCCCTGATCTCTGGAATCCCTGGATCTCCTGCACTAGAGAGGCGTCATTCAGCTCATTCAGACAGTGGAACAGGTTGATGGTTCTCTCTGCTGAAGATTCCTCTCTGATCCTCTGCTTAATGTACTGGACTGTTTTATTAATGCTGTCTGATCTGCTTCCTGTCTGTGTCAGTATTCCTCGTAAGAGAGTCTGAATGGAGCCCAGCGAGAGGCCGAGAAGGAATCGGAGGAAAAGGTCCAGGTGTCCATTCTTACTCTCTAAGGCCTGTTTCACTGCAGTCCAGTGTAACTCAGACAGCTGATCTCTGTACCTGTGAGGATCTGATCCTTCTGCTCTGAGCACATTTCTGTTCTCATTTACACAGGAATGAAACACAAACAAGGCAGCCAGATACTCCTGAATGCTCAGATGCACAAAGCAGTAGACCTTCTCTTGATGCAGCCCACCCTCCTCTTTAAAGATCTCTGTACACACCCCAGAGTACACTGAAGCTGCCCTGACATCAATGCTGCTCTCTCTCAGGTCCTCTTCATAGAATATCAGATTACCCTTCTTCAGCTGTGCAAAAGCCAGCCGCCCCAGTTTCAGGATGATTTCTGTATCTGATGCTGACGTCTCCTTTGGGTTTGTCTCACTGGTGCCTTGAAACTTATCATTCTTCACCCGAGTCTGAATGAGCAGGAAGTGTGTGTACATTTCAGTCAGAGTTTTGGGCAGATCTCCGCTCTCTGCTCCACCCAACATTTTCTCCAGAACAGCAGCAGAGATCCAGCAGAAGACTGGAATGTGACACATGATGTAGAGACTCCTGGATGACTTTATGTGTGAGATGATCCTGCTGGCCTTTTCCTGATCTCTGACTCTCTTCCTGAAGTACTCCTCCTTCTGTGGGTCACTGAACCCTCGTACCTCTGTCACCTGGTGGACGCACTCAGGAGGGATCTGATTGGCTGCTGCAGGTCGGGAGGTGATCCAGAGGAGAGCAGAGGGAAGCAGATTCCCCTGAATCAGATTGGTCAGCAGCACATCCACTGATGATGACTTTGTTACATCACAGCAGATCTCATTACTCTGGAAATCTAGAGGAAGTCGACACTCGTCCAGACCATCAAAGATAAACACGAGTTTGACTTCATCGCTGTTAATACTTTTAATCTCTTTCAGCTGAGGAAAGTAGAGCTGCAGAAGCTGCATTAGACTGAATTCTTTGTCCTTCTTCAGATTCAGGTCTCTGAAAGGAAGACTGAAGATGAAATCAATGTCCTGATTGGCTCTTCCTTCTGCCCAATCCAGAATGAACTTCCGCACAGAGACGGTTTTCCCGATGCCAGCGATGCCCTTTGTGAGCACAGTTCTGATGTGTTTCTCTTGTCCAGGTAAAGGCTTAAAGATGTCATTGCAGAGGATTGCAGTCTCCTGTGTGGTTTGTCTCCTGGATGCCGTCTCGATCAGTCTGACCTCGTGTTCATTACTGACCCCCCCACTGCCCCCCTCTGTGATGTAGAGCTCTGTATAGATCTCATTCAGGAGCGTTGGGTGGCCCTGCTGTGGTGAACCTTCAAATATGCATTCAAACCTCTGCTTCAGATGGGATTTCAGTGCCTGCTGGGCTCTTCTGAGGGATTTATCTGCAGAGAGGAAATGTGAGAAATAACACCTCCTACTCAATAACAGAGATCAAAAAATATGAAATATTATGTCACAGTACTTGACATTAATCAGAGCAATGTCCATACTTTAAAAAGCATAATAGACCTTTCAATATGAAATCATCATAAATACAACAAATCAGCAAAAAATTACATCCTGTTGCAGTTATAGTGTATATATATACTGACTAGCATTAAAAACGCAGCACCATAATTTCATTGCCAAAATACAAATTATGTATGTTCATGATGTGTAACTAAAGTGTCTGATGCCTCCTGACAAGAGGGGCTAATGCAAAATTAGGTCTTTGACAGGCGTTAATGCCATTGCAGGCCGAAAAAAACTAAAATCAAGATTTTTGTCACCAGGGCAAAATCCAGTGATATTATTTTGGTTCTGTTTTTTCCATCTGGTCTTTCAAAATGTAGCGAGTAAAAAACCACTCTGAGACAGTGGTTAAACATTATCATTAGATGACTAAGGAGGCATGAATTTGATGAAAAAGAGTAGGAACAAATCCTTAGAAACTTGCGTTCCCGTGTGCGCGTCCCTGCTGTCGCTAGGTAACAGCATTGTCATTATTCCATCACCGGGAAGACTCCCCAAAAGTTTTGGGGGCATCAGTGCTGTGTCTGATTGTCCACAGTTTATAAGCTATGAGGTAAATCAGAGAATCAAGGTCAGTCTACATGAGCCCATCCGGGTAACACGAGTGTGTGATCACAAGCGCCCAATAACTCACACAGCTCACCGAGGTGATGTTACAGAGAACTAGGAGCCCATCCGGGTAACACGAGTGTATGATCACAAGCGCCCAATAACTCACACAGCTCACCGAGGTGATGTTACAGAGAACCAGGAGCCCATCCGGGTATGATCACGCGCCCAATAACTCACACAGCTAGGTGATTACAGAGAACCAGGAGCCCATCCGGGTAAATGAGTGTATGACAAGCGCCTAATAACACAGCTCACCAAGGTGATGTTACAGAGAACCAGGAGCCCATCCGGGTAACACGAGTGTATGATCACAAGTGCCCAATAACTCACACAGCTCACCAAGGTGATGTTACAGAGAACCAGGAGCCCATCCGGGTAACACGTGTATGATGTATGATCACAAGTGCCCAACAGTGTAACTCACACAGCTCACCAAGGTGATGTTACAGAGAACCAGGAGCCCATCCGGGTAACACGAGTGTATGATCACAAGCGCCCAATAACTCACACAGCTCACCAAGGTGATGTTACAGAGAACCAGGAGCCCATCCGGGTAACACGAGTGTGTGATCACAAGCGCCCAATAACTCACACAGCTCACCAAGGTGATGTTACAGAGAACCAGGAGCCCATCCGGGTAACACAAGTGTATGATCACAAGCGCCCAATAACTCACACAGCTCACCAAGGTGATGTTACAGAGAACCAGGAGCCCATCCGGGTAACACGAGTGTGTGATCACACAGCTCACCAAGGTAACTCAGGAGCCCACAGCTCAAGTGTGTGACCAAGGTGATGTTACAGAGAACCAGGAGCCCATCCGGGTAACACAAGTGTATGATCACAAGCGCCCAATAACTCACACAGCTCACCGAGGTGATGTTACAGAGAACCAGGAGCCCATCCAAGGGATAAACAGCTCACCAAGGTGATGTGATCGGGTAACACATGATCACAAGCACCCAATAACTCACACAGCTCACCAAGGTGATGTTACAGAGAACCAGGAGCCCATCCGGGTAACACAGTGTGTGATCACAAGCGCCCAGTAACTCACACAGCTCACCAAGGTGATGTTACAGAGAACCAGGAGCCCATCGGGTAACACGAAAGTGTGTGGGTAACACAGCTCACCAAGGTATGTTGATCACAGTGTATGATCACAAGCGCCCAATAACTCACACAGCTCACCGAGGGGATGTTACAGAGAACCAGGAGCCCATCCAGGTAACACGAGTGTGTGATCACAAGCGCCCAATAACTCACACAGCTCACCAAGGTGATGTTACAGAGAACCAGGAGCCCATCCGGGTAACACGAGTGTGTGATCACAAGCGCCCAATAACTCACACAGCTCACCAAGGTGATGTTACAGAGAACCAGGAGCCCATCCGGGTAACACAAGTGTAGGATCACAAGCGCCCAATAACTCACACAGCTCACCAAGGTGATGTTACAGAGAACCAGGAGCCCATCCGGGTAACACGAGTGTATGATCACTGGCGCCCAATAACTCACACAGCTCACCAAGGGATGTTACAGAGAACCAGGAGCCCATCCGGGTAACACAAGTGTGTGATCACAAGCGCCAATAACTCACACAGCTCACCAAGGTGATGTTACAGAGAACCAGGAGCCCATCCGGGTAACACGAGTGTGTGATCACAAGCGCCCAGTAACTCACACAGCTCACCAAGGTGATGTTACAGAGAACCAGGAGCCCATCCGGGGTATGACAAACGCCCAGTAACTCACACAGCTCACCAAGGTGATTACAGAGAACCAGGAGCCCAATAACTGATCACAAAGCGCCCAGGTAACTCACACAGCTCACCAAGGTGATGTTACAGAGAACCAGGAGCCCATCCAAGGTGATGTATGATACAGAGAACCAGAGAACCAGGAGCCCATCGGGTAACATGAGTGTATGGCCCAATAACTAACACAGCTCACCAAGGTGATGTACAGAGAACCAGGAGCCCATCGGGTAACACGAGTGTGCGCCACAGTAACTCACACAGCTCACCAAGGGGATGTTACAGAGAACCAGGAGCCCATCCGGGTAACACGAGTGTATGATCACAAGCGCCCAATAACTCACACAGCTCACCAAGGTGATGTTACAGAGAACCAGGACCCCATCTGGGGAACACGAGTGTATGATCACAAGCGCCCAATAACTCACACAGCTCACCAAGGTGATGTTACAGAGAACCAGGAGCTCATCCGGGTAACACGAGTGTATGATCACAAGCGCCCAATAACTCACACAGCTCACTGAGGTGATGTTAAAGAGAACCAGGACCCCATCCGGGGAACACAAGTGTATGATCACAAGCGCCCAATAACTCACACAGCTCACCAAGGTGATGTTACAGAGAACCAGGAGCCCATCCGGGTAACATGAGTGTATGATCACAAGCGCCCAATAACTCACACAGCTCACTGAGGTGATGTTACAGAGAACCAGGAGCCCATCCGGGTAACACGAGTGTATGATCACAAGCGCCCAGTAACTCACACAGCTCACCGCGGGGATGTTACAGAGAACCAGGAGCCCATCCGGGTAACACGAGTGTGTGATCACAAGCGCCCAATAACTCACACAGCTCACCAAGGTGATGTTACAGAGAACCAGGAGCCCATCCGGGTAACACGAGTGTGTGATCACAAGCGCCCAATAACTCACACAGCTCACTAAGGTGATGTTACAGAGAACCAGGAGCCCATCCAGGTAACACGAGTGTGTGATGATCAAGCGCCCAATAACTCACACAGCTCACTAAGGTGATGTTACAGAGAACAAGGAGCCCATCCGGGGAACACGAGTGTATGATCACAAGCGCCCAGTAACTCACACAGCTCACCAAGGTGATGTTACAGAGAACCAGGAGCCCATCCGGGTAACACGAGTGTATGATCACAAGCGCCCAGTAACTCACACAGCTCACCGAGGGGATGTTACAGAGAACCAGGAGCCCATCCGGGTAACACGAGTGTGTGATCACAAGCGCCCAATAACTCACACAGCTCACCAAGGTGATGTTACAGAGAACCAGGAGCCCATCCGGGTAACACGAGTGTGTGATCACAAGCGCCCAATAACTCACACAGCTCACTAAGGTGATGTTACAGAGAACCAGGAGCCCATCCAGGTAACACGAGTGTGTGATCACAAGCGCCCAATAACTCACACAGCTCACTAAGGTGATGTTACAGAGAACAAGGAGCCCATCCGGGGAACACGAGTGTATGATCACAAGCGCCCAGTAACTCACACAGCTCACCAAGGTGATGTTACAGAGAACCAGGAGCCCATCCGGGTAACACGAGTGTATGATGATCTGGCGCCCAGTAACTCACACAGCTCACCAAGGGGATGTTACAGAGAACCAGGAGCCCATCCGGGTAACACGAGTGTATGATCACAAGCGCCCAGTAACTCACACAGCTCACCGAGGTGATGTTACAGAGAACCAGGAGCCCATCCGGGTAACCCGAGTGTATGATCACAAGCGCCCAATAACTCACACAGCTCACCGAGGTGATGTTACAGAGAACCAGGAGTCCGAATCCACAGTCAGAGTCACCTGAAAGCTGCAGAGGTGGGATGAATCACCATCAGCGTCCTCAGCAGCGAGGACAACAAAATCAGATTGATGTTTCCAATGATCAAACTGGACACAGACCAAATGATTTAGGTTTAGATTTCTTGTCTCTAGTTTTATTTGAAGTAACCCTTGCTTTTGAATAGTACTACAGCTGAGCCTTTGGTGAAAATGGGCTCAAATGGGGGTTTAACATGCCATTTTAGGAGCTGTTAGGCGATTTGTGGCCGTGGATTCTGACACTCAACCCCTTTGACATCACCTTGGTGAGCTGTTCGAGTCACTGATTGGCTGTGACCATGCACACATGCACATGTGTTACCCAGATGGACTCAATTTGAGTGATCCCCATTCTTCAATTTACACCGTGGCTGGCAACTGTGGACAGTCAGGCACTAGACAGATACCCTCAAACTTTAGGTCAACCTTCCCAGTGATGGAATAACGGCAATGCTGCCACATAGCAAGAGTACAGACGCGCATGCACGCTAGCAACTTTCTAAGGGTGTGTTTCTACTCATTTACATCAAGTTCTCGCCTCATAAGCCATCTAATGGTGACGTTTATCGACTGACTTAGGGTGGCTTTCGCCTTGCCTCCTTCTGAAAGACCAGATTTCATGAACAGACCCAGAAAGACGCCGAGATGACTCTTAACTGCCAGTGTAAAACATGTCTTTAGAGAACGCCGACCTCGCACTGCAGACAGGAGAAGCCCAGACTCGCACCACATACAATGCTGTGAAAAAGTATTTGCCATCTTCCCAATTTTTCCTGTTCTTGCCTAATTCTCATCTTGCAATGTTTCAGATTATCCAACTAATTTTAGAATACGATAAAGACAGCTTGAGTTAACACAAAATACAGCTTTTATATGATTATTTCATTCACTGAAGCAGTCATTCAAAACCTGCATCACCCATGTGAAACAATAATTGGCCCCTAACTGGTTGTGCTGCCCTTGGCAGTGGCAACTGCAATCAAATGTGTGGGATAACTGGCAATGAGCCTTTTACATCACTGTGGAGGAATTCTGGCCCACTGTCTTTGCAGAATCATTTTAATTTGGCCAACTTGGAGGGTTTTCAAGCATGAACTTCCTATTTAAGGTCATGCCGCAGCATCTCAATCAGATTCAAGTCAGAACTTTGACTAAGAGACACAAAACCCTTCCTTTCATTCCTTTAGAGCCATTCAGAAGTGGACTTGCTTGCGTGATTCAGATCATTATCCTGCTGCAAAACCCAACTTCACTTGAGCGTCACACACTGATTGCAGGACCTTCTTCCTCAGGATTTCTGGTAGTAAGCAGAACTCATGGTTCCATCAATTTTGACACATTGCCCACGTCTTGAAGCAGCAAAGCAGCCCCAGACCATCACACTACCACCATCATGTTTGACTGTTGTGATGATGTGTCATGGTTCTGGATGTTTGTGCATGTGTTTTGGACTTTTCTTTGTGGCTCTCGTCCCGGGACGATATCGTATTCCTGTTCTATCGAATTCTTTACCCAGCTGGCTGATTGAACTGGGGCGGCACTTCCCCGGACTCTATATAAGCCGGATGTTCGCCACGCCTCTTTGCTACAGTGTCTGTTTGTAGCTAAGCACTATAGCCGAAGATATCTTTAGTCAGGATTTGTTTGACTTTCCATCTTCGCGTTATTTTTGGAGTTTCTTCTCCCTTTTTCCTTTCTCGCTTAGCTTCCGTATTTCAGACTATTATTCGTCCTTTGGAAGCGCGAGTACTTTCGTTTGGTCTGTATTATTCTCTGTTTGTACTGTGTCCGTGCTGCTCTCTTTCTCTCTGGTCGTTGCACATGGCCTCCTAATTCAACTGGCCATGACAGAACACTCTAGCCAGACATTGGGTCGCCAGCAGCGGATACGCCAGAGAGCATTGTCGCTGACCAGCAGTCTGTCCTTACTGCGTATGGCCAGGGTCTTTCTAGCTTAGACAGTTGGCAGGCGGAGCTGACAGAGAGAATTCGCCCTCAGGAGCAGGCTATGCAGACACAGGAAAGTCTTCTAATAAATCTCTCCAAGTGTATTAGAGCATTCTCTGCTCAGATTACACAAAGTGTTTCACAAGCACAATCAGTACACCTTCCCCGAGAGCCTAAACTCCAGTTACCCCCAAGATATGGAGGCGAGGCAGGAAAATGTGAAGATTTCACTGCTCAATATGAAATATTTTTTAAAGCGCAACCCTCACGGTTCGCAAATGAAGAATCACAGGTTTCGTTAATTTTATCACTGTTGACCGGCACAGCCCTCACTTGGGTGGGGTCGCTCATTCGAGCTAGATCGCCGGTTGTAAATTCAGTGGAAACTCTCGTGAGAGAAATGATTAATGTTTTTGATCAGGATGGATATGGTCAGGAAGCAGCTACGCATTTAATGCATTTGAAGCAGGGTTCAATCAGCGTTGCTGATTTCTCTATCTCGTTTCACTCCTTAGCCACAGAGACAGGGTGGCCAGAAGCACCTCTTATGACAGTTTTTGTTCACGCTTTGGCTGAGGAGGTTAAGGACACTCTGGCTACACTAGAGCCTTTGCGTTTCTTTAGATTCGTTGGTTCGTACTGGGGTGCGAGTTGAAAATCGCATCCACGAACGAAACAAGGAGAAACGTACTGCATTGGCTCTTGATAGCAACGAGGTTAATGTTCCGTGCAACAGGCATACAGGCTGCAGGGTGAAGTTGCCTTCAGACGTCGACTTCCAGGCTGCTCAGCCTGTCAGGCTGCGTAAACGCCGCCCCCAAGTACAGCCAATCAGATTGCGAGCTAGAGTACAACCAATCCGCTCACGAGGCAGCCAATTCAATTCGGAAGCCTTTACTCGGGAAGTGGGCTTAAGAAAAACAATATTGTTAAAAACGAATGCGTTCAATCTTCTTTTCTCATTAAAGAAACTGATTAATGAGGTAATGTTAGATATTTAAGCTATTTTGCTTATGTTAACCAATGCAAACAAGTGCTTTTTTTTGTCTTACAGTTAACTTACACACTGAACCTTAGCTAAATAGGTCATACTTGTTAACTGAAACACTTCTACAATATAACCTCAAGTATAACTCTGTTTGAAACATAAAAGTGGCCTACTTGTGAGATATTTTGTACAATAAGCTGTTTAGCTGAGCTTCTTAAAAACTTCAACTGCCAGTTGCTGTAACGTTAGCTGCCTTCAAGGCTGATTGTAGAGACTAGTGCCTTGCAGGCTGGTTAGAAGGCTAATGTTGATTTCATATTGCATAATCTTTAATAGTTTTCAGTCAGATGCCTTCAAGGCTGATTGTAGAGACTAGTGCCTTGCAGGCTGGTTAGAAGGCTAATGTTGATTTCATATTGCATAATCTTTAATAGTATTCAGTCAGATGCCTTCAAGGCTGATTGTTGAGCACTAGTGCCTTCCAGGCTGATTGTAGAGACTAGTGCCTTGCAGGCTGGTTAGAAGGCTAATGTTGATTTCATATTGCATAATCTTTGATAGTATTCAGTCAGATGCCTTCAAGGCTGATTGTAGAGACTAGTGCCTTGTAGGCTGGTTAGAAGGCCAATGTTGATTTCATATTGTATAATTTTTGATAGCATTCAGTCAGATGCCTTCAAGGCATCAGGGCCTGGGGTGGGTGCTGCTGCAGGAACATCAAGGCCCCGGGTGGCCGCTTTTTTTAGCGGGGCAGGGAGATAGGGCTCCATGACGGCGCCGAAACATCATTTCAACTCCTAAAAAGAGTGTAAAAAGTAAAGACGATGTCAATACGCAACAATAGCGCTGTCATTTTCTGAGGTAACGTGGTTGATTTCGAACTGTAGTAAATCGATGGGCTGAAAAATAGAAGATTTTAAATTAGCCTTGGAAGGCTCCAACTCAGTAGAGGCCCCCCTCAGTAATGCTGAGGGAGACTCTACTGTCAGCCTTGAAGGCATCAGAATTGTAAACACACACACACACACATATATATACAGTTGTATGCAGAAGTTTGGCCACCCCTGATCAAAATTTCTGTTACTGAGAATAGTTAAGCAAGTAGAAGATTAACTGATTTTTGAATGGCATAAATTTAAAGATACAACACTTATTTTGGGCATTTAAAGCAGTATTGGTGTATTACTTTTGTTTTGTACAATTCTAGAGCAAAAAAAAAAAAAAAAAAGGAAATGAGCACCGTGCAAAAGTCTGGGCACCCCAAAAGATTTGAGCTCTCAGGTAGCTTTGACTATAGTCTCAGATCGTATTTAGCTTGTTAGGGCTATGGCTTGTTCACAATCATCGTTAGGAAAGGCCAGGTGATGCAAATTTTGAAGTTTAAAAATACCCAGACTTCTCTATCCTTGGCCCAACAATCAGAAGCCATAGGGTCCTCTATGCAGCTGTCTAGCTCTCTGAAAGTGAAAATAATTAATGCCCACAAAGCAGGAGAAGGCTATAAGAAGATAGCAAATGTTTTTAGGTTGCGATTTCCTCAGTTCATAATATAATTAATAAATGGCAGTCAACAGAATCCGTGGAGGTCAGCTTGAGGTCTGGAAGACCGAGAAAACTGCTCATTGGATTACTAGAAAGGTAAATCAAAACACCCGTTTGACAACAAAAGACCTTTGGCAAGATTTAGCACACCATGGCGTCATGGTGCACTGCCCCACGGTTCAGCGACACTTGCTCAAATATGACCTTCATGGAAGAGTCATGAGAAGGAAACCTTTCCTGCATCCTCATCATGAAATTCAGCATCAGAAGGTTGCTAAGGAACATCTGAACAAGACTGATGCATTTAGGAAACAAGTCCTAGATGTCTTTGGCTGCAATGAGCAGAGGTATGTTTGGAGAAAAAAGGATGCAGAATTTCATAAAAAGAACACCTCTCTAACTGTCAAGCACATGGTTGGATCAATCTTGCTTTGGGCTTGTGTTGCAGCCAGTGGCACAGGAAACATGTCACTGGTCGAAGGAAGAATTGATTCAATTAAATTTCAGAAAATTCTGGAAGCAAACATCTCACCATCTGTCAAAAAGCTGAAGATGAAAAGAGGATGGCTTGCACAACAAGATAATGATCCACAACTGACTACCTCAAGAGGTGCGAGTTGAAGGTTTCACCGCAACCCTCAAGGTATCCTACCTCAACAGCATTGAAAATCTGTGTGAATGGACCTCAAAAGAGCAGTCCATGCAAGTCAGCCAAAGAATCTCATAGAACTAGAAGCCTTTGAAAAAGAATAATGGGCAAAATCCCCCAAACCAAAATTCAAAAACTCTTAGCTGGCACCAAAAAGTGTTTACAAGCTGTGATACTTGCCAAAGGGAGTGTTACTTAGTACTGACCATGCAGGGTGCCCAAACTTTTGCTTTGGACTGTTTTCCTTTTTTTTGCCATTTTGAAACAGTAAAAGAATGGAAATTAAAGAGTAATCTTGCTTAAAATATAAAGGAAATGTGTCCTCTTTAACTTTATGCCTTTTGGAGAGCAGTCATTTTTTACTCGCTTAGCTATTCACAGTAACAGAAATTTTGATCTGAGGTGCCCAAACTTTTGCATACGACTGTATGTATATATATATGAAATCATCAGCCTACCAACCAGCCTGCAAGGCACTAGTCTCTACGGTCAGCCTTGAAGGCATCTGACTGAATGCTATTAAAGATTATACAATACCAATTCAACATTAGCCTTCTAACCAGCCTGCAAGGCACTAGTCTCTACAATCAGCCTTGAAGGCATCTGAGGCAATACTATTGAAGATTATACAGCCTTCTAACCAGGCTGCAAGGCACTAGTCTCT
The DNA here is from genome assembly GCA_029692085.1 of Gymnothorax javanicus. NCBI lineage: Eukaryota > Metazoa > Chordata > Actinopteri > Anguilliformes > Muraenidae > Gymnothorax > Gymnothorax javanicus. The sequence goes on from JAFJMP010000022.1 coordinate 175,589, forward strand.
ACGGTCAGCCTGGAAGGCACTAGTCTCTACAATCAGCCTTGAAGGCATCTGAGGCAATACTATTGAAGATTATACAGCCTTCTAACCAGCCTGCAAGGCACTAGTCTCTACAATCAGCCTTGAAGGCATCTGAGGCAATACTACTGAATATTATACAATATCAAATCAACATTAGCCTTCTAACCAGCCTGCAAGGCACTAGTCTCTACAATCAGCCTTGAAGGCAGCTAACATTATAGCAACTTGCAGTTGAAGTTTTAAGAAGCTCAACTAGACAGCTTATTGCACAAAATGTCTCACAAAGGGGCCAATTTTATATCTCAAACAGAGTTACACTTGAAGTTATATTGTAGAAGTGTTTAAGTTAATGAGTATTACTTGTTTTGCTAAGGTTAGGTCTATAAGTTAACTGTAAGACAAAAAAAAATAGCACTTGTTTGCATTGGTTAACATAATCAAAATAGCTGAAATATCTAACGTTACCTCACTAATCAGTTTCTTTAATGAGAAAAGAAGATTGAACGCGTTCGTTATTAACAATATTGTTGTTCTTAAGCCCACTTCCCGAGTGAAGGCTTCCGAATTGAATTGGCTGCCTCGTGAGCAGATTGGTTGTACTCTAGCTCTCGATCTGATTGGTTTTACTTGGGGGCGGTGTTTACGCAGCCTGACAGGCTGAGCAGCCTGGAAGTTGACATCTGAAGGCAACTTCACCCTGCAGCGGCATACAGCTCCAACTCCGCCCATTGAAATTTCCACTTCTAGTGACCTCATGCAGGTTCATGGCTCATATGAGAGCCGGGCTCGTAAGCCTGTTCTCAGACAAATAATTTGTCAGCATTGTAGCGAACCGGGACATATCCGTCCAAGTTGCCCCAAGCTTCAAGGGAGAGGGGAAGCCCCTCTGGGGGGGGGGCTAGAAGGACAGACCCAATCTCCCGTTCGAACTCGTATTTCAGTAAAGTTGACTATGGGGAAAAAGAGAATATGGGTTAAAGCCTTTATGGATTCGGGGGCTGTTGATTGTTATATGGATGCAGAGTGGGCTAGAAAACATTCCATTCCCATCCGGTCTCTCTCACATTCGCACTCGATCAAAGCTTTGGATGGTCGACCGTTGGGAGATGGGCTTATAACCGAGGTCTCTGGTTTTTTTTTTTTTGTGATCAACAATTTTTATTGAGCAGAAAAATGAAAAAGATCAAAAGAAAACTATATACAACAGGGAAAGTGAGCTCATAAAATCAAAAACAAACATTGCAGTACAGTCATTAAGTACAGTCATGAAAATCAAATCAAAATACAGACATTTTTTCAGAGAGTTCTTCTATAACAATGGTCCAAGAGGTAATGGTATGGGGTTTAGCTTTATTTGTTCTTGCTGTGGAGCGTTCTAGTAATGCAATATTCTTAAACTCAGAAAGCCAGTTAGAGATCATGGGGAGCTGTGGTTCAAACCAGTGTTTTAGAATGGTTTTTTTTGCAGCTGTCAATCCAGCACACAGAGTTCGACGCTGAGGAATGCTAAAGTCTAAAGAACAGTCATCATTCAGTAAACATAAACAAGGTGTTTTGGGGCATTCTGTGTGTGTAATGTCTGATATAGTCTGTGATACAAAGTCCCAGAACCTTGATATTGGAGGACACTCCCAGAACATGTGAGAGTATGTGCCTAATTGATCAGAAGTACAGTGTGTGCATAAGGGGCTTGAGATACCTCCCATTTAGTGCAGTAGGTATGGTGTAGTGTAGGCTCTGTGTATCATTTTAAAGAGAATTAGCTGATGTGCAGGATTCTTAGACACTGTGGGGATGCCCTCCCATATCCACATCCAGTTGGGAGTGGACCCATATCTAGACAGCTCCATATTAGATTAACAGGGGGTGGTTTGTATGTGTGAGCCAGTAAGTCCCTGTATATAGGTGAGATAGACCTATCTAGATTTGGGAGTAGCCACTTTAACAGTGGATGAGGAGGGATGTTTTCCCCCCAAGGAACACCACAGGCTCGAAGTGCAGATCTTAATCTGAGATACATGAAATAAGATGAACCAGGTAATATATAGTTCTGTTTTAAGTCCTGGAATGTTCTGAGGCCATTCTCATTAAAGATGTCTTTTAAAAGAATGACACCCTTGTCTAACCATGATTTACACATGAAAGGTTTGTTTCCAGTCAGGAGATTGTAATTGTCCCATATAGGAGATTGTTCAGTGAGTCTCAGGGAGCTGCCCATGTAATTTTCAATGTCGTGCCATATGTTCAGTAAGTTAAGAACAATACAGTTATTCTTGTTTTAGACTGACCCTTTGGGGTTCCAGTGAATAAAACATCTTCTAAACGGCGAGGATGGACAGACTGTTCCTCTAGGCTTCGCCACATCACTTTTGAGCTTGTGTCCATCCACACTCTCAAAGATTTTATCTGGAATGCCCAAAAATACAGTTTAAAGTTTGGGAGGGAGAGACCCCCTTTATCTTTAGGCTGCTGTAGTGCAGATAGTTCGGTTCTTGAGCGTTTATTGTTCCAGACAAATGAACAAATTAGCCGCTTCAGGGAAAAATGTTTGGGGAGGAGAAAGTGGCAGCATAGCAAAAATAAAGTTTAACCTAGGAAGAATATTCATTTTAACAGTGGCAATTTGGCCTTGTATTGTTAAATTTAACGGTGCCCATCTCTGTAAATCATGCTTAATATTGTCAAAGATCTGTGTATAGTTCTGTTTTACAATGTGTTGAAGTGACATAGATATTCTTATGCCCAAATATGTGAATTCTGAAACAACGGGTATGTTGGGTGGAGTGCAAGTCCTTTTCCCAGCATCATTAAGGGGCATTAGGGCTGATTTGGACCAATTTATTTTGTATCCACTTAGTTTACTGAAGTCATTGAAGATCTGAAGACATCTTGGTATTGACTCTGTGAAGTTCGAAATGTAAAGTACAATATCATCTGCATACAGAGATATATGGTGATTTACACCTTTGACTGAAATTGGGGAGAGGGTGGTATCCAATCTGATGGTCTGGGCTAAGGGCTCAAGGGACAAAGCAAAGAGCAGTGGGGAGAGAGGACAGCCCTGCCTGCGGCCTCTGGAGTCTGAAGGGAGTAGAGCGTTGTTGCCCTGTAGAGACTGTTGCAGTAGATTGATTGTATAGGACTTGTATCATGTATATAAAGTGACTACCAAATCCAGATTGTTCAAGAACTGACCATAAGTAAGTCCACTCTACGCGGTCAAAGGCTTTTTCCGCATCAAGAGAGAAGACAGCACAGGATTCTTTAAGTGAGGAAGAGACATCAATTATGTTAAGTAGACGCCTAATATTATCAGAGGCTTGTCTACCACAGACAAAACCTGTCTGGTCGTAGTGAATAAGTTCATCTGTAACTGTCTCAAGACGTTTAGTGAGAACCTTTGCATACAACTTTGCTTCAGTGGAAATAAGTGAGATGGGGCGAAAGCTAGTGCACAAATGTGGATCTCTTCCTTTCTTCAGTAGAAGTGATATTAAAGCAGTGTTTTGTTCCCTGTGTAGGGAGCCATGTTCAATTGCATAATTGAATGAGTTTAGAATATGAGGGCCAATAATTTCCCGGAGCTCAGAATAAAGTTCTGGTGGGAGGCCATCTAGGCCTGGAGACTTGCCCTTCTGCATGGACTCCAGCGCTGACTTTAACTCTTTTAGTGTTATGGGTGCATCTAAAGCTTGGATTTGTGATTGCTGTAACTTTGGGAGGTTTAGGCCTGCTAGAAATTGTTTGCATTTAATTTGGTCTGCAATGGATTCTGAGCTATAGAGATTAATGCAGTAATCCTTAAAGACATTGTTTATATCTTCAGGTTTAGTAACCAAGATATTATCTTATTTGACAGCAGTTATAATGGACATAGCCTCATTGTGTTTAATTCTTAAAGCAAGAAGTTTACTGGGCCGCTCTCTATTAAAATAGTAGTTTGATTTATAACGGTGAATAATAAACTCTGCCTTCTCCAGTTGTAATGCATGGTATTCTGATTTCAATGAGTTTAGTGTTTTTGCATTCTGTTGGGTAAAGGACTGTTTTAATTCACTTTCTAAGGAGATTATTTTCATCTCAAGTTCTTCAGATGTCTTTATTCTGGATTTATTCCTAAAGGATGCATATGAAACACAGTTGCCTCGTATAAAACATTAAATTGTTTCCCATAGTATTTGTGGGTTTACAGAATTTTGATTCATCTCAATAAATATAGGCAAATTGCTTTTAATCTGTAAAATAAAACTGTCACTTTGAAGGAGCAATGTATTAAAACGCCAGCGTTTAGAGCAGGGGGGATCAGAGCGGAATGCCAAATTACAGAAAACAGGAGAGTGGTCAGATAGTAGCATTGGTAATATCTCAACCGTTTTAATGTCTTGAATGAGCGTATTGGATAGAAGAAGGTAATCTATTTGGGAATACGTCTTATGTCTTGACGAAAAGAAAGTGTAGTTTCTTTGACTGTCATTCGCAAAGCGCCAAACATCGGTCAAGTTTAAGTCAGATATGAAGGCATTTAGACTTCTGTAACTGCGCTCCACGGGAGTCACGTGAGATTTATCTAAAGCGGGGTCACAGACTGCGTTCATGTCGGCCCCAATAATAAGCTTGTAGCTCGGGAATTTTAATTTCAATTCTGTTATTTTCGAGAGAAAAGCAGGGTCGAACTCGTTTGGGGCATATAGAGAAACCAGAGCCAGTTTGACATTGTTCCATGAGCCCAGCAAATAAGTCATATGACCGTCAGCATCTCCCCCGGTTGTTTCTATACAGAATGGAAGTTTTCTGCAAATTAAAATAAGAACTCCACAGGTTTTAGAGGCTAAGCTAGAGGCTGTTGCCACTTTAAAATGCTTATTTTTAAAATGATGAATATCGCATGACTTCAGAGGGAACTCTTGAATAAGGACTATATCAGCTTTCTTACGGTGCAGGTATTCTAGGCATTTTGTTCGTTTGATCGGAGAATTAAGGCCATTAACATTCCAGGAAAAAATGCAACAGTTTGTCATTGATAATGATTAGGCAGAAAAGAAAAGAGTATTTCCATGAAATCTAAGGTTAAATCTGTAATGCAAGATCTGCGTTAAGCGCAGCATTAGTCTACGTGTGTCAATGTCTGTGTTGGAACTCAAAACTGTGAGGATATAAATGAGCGAAACATTCCCTATAAACAACAGTGAACAATGAACAAACAAAAGAACGAACAAACCGCAGGGGTTAACTGTGATTCCCCCTGGCTTGCAATCCAAAATAATGTTACTTCGATAACGTGACGTCTTCATAGCGGCATATCTGGCCATTCACTATTGCTAATATTTTTCTAGTTACCAAAACAAGTGTCATGAATGGTATAGATCTCAAAACAAAACTGGTAGCCTCAAATACTGATGTATTATGCGACAAATGAGACAAAAGGCAAAAATAAAAAGATTTACATGACCAATGCCTATAAACTGTCAGTAATGCTGCAGCTAGTGTAAAGTGTTTAGCCTAGTTCAGTGGTGGGCTCATCCGCGGATGGGCCCGGAAAGTGAGTCTATAACCTCAAATCAAGATAATACACACACATCACTCCTTCACTGCAATAGATGGTTTTTAAATTAGTACATTTCCCCAGTCTCATAGCGTTACCAAAAGATCCAGACACAGCCCGAAGTTTGGTCGCGATGTCCATGAGTCGGAGAGAGGTGCGCGAAGCGGGTGGTGCAGTCTCCATGGAGTTGCTTCTTTCAGGCAGCAGGGAGAAGTGGTCCTGTAGAAAGCTGGCAGCCTCTGTGGGGGACTTGAGAAGAAGCTGACGACCATTATAGGTTACTTAGAGTGTCGCTGGGTAGAGGAGGAAAGGTTGTAGTGTTACGGCCCCAGTCTAGGGTACAAGCTGTAAAACAGCTTGAATGAGCCTCCCCTTTCCCGTCCCCAGAGACCGCAGGCACACAACGGTTTACGAGGAAGATTAACAGAGTATTTATTATATAAATCACACAGGTGAAAAGAGCTATTCAACTCCAGGGTGGGCAACGCCAAAATAATAAACAAAAAGGGATCTTAAAATTAAAACTAACTTACCTGACCAAACAAACAAAAACATAAATTAACTTACCTAAACTTCCTAACGTAACCAGGAGAAAAGAGTAATCAAAAGAAATGGCACCCACCCCTTCAAGCTCAGCGATTACACGGCTGCTCAACGTGTCAGCTATACACAGCAACTCGTGTCAACTGTACACCGTAACTCGTGTCAACTCACACAACAACTGCGTCCAACTCGAGAATAAATTACCATTTCGCAACAGGTTCAACAAATAAACGTTTACACATTATAGAAGCTCGATACAACACGCGAACCAACACTGCCATCTGAGGGGGCGGAGAAGGGTGAGGCTTCCGTCACGCTGCTTCCGCAGCCTTTTATGTCGTTGAGGGTTTTGACAGGTCCAATCGCGTGCCGCTCATTAGCAGGACCACCTGAGAAGAATAAGAGGCATACACACCACAACAACATACGTCCGAGGACGTAACAGTAGACCCAGGTTTTCCATCTTCGCCTCAGCCATCTCTTTTCTTCGTTTAGTCGTTTCCACAGTGTAGTCCGGGAAAAAGAGGATGTTCTCTCGGTGGTGTTTAACTGGATAGGCCGCCCTGGCTCCCTTGAGGATAGCTTGTCGATCAACATAGTTAAGTAGCTTGAAGATGACCGTGCGCGGGCGACTGCTGTTTTGATCTCTGGCGTACATTCTATGGGCTCTTTCTATGGCGATCTCTCGGTCTTTCAATGCAGGAATCCATTCCGAGAGGCGAGCCTTTAAAAAGGCTATGGCATCGTCACCTTCCTCTCCTTCCTTTAAGCCAACTTACCGAATGTTTGATCGTCTGCTTCTGTCTTCCAATTCTGAGAGTTTATCGTTCAATTCGTCCACTTTCCTAGCCATCATGTTGACTTGACCTCTATCAGATCGTGCTGCTGCCTGAATCGTGTCACATCTAGACTGCAGTTTAGCCACACAGCTATCTTGTTGACTGAGATCCTTTTGGATTAAACCAATCGACTCTTTAGTGTTGTCCAGTTCGATTCGGATGGCATTAAGTTGTGGGAGTAGTAAATCGTCAATTGCGTTTCTTACCGCAGTAGATATGGTTTTACCCAGCTCTTCTTTTTGTTCAGCTAGTGCTAGTTTCACACTAGCTAGGACAGCGGCGTTTAGCTCTTCTTTCGAGATGGTGCTGGAGTCTTTGAATTTCTTCTTTTCTGGGGATTTTTCATGGTCCCTTTCTCGCGTAAATCTCGCATGGAGTGACATTATGCACAACTAAAGTTATAAATTCGGTGAAACCGTTTTGGAAAGAAAGGATGATAGAAAATTTAACGAATAGACCAGCGGAGCTCCATTTTAGGATTGTATTGCCATCGACAGGTCACGTGATCCTCTCAGGTCTCTGATTTTTTGACTATGTTTATCCCTTTTGGGGGTCATTCAGAGAAAATTTGTTTTTTCTTAATCAATTCCCCGGTTTATCCTGTGGTTTTAGGTCATTCGTGGTTGCTTAAGCATAGGCCACAGATCTTTTGGGGCAGTCAAAATAACCCAATCGTCCAGTGGGGCTCTGACTGTAGGTCTCACTGTAGTGAGATTCTGGCAAGTGACCCCGAATTTCAACCTATGAGGGAGGCGTTGGGTTCTGAACAAGATTGGTGTGTAGGAGCTGCACTGAACCTTGGTTTACCTCCCAACGTGTCAGATGATTATGTTGATCTCGCGGAGGAGTTTGGCAAACAACAGGCTTTGTCTTTGCCTCCGCATCGTGTTTACGATAATGGGATCAAACTATTCCCTGACAAGGTGGCAGCGGTTAGGAATTGGCCTGCCCCTCAGAATGTTAAGGAGGTTCAACGATTTTTGGGCTTTGCTAATTTTTATAGGAGGTTTATTTGCAATTTTAGCGCTGTGGCTGCCCCCATCATTGTGTTTTCTAAGAGGAATTCCTCCTCGTCATTTGCTTGGTCTCCAGCAGCGGAGGCTGCTTTTCAGGAGTTGAAGAAACAACTTAGCTCTTAACCTATTGTCGTTTTGCCTTACCCCTCCCTCCCATTTGTGGTGGAGGTTGACGCTTCGGAGGTCGGGGTGGGTGCCATTTTGTCCCAGCGCCCCCTTCGAGACAACAAGTTGCACCCATGCGCCTACTTCTCCCGGTCGTTGTCACCGGTTGAACGGAATTACAGTATTGGTGACCGGGAGTTGTTAGCTGTTAAATTGGCGTTAGAAGAGTGGCGCCATTGGTTGGAGGGGGGTGAACATCCGTTTGTGGTTTGAATGAATCACAGGAATCTCCAGTGTGTCCAGCAGACTAGGCGACGTGATTCCCGGCAGGCGCAGTGGGCATTGTTTTTCAATCGCTTTGACTTTGCGTTGGCTTATTGCCTCGGCTCCAAGAGCATCCAGCCTGGCGCCTTGTCATGGATTTATGACCGCTCGGGCCGTGATCCTGTTTCTGGGCCGGTTGTTCCGGCGACTCGGATTGTGGCTCCCATACAGCGGGATACTGAGTCTGTTGTGTGGGAGGCCTTGCGGCCTGACCCTGGTTCTGGTGGGGAGCCGTCCGGCTGTTTGTTTGTCCCCATGGCGGTGCATAAACGGAAGGCTGCCGCTGATAGAAGGCACCGTTTTGCACCAGCTTATCAGGTTGGCCAGAGGGTTTGGTGTCCTGAGGAGCGGTGCTGGGTCCCTGCTCGGGATATCTTGGGTCCCACCCTTATTTCGGAGTTCCGTGCTCGGGCTTTTTTGGGAATGTCTGGGGCCATCCCTTGGGGGGGAGGCCTGTCATGGTTCTGGATGTTTGTGCGTGTGTTTTGGACTTTTCTTTGTGGCTCTCGTCCCGGGACGATATCGTATTCCTGTTCTATCATATTCTTTACCCAGCTGGCTGATCGAACTGGGGCGGTACTTCCCCGGACTCTATATAAGCCGGATGTTCGCCACGCCTCTTTGCTAGAGTGTCTGTTTGTAGCTACGCACTATAGCCGAAGATATCTTTTGTCAGGATTTGTTTGACTTTCTATCTTCTCGTTATTTTTGGAGTTTCTTCTCCCTTTTTCCTTTCTCGCTTAGCTTCCGTATTTCAGACTATTATTCGTCCTTTGGAAGCGCGAGTACTTTTGTTTGATCTGTATTATTCCCTGTGTTTGTACTGTGTCCGTGCTACTCTTTCTCTCTGGTCGTTGCACCTGGCCTCCTAATTCAACCGGCCATTACATGATGTTCTTATTGTGGATTGCTGTATTAGTTAGAACTGTAGCTGCATCCATGTCCACCAAAAAATCCCACTTCTGAGTCATCAGTCCACAAAATATTATTCCAAAAGACAGGATATTTTTTTGGCAAATGTAAAACAAGCCTTTGTGTTCTTTTTTTTGTCAACAGTTGTTTTTGCCTTGCAGCTCTCCCATGGGTGCCATTTTTACTGAGTCATTTTCTTATAGTGAAATCATGAACACTGACCTTCGGTGAAGCAAGTGAGACCTGCACTTCTTCAGATGTTTGTCTGCATTTTTTTCTGACCTCCTGATGTCCTCAAAGCACTCTAGGAGGAATTGTGGTTAAACCCCCCACTCCTGCAAAGGGCCACCAGCGTCACCATTGTTCAAAGTCTCTCCATTCGTAGATAATGGCTCTCACTGCGGTTTGCTGGAGTTCCAGAGCCTTACAAGTAGACTTGTAACTTTTTCCAGACTGACAATTATCAACAACTTCATTTTCCCCTGTCCTTGAATATCTTTAGATCAGGGGTCACCAACCCTGTTCCTGGAGAGCTACCATCCTGTAGGTTTCTACTCTATCTCCAATTCGGCACACCTAATTCAACTAATTAGCTGCTTAATTGCCCAGCTCGTGATCCTGTTAAGTAGCTAATTAGTTGAATCAGGTGTGCTGAATGGGAGGTGGAGCAGAAACCTGCAGGATGGTAGCTCTCCAGGAACAAGGTTGGTGACCCCTGCTTTAGATCATGGATTCATGCATAGCTTTTTGCCAAATTCACATTGCTAGACAAGTTATATTGAAGTGATGTTTAGATTCACATGGCTGGCTGTGATCATTCCTGGGTGTGTCCAGCGAAATTGAACCCAATTATCAATTCCATTTGTTTAATTTGTCAATTCATTAACTCAGCAGGCAACAGTTTTTTCATATAGTGCCAGGTAGGGTTGGATAGATTTTTCCCTTCAGTAAATAACTGTTATGTCTGGTGAAAAGACCCAACTGCAAGTTGTCCAAAATGCAAAAATCGTGGTCTTTATTCAGTCCGAGTCCAAAGCCAGGTAAGCACAGTGACGGTTCAAAAGGGCAATCCAAAAAACAGAGTCCAAAGACAGGCAGGGGTTCAAAACCAAAAAGCACAGGTCACAGTACCAAATCATTTGGCAGAAGGAGAGTAGAGTGTCCGAAATCTGAATTCAAAAACCAGGGCAGCAATACACCGAAATCGTGGTCAGGCAGAAAATGGGTCTTAATCAGAGAGCAAACAAATCCAGGCAGGCACAGACAGAAATCGGAATCGGACAAAAGGATGTCACAGAATCACAAACAGATCACTGGCGTACGCGGGGCTCAGTGCAGAGAAAAGTTGATCAACAGTCTGACAAAGCTAAGCAGAAGTGAGGGACTATATATAAACAAGGGAGGTAACAAGCGAGGCGGGACAACGCGTGTGAGGAATAATCTAAACACTAACTGAGAGGGGGAAACACAAGAGGTAATTAAACAATACAAAATGGGAAACAATGAAAAAGACTAGTTTTCACAGGACATCCTTAAACAACAACGGCTCCATTCGAGGAGTGCCTAAGTGGGGAGAGATGGAAGAAACAGATTAGAAGAAGAGATAGTTGCAAGGTTTCTGCAGAAACTCAGGCAAGGACCAGGATAGCAAAGAGAGGGCGGAGTTACAGATTGGTGTGGAAAGCAAGAGATTCAATTAGTAATGTTATTAGTTTTAATTATTTATATATATATAAATATATAATTTATATATATTAAAAATTAATTAGTATTAATTTTACCCAAACAGTGCAAGTTAGTGTGTTAGTTATTTACAGGATTTGTATATTAGTACGGATTAGGAGATAAACTAGACAAAACATACAATGTTAGTGTGATTAGTACTTAATTGGAAATCAGAGTTGAAGGAAGTAAACGAGGCATGAGGGAACTTGTGAAACACCAAAAATTTCCAAAATTGGCCGAAATGTGACGGCTCGCAGACGGGTGTGCACTGGCAAAGAACACAGAAACGCAAGACATCACAGGGGAAAAACGATGTGCATAAACTGGTAGAGCTGAATACTGAAAGCATAAACCGAACAAACCAAGTGGAAATGAACATAAACCAGAACAGGCAGAAAATCACAGATCATCACAATAACATTTACAACCTGCATTTTGGGTTGACATGGGTTATATTTGTCTAACATTAAAAACAGTTTGATAATTTGAGACACTTCAGTGTGATGAATATGCAAATAAAGAAGAAAGAGGGGTGAATACTTTTCCACAGCACTGCACTAAAGGAAACTCCAGCTCATTCACACTTTCACCAAAACTCCATCTACAGCTTCATTACTGCTTCTCTAAGGACAGCCCACAGTCGCAATTGGAAACAACGCATGAGGACGCACCTCGGTAAGACTGACTGAACATTCAGGCTGTAGCTTTAGTTCTGTTTATGTTTTATTTATTTATTTATTTTTTATTTAAAAAAAAACAAAATTTGGCATCTCCAATGCCTCCCGAATCTGGAATGCCCAATGCGAGAACTGTTTACAAGACTTGCTCGTATGCAACCCCATGTTGCCAGCTCAGAAGAGAGAGACAGTTTGTGGCTCTCCTCCGAAGCACGCGCCTGTCAGCCCCTGCATCTTTTCACTCATTGGTCGAAACTATCTAAAGTTCAGAACGAGGGCGGAGGATACCCGAACATGAGCAAGCTTAGAATCTCACTGACGAGCACCTGGGTGGCCAACAGGAGGCGCTTGAGCAACGAACAAGGCAATCATTTTTAATTTCCCCTCCCAGCAGTCCCTTCCCAATTTGCATTCCCACAGCGCTTTAGCCAATCGGGCGCTGTTCTGAAAAAGCTGCGGACCACTGCTGGTTGGTACGAGCGGGGATCGAACCCGCGCTGTAGTAGTCACTACTGCTCCACAAATGCGGCGCCTCAACCGAGTGAGCTAACCTGTTTAGTTTCAATTGAGCTTGATGTGAAGTGTTTTGTTTCAGAAACAGTAATTTGTCATATGAATTCTCTTACTGTGCTGCTCATCTCTCTCCAGTGAGTCGGCGAGATCCTTCTGCTCCATGTTCCTCAGGATGTGGAGAGTGATCTGCAGAGACATCTTACTGCCACAGGCCTCCAGCATCTTCTCAGCTATGTACAGGACCTCAGGATCCTCCTGCTCTCTCTCACTGCATTCTGGGTAATCATGATGGCTCTTGAACAATCCTGTCATCTTTATAAACATATCCAGGACAGTAGAAACCATCTTTATAAACTTATGCAAGAAAGAGGGATCTTCAGACAGACTCTGAAAGTACTCTGGGTAATCCTGACTCAGATGGGTCTGAAACAGCTTCAACTTTCCATCCTTCTTCACCTCCATCAGAGTGCGCAGGAGAGGCTGAAATAAACAAATAAAAAGGAGTGCTCCATCAGTGTGAAATAAACACATGAAAAAGTATGTGTAAAATAAATAAATACACATTAATAAATCAGTCTAGATATGTGCCTGTCTCAGACAGGACGAAGAAATGACCCCCCAGATTTAGTGAGCCATTTGACTAAAGTAGCGATTACCGTATACTGTCCACTCAAATGATCCCCCCCAATACAGAAAGTCTTTTTCGTAAAATGACAGAATCTCCATGAACATGAGCACCAGTCCTCATATTGATAATAATGCAGATGCCAGGTTTGAAAACAATCCACCATATGGTCCATGAATAAAACTCCGAACAAAATTACTCCTGATCACTAAATTTTCAAAGTTGAAAAATGACAAAATGTCCATGAAAATGCGTTGGACCACTTTCAAAATCACAGGCGCGCAGGCTCTCATGGTGATAATGATGCATGCCAAGAAATGCACCATGTGATTTTACAGAAAACCTCCGGACAAATCTGTGTGCTTGGATGGACAGACAGACACACAGACTGATAAGCCGATTCCAGTAAACACATGAAGGTTATAAATAATAAAAACTAAAGTAAAGTCACCATGACGACTGCATTATGCTTCATGTGTTTATTACAGCCAGAACAGGGACAGAATCTTCCGGACACCACACATGCAGCAGTGGGAAAATGCCCATGTTTGAAGAGCAGCTTTTGTAATGATACTGCTTATGATAAATCAAGCATTTCATCACAATCATGGATTTGCTTTGCACACCCCATTCAGTAAATGTGTTGAACTGAAGGCCCATTAGTTATAAAGTCTGGTTGAAGCCCTACTCTGTCACTGATGTGAGGGACCAGCAGAGTAAATATGGGCTGTATGTACTAAGTCATCCATAATGGCTCTAAAGAATTCCCTCAAACTTTGACTCAGGAGTTAAAATATTCTCACCAAAAAAGCAGGCGCATAGCCAGGGGGCTGCTTGCAGTTGCTATAGTGACACCAAAATGTGGCCCAGCAACCGCAAAGCAACCCCAAGGCTGAAAACTAAAAGTTTAATAGTGTTATTTTAAAAAATGGTAATAATTTAATGAAACATTTCATGTGTTTTTGTTATAACTAAAAATAAAAGGCAAAATATAAACCGATGAGACTCACGAGAACTGGCCAATCAGGGGTCACGTTAATGTTACGTTGTTAGCTAGGAAAGAAGCGGGACCGTTGGAAACGCAGCCTCACAACAGCAAAGTGCCAATATGGATCGATATCTGCTGAAGCGTAAGGCAAATTGAGCTTAAACGTTTGTATATTGTTCAAGTAAATATGATTGTGTGTGTTTTGACGTTAGATGGCCAAGAAATATGGGTTTAAAGTATGTGTAATGACGATAGTAAGTACAGGCAGAAGATGCCTCGCAGACCTTTTATTTTTGAAATAAATCTGTCAAAATCGAAGCCATCCGATCTCCAAATGCATGTTAATTTGGGAACGACTGAAGGATACAGTCTGCATCGCAAATCTAAGGTAACTTTACCCAGCTGGCTAACTTAGTGTTGTGATTGCCGTTTATTATTGTTGGCCAAAGGTAACAGGAAGCCGGCTAGGTTATAATGAAGCTTCCTATGGGTTAGCTAGTTATATTTCATGAACAGAGGTGTATAGTAAAGAAGTACATGTATTTCGTTAGAGTACTTTAAGTAGTTTTTTGGAGGATTTGTACTTCACTTTTTTTTTTTTAAACCAAGACTTTTACTTTTACTCTACTACATTTAAAAGATAAAAAGTATACTTTCACGTCATTACTTTGACACTGGCCACTTAGTTACTCATTACAAATTAAAATATGAATGTAATTCATCATTTAAGGATTATCTGGATTTGGCATCAGAAGAACAACGGTGCTCAGCAGGGTATCTTTGTGCAGATGTGTCCGCCAGCGGACATCAAGCTGCAAATATATGCACGCAGTTACAATATTCTATCACTAGAAGGCACATCAGGATCAGTTATTGAATATTCACAAGCAAGCCGTGCTGGAACAATATTGACGAGTTCAGTCCCATCCCTGTTTTTCAGGAGTTGCCTGAATAAAACTCCTCAGCTAAGCCTGATGTGCAAACTGCGCAGTATACTTGCCCATAGTATCTATCCAGCAGTTCAAAAAAAAAAAAATTTATCTTGGTACAGAAATAATCGTTGTCCTCTGTAGCAACCACTTCAGCTACAGTGAGTCAATGGTATCCCAATTACCTCCTTGGCGGAGGTCTGCGCTCTCTGAGTGCTTTTCTAGTTGACAAATGGTTTGTAGGCTAGCGCTCTTATTTGCATTTCTCACTGCCGTGAAAAAGCGGTATATATACCAGCAGTTAAATTATCAACAACGAACTTCAAATTGATTTTGAAGGGCCTAGGCCCACACCATAAAGTTTATCTGTTTCATGGTGCACGTATATCTCCCAGACGGCCCTGATTCGAAAGAGTAGGCCACTACTGACATCCATATCCTTATTTATGCTGTTTAATTGGCATTGTAGTAAATTGACAAGCAACTCCGTACAGTTGTATAGCAACTACTAAGCAACTGCAGTGAAAAATTTCTGGCTACTCCCATGCAAAAAAAAAGCAGGACCTGTGTCCTACTTGCAGAAAGAGCTCAGATGCTTTTACACGAACTCAGCAAGGACAAAGTGGCATTCTGAGGAGCCGATCATGATTTGCAGCACTTCCAGGTGCCATAAAGAGGAACTATAATGATGTCCCCTGATAGGCCTCCCTCAGCCAATAGCCAGCCTTTATAGAACAGCTGAACTGGAGCAGTTAGAAACCTGCTCATGCCTGCATTGACATTAAATTAAAAAGGAAGATGCATTTATACATATGAACATGACGCTGCTCTAGGCAAAGCTTCTCCGCTGAACTGCATATTCATGAGAAACAGCTTGATGTGATACAGTGTTATTGCTTTTACTGACAAAGGGCCATAACTCTGCAAAAATATTCCTACAATGCTCAGTGTCCATAGGCTTCAGTTTCACAACAATACAATGCCATATGGGGAGTTTGGTTCCAGTCAGCAAAACTATGTCTCAGTTAAGCAGTTTACTGACACAGAAAAAAGGGCCATAACTCTGTAAAATACTGTCTAACATCACTCATTTTCCATAGGCTCATATATTATGATGCTGTATGCACAGTTTAGTCTCTTTCAACAAAGTCCTTTTCCAGGTGTTGACAGACATACGGACGGACCCTTGGCCTGAGGTGAAAATTGCCAAAAAATTAAAGTTTGTTCAGACTGTGGGGAAAATCTCTTGTGTGCAGCTCTCTTTGGTTAATTCCACAGGTTATTAATAATACTGAGGTCCGGAGCCAAATGTATAAAGCATTCAGAGTACAGCTTATGTCTCAGGCACATCAAACTCACTAATGGTGCTGTTTTCATCTTTACTGTTTGAGTTGTAAGTGCTGCGGTGCAGGGATAGGAATCCCCGCCCCCGCCCGCACTCGGGCCACGCCTCTGTCTGTCCCCTCGTCTCACAGGAGGAGACTTCAGGACCAGGGACAGCGCCGCCACACAGTTCAGCACCAGTCCTCCCCACTCAAGCCTGGACAGCGGCAGGAGCCCCAATCAGGCAGCCAATTGCCCCAGCAGAGGAGACCAGCTGCAGCTCATCCTCCTGATTGGCTGCCTACAAAAGGCCCAGCCAAGGGCAGAGAGGTGGCAGACCAAAGCCTGTGAGTTCACCAGTTAATGTGGCCTTTCTGTTTCAGGATCAGAACCAGAGGAAGACCGAGCCTGCGACACGACCAAAGCCTCCAGCACCAAGCCTGCCGTACCTGCCTTGGCTGTCCCCTGCCCTCCCACCTAGAGGGAGGTTGGGAACTGCCCTGCACCCACCAAGGAGGACTGGTTGCCATATAAAATAATAAAATACCCATCTACCCTTAACGCCTGTTTCCTGCCTGGTCTGTGTGACGCCCCGCCGCAGCACTACAGTGCCTAATATATAATATCAATCAATGCATATACAAATACATGGAAAATTGTTCCCGTTTAAAATTCACAAGAGGAGCAAAATAATGTGGAACATGATAGAAGCAGTTTGTATCTTTAAGATAACTTCATTTTTAATAAAAATTGAATGTGAGCGCAAGCATGTTGCCAGTGTATGAAATGAGCTGTCTTGTGAAGGCATGCTATTGGCTGACTTAATTCCTGGAGGAGGCCTGTCAGTGTGACATCATTACTGTTCCTCTTAAAGGCATCTCACTGTGCTGAGATATGAACTGGGATCAGCTCTGTGAACGGCATGTGTTCTAATCATATTCTTTTACAGACACCAGTACATTAATGTGTATCATATAATGCTGAAGATAACTGCTCCATGAAAACAGGAAAAGCCAAATTAAAATATGTAAAAAATTCAGATCTTACCTTTCTTGGGAAATATGATGTCTCTGAACTTGTTTCATTTGAAGAGCTCGATGGCAATGGGTGCTGGATCCTGTGAAAAAAACAGTTTTTCATTAAACATCCAAGAATCGCAGCTCTAACTCACAGCACATGGAGACAGAGCTTCCAGTCACATTCGAGAAATCAAACACATCACAGATTTTGTACTTCTGTGCAAATCTCTCCTTTTATTGACATCTTATTGAAAAGAGAGTCACATCTGTCCACCCTTTATGAAATCGTATATTTAGGAATAAATACTATAAACAGCAAAAACACGTTCTCCTTGGAGTATTTTTTTTAATTAAAATTGACATGTTATATGATTTGAATTGACTAGTGTTCTCCCAAAATTTCTGTCAGCACTTTTATAATCCTCTGAGATTCCTGACTGGAGTTTTCTTCATTATTGGTATGAAAAAAAGACTCAATGATAATGCTATGACTTAGATACTCTTTTGACTTGTGGTTTCTGCATTATTTTGACTATTTGCCTTGGATAAAGTACAAATCTTTTTCCAGAGAAGTTGGGACAGTGTGTAAAATGTAAATAAAAACAGAATGCAATGATTTGAAAATCATTTAAACCCTATATTTAATTGAAAATAGTGCAAAGACAACATGTAAAATGTTGAAAATGAGAAATTTTATGTTTTTTTGAAAAAAAAAAAAACTGCTTATTTTGAATTTGATGCCAGCAACAAATTTCAAAAACATTGGGAAAGGGCCTACAAAAGAATGGAGAAGTTGAATGATGCCAAAAAAATATACACCTGATGGAACATCTAACTGCAAATAAGGTTAAATGGCAATAGATCAGTAACACGGTTGGGTATAAAAAGTCATTTAGACACAGATGGGAATGACATCACCTCTCAGGGAAAGACTGCATGGGCAAACAGTTCAACATTTTAAAATAACATTTCTCAATGTAAAATTGCAAAGAATTTGAGGATGTCATCTTCTACAGTACATAATATTATCAAAAAATTTCGAACATCCAGAGAAATCTCTTTACATAAGGGACAGAACCTAAAGCCAATATTGAATGGCCATGATCTTCAGGCCCTCAGGCAGCAATGCCTCAAAAACAGATGGAATTCTGAAGTGGAAATAACTGCATTGGCTCAGGAACACTTCTGTAAACCATTGTTAGTGACACCATTTGTCGCTACATCAACAAATGCAAGTTAAAATTCTGCCATGCAAATATTAAACCAGGATTCAGAAATGCTATGGCCTTCCCAGGGCCTCAGCTCATGTCAGATGGACTCAGGCGAAGTGGGACACTGTCCTGTGGTCTGACCAATCAAAAATGTGAAATTATGGACACCGCGTCCTACGAGCTAAAGAGCAGCGGAACCATCCAGCTTGTTAACAGTGCACTGATCGAAGGCCAGCATCCATTATAGTATGGGGGTGCATTATTGCACATGGCATGGGTAACTTGCACATTTGTGAAGACACCATTAATGCTAAACTATAAATACAGGTTTTGGAGTTACATACACCAGACATCTTTGTCAGGGAAAGCCTTGCTGATTTCAGCAGAACAATGCCAAACACAACATACTGTTATGATTCTGCTCTGTCTGTTCATGATTCTGCCATGTTTATTATGTTTCTGTCTTCCCTGTTATGTTTATTATCAGTTCTGTTAGGTTTTGCCATGTTCTGTTCAGTTTTTGTATTTTGCCATGTTTTCATTTTTGCCATTCCCAATCCACTTTTCTGTTATAGTCCGGTCCATGTTTTGCCATGCCCTTCATTGCACTTTGTCTCCCCTGTCTGGTCTCTTGTTAAGTTACAGCTTCTCCCCAGTCCCGTGTCACATGCTTAGGTGATTTCATGGTTTCTGGGTTTCAAACATTCCTTCAATCTCGTTTGCTTCCTTCGCCTCTCTTTTCTATTTTACTAACCAATACTAACAGTTTGTTGTTTTTGTTAAAGTTACTAACCCAGACTAACATTGTATATAATACTAACTTACTAACGAGCACTAGGGATTGTATAGCTGCACTTACTAATTGATTAACAAGCTCAGCCTTTTCGCCCTGTTCTAGTCTCCGGCTCTTGCCTTCACTTAGTCTTTGCTGCAATTCAGCGGATCCTCCGCACCTGCTCCACTCTGTCCTGCCTCTCATTATCTGTGCACATTAGAACTCCCTAACCGGAGCTGTATGTCTTGTCATAGGCTGTCTCGTGTTCCCTGTCCACGTTTTGGCTTTTGCCAATTTCATGTGGTTAGGTTCTCCCTTGTGTTTCCTCCCACGTAATTAGTCTGATCCTCTTCACCTGATCCTAATCATAGCATGTGACTTCCCTTGAGTGTCTTTAAGCTGTCTTCTCACTGCAGTTCCCCGTCAGAACGTTTCTCTTGTTTACCTGTGCTGCTATTGTCTTCGCCTTGTACTCATAGTGTTACTCTTCTGACTGGACCGTCCGACTTACGATTTTTGGCTCTGCTTTTTGGTACTATTGTCTGCATCTGTTTAGGAACCCTTTTTGCCCGACTACGAGTTTTGTGTTTGCTGCCCTGTTAATGGTTTGGATTACGCCCACTGGATTTTGGCTTTTGCTTCTCTGACAAACCTGTGCCTGTGTACCGAACCTGTTTTTGCCCGACCACGAGTGCTGTGATTGCTGCCCTGGTTTTCGACTCTGATTCTGCCCTACTGGATTGTGATTTTTGGATTGTGGACTTTGTACCTTTGCCTTCTGCCCTGCGGGAGTTTTCCCCCTCGCTTAATAAACTCTCATCTACTGCACTGCTTGGTTCTCGCGTCAGGTTCCTGAGCGTATCCTCACACATACTGCACGTATTATTACAACATGACTCTGTAGTAAAAGAAGCTGGGTGCTAAACTGACCCCACTCAAAATATTTGACACATGATGAAAAAAATGACAAAGTAGTCAGTGAAGTGTTGATCAGCAGAAAGCCAATATCAAGCAAGAATAGAAAAACATTTTGCGCTCCAACTGTAGCAGTTGGCCAGGTCAGTTCCCAAGCGCTTTCAGAGCATTGTTAGCTCATAAAGCAGGCAGAAATTTATCCAAGTAACTGCCATAGTTTTTGAAGTAACTCGTCTCCATTGAAAGTGAGACGGAGGGAGGGACGGAAGGAAAGATGGGCGAAACCCAATCCGATATCTCCCTCACCATCTCGTGGGGGACAGTAATGCGCCAACTTTTTTGGAATTGGAGATGTACAATAATGAACCCACTACAAGGGAAAGTAGTCAGGGAAAGTGATTAATAATGATGGTGTCAGTATGACACTCTTAACTTACCTTTGATCACCTGTAAATTCTCCTTTAAAGCGCAATGGAGGATCCATAGAGCGATCACTCTTCAAAGACTGATAGCTGGGTAAAGGTGACCCTGGTCTCTCGACCTGAACCCTGTAAATTCAACATAGAGACAGAGCTCCCAGTTAAACTCATCCACTTACTGCAGCTCTATCTCACAGCACATGGAGACAGAGCTTCCAGTTAAACTCATTCTCTTACAGCAGCTCTAACTCATAGCACATGGAGACAGAGCTTCCAGTAAAACTCATTCACTTACTGCAGCTCTATCTCACAGCACATGGAGACAGAGCTTCCAGTTAAACTCATCCTCTTACTGCAGCTCTAACTCACAGCACATGGAGACAGAGCTTCCAGTTAAACTCATCCTCTTACTGCAGCTCTAACTCACAATACATGAAAAAACAGAGCTTCCAGTTAAACTGATTCACTTACAGCAGCTCTAATTCACATCACATGGAGACAGAGCATCCAGGCAAACTCATCCTCTTACTGCAGCTCTAACTCACAACACATGGAGACAGAGCTTCCAGTTAAACTCATCCACTTACTGCAGCTCTAACTCACAGCACATGGAGACAGAGCT
Organism: Gymnothorax javanicus; assembly: GCA_029692085.1. NCBI lineage: Eukaryota > Metazoa > Chordata > Actinopteri > Anguilliformes > Muraenidae > Gymnothorax > Gymnothorax javanicus. Next base: position 196,629 of record JAFJMP010000022.1, read on the forward strand.
TCCAGTTAAACTCATGCTCTTACTGCTGCTCTAACACACAGCACATGGAGACAGAGCTTCCAGTTAAACTCATCCTCTTACTGCAGCTCTAACTCACAGCACATGGAGACAGAGCTTCCAGTTAAACTCATCCTCTTACTGCAGCTCTAAATCACAGCACATGGAGACAGAGCTTCCAGTAAAACTGATTCACTTACAGCAGCTCTAATTCACATCACATGGAGACAGAGCATCCAGGCAAACTCATCCTCTTACTGCAGCTCTAACTCACAGCACATGGAGACAGAGCTTCCAGTTAAACTCATCCACTTACTGCAGCTCTAACTCACAGCACATGGGGACAGACCTTCCAGTTAGAATCATACTCTTACTGCAGCTCTAACACACAGCACATGGAGACAGAGCTTCCAGTTAAACTCATCCTCTTACTGCAGCTCTAACTCACAGCACATGGAGACAGAGCTTCCAGTTAAACTCATCCTCTTACTGCAGCTCTAACTCACAACACATGAAAAAACAGAGCTTCCAGTTAAACTGATTCACTTACAGCAGCTCTAATTAACATCACATGGAGACAGAGCATCCAGGCAAACTCATCCTCTTACTGCAGCTCTAACTCACAGCACATGGAGACAGAGCTTCCAGTTAAACTCATCCACTTACTGCAGCTCTAACTCACAGCACATGGGGACAGAGCTTCCAGTTAAACTCATCCTCTTACTGCAGCTCTAACACACAGCACATGGAGACAGAGCTTCCAGTTAAACTCATCCACTTACTGCAGCTGTAACTCCCAGCACATGGACACAGGGGTTCCAGTTAAACTCTTACACTTACTGCAGCTGTAACTCCCAGCAAATGGAGACAGAGCTTCCAGTAAAACTCATCCACTTACTGCAGCTCGATCTCACAGCACATGGAGACAGAGCTTCCAGTTAAACTCATCCACTTACTGCAGCTCTAACTCACAGCACATGGAGACAGAGCTTCCAGTTAAACTCATCCTCTTACTGCTGCTCTAACACACAGCACATGGAGACAGAGCATCCAGTTAAACTCATCCTCTTACTGCAGCTCGAACTCACAGCACATGGAGACAGAGCTTCCAGTTAAACTCATCCACTTACTGCAGCCCTAACTCACAGCACATGGGGACAGAGCTTCCAGTTAAACTCATCCTCTTCCTGCAGCTCTAACACACAGCACATGGAGACAGAGCTTCCAGTTAAACTCATCCTCTTCCTGCAGCTCTAACACACAGCACATGGAGACAGGGCTTCCAATTAAACTGATCCACTTACTGCAGCTGTAACTCCCAGCACATGAAGACACAGCTTCCAGTTAAACTCATCCACTTACTGCAGCTCTATCTCACAGCACATGGAGACAGGGCTTCCAGTTAAACTCATCCAGTTACTGCAGCTGTAACTCCCAGCACATGGAGACAGGGCTTCCAGTTAAACTCATACACTTGCTGCAGCTGTAACTCACAGCGCATTGAGACAGGGCTTCCAGTTAAACTCATCCACTTACTGCAGCTTTTACTCACAGCACATGGAGACAGAGCTTCCAGTCACATTCGAGAGATCAAACAAATCACAGGTTTTGTACTTCTGTGCCAATCTCTCCATTTATTGACATCTTATTGCACAGATAGTCACATCTTTCCACCCTTTATGAAATCATTTATTTAGGAATAAATACTTTAAACAGCAAAAACTGCTTCTGCTTGTAGTATTTTTTTTTTAATTGACATTTTATATGATTTGAATTGACTAGTGTTCCCCCAAAATTCCTGTATGCACTTTTAAAATCCTTTGAGATTCCTGACTAGGGTTTTCTTCATTAATGGTATGAAAAAATAACTCAATGATAATGCTATGACTTAGATACTCTTTTGACTTGTGCTTTCTCCATTATTTTGACTATTTGCCTCGCATAAAGTACAAATCTTTTTCCAGAGAAGTTGGGACAGTGTGTAAAATGAAAATAAAAACAGAATGCAATGATTTGAAAATCATTTAAACCCTATATTTAATTGAAAATAGTGCGAAGACAACATATAAAATGTTGAAAATGATTAATTTTATAGTTTTCTGAAAAAAAAACTGCTTATTTTGAATTGGATGCCAACAACAAATTTCAAAAATGTTGAGAGAGGGCCTACAAAAGAATGGAGAAGTTGAATGATGCCAAAAAAATATACATCTGGTGGAACATGTAACTGCAAATAAGGTTAAATGGCAATAGATCAGTAACACGGTTGGGTATAAAAAGTCATTTAGACACAGATGGGAATGACATCACCTCTCAGGGAAAGACCGCATGGGCAAACAGTTCAACATTTTAAAATAACATTTCTCAATGTAAAATTGCAAAGAATTTGAGGATATCATCTACTACAGTACATAATATTATCAAAAAATTTCGAACATCCAGAGAAATCTCTTTACATAAGGGACAGAACCTAAAGCCAAAATTGAATGGCCATGATCTTCAGGCCCTCAGGCAGCAATGCCTCAAAAACAGATGGAATTCTGAAGTGGAAATATCTGCATTGGCTCAGGAACACTTCTGTAAACCATTGTTAGTGACACCATTTGTCGCTGCATCAACAAATGCAAGTTAAAACTCTGCCATGCAAATAGTAAACCAAGATTCAGAAATGCTATGGCCTTCCCAGGGCCTCAGCTCATGTCAGATGGACTCAGGCGAAGTGGGACACTGTCCTGTGGTCTGAAAGATCAAAAATGTGAAATTATGGACACCGCGTCCTACGAGCTAAAGAGGAGTGGGACCATCCAGCTAGTTATCAGTGCACTGTTCAAAGGCCAGCATCCATTATAGTATGGAGGTGCATTATTGCACATGGCATGGGTAACTTGCACATTTGTGAAGACACCATTAATGCTAAACTATAAATACAGGTTTTGGAGTTACATACACCAGACATCTTTGTAAGGGAACGCCTTGCTGATTTCAGCAGAACAATGCCAAACACAACATACTGTTATGATTCTGCTCTGTCTGTTCATGATTCTGCCATGTTTATTATGTTTCTGTCTTCCCTGTTATGTTTATTATCAGTTCTGTTAGGTTTTGCCATGTTCTGTTCAGTTTTTGTATTTTGCCATGTTTTCATTTTTGCCATTCCCAATCCACTTTTCTGTTATAGTCCGGTCCATGTTTTGCCATGCCCTTCATTGCACTTTGTCTCCCCTGTCTGGTCTCTTGTTAAGTTACAGCTTCTCCCCAGTCCCGCGTGTCACATGCTTAGGTGATTTCATGGTTTCTGGGTTTCAAACATTCCTTCCAATCTCGTTTGCTTCCTTCGCCTCTCTTTTCTATATTACTAACCAATACTAACAGTTTGTTGTTTTCGTTAAAGTTACTAACCCAAACTAACATTGTATATAATACTAACTTACTAACGAGCACTAGGGATTGTATAGCTGCACTTACAAATTGATTAACAAGCTCTCAGCACTCGCCCTGTTCTGGTCTCCGGCTCTTGCCTTCACTTAGTCTTTGCTGCAATTCAGCGGATCCTCCGCACCTGCTCCACTCTGTCCTGCCTCTCATTATCTGTGCACATTAGAACTCCCTAACCGGAGCTGTATGTCTTGTCATAGGCTGTCTCGTGTTCCCTGTCCGCATTTTGGCTTTTGCCAATTTCATGTGGTTAGGTTTCTCCTTGTGTTTCCTCCCCACGTAATTAGTCTGATCCTCTTCACCTGATCCTAATCATAGCATGTGACTTCCCTTGAGTGTCTTTAAGCTGTCTTCTCACTGCAGTTCCCCGTCAGAACGTTTCTCTTGTTTACCTGTGCTGCTATTGTCTTCGCCTTGTACTCATAGTGTTACTCTTCTGACTGGACCGTCCGACTTACGATTTTTGGCTCTGCTTTTTGGTACTATTGTCTGCATCTGTTTAGGAACCCTTTTTGCCCGACTACGAGTTTTGTGTTTGCTGCCCTGTTAATGGTTTGGATTACGCCCACTGGATTTTGGCTTTTGCTTCTCTGACAAACCTGTGCCTGTGTACCGAACCTGTTTTTGCCCGACCACGAGTGCTGTGATTGCTGCCCTGGTTTTCGACTCTGATTCTGCCCTACTGGATTGTGATTTTTGGATTGGGGACTTTGTACCTTTGCCTTCTGCCCTGCGGGAGTTTTCCCCCTCGCTAAATAAACTCTCATCTACTGCACTGCTTGGGTCTCGCGTCTGGTTCCTGAGCGTATCCTCACACATACTGCACGTATTATTACAACATGACTCTGTAGTAAAAGAAGCTGGGTGCTAAACTGACCCCACTCAAAATATTTGACACATGATGAAAAAAATGACTAAGTAGTCAGTGAAGTGTTGATCAGCAGAAAGCCAATATCAAGCAAGAATAGAAAAACATTTTGCGCTCCAATTATAGCAGTTGGTCAGGTCAGTTCCCAAGCGCTTTCAGAGCATTGTTAGCTTATAAAGCAGGCAGAAATTTATCCAAGTAACTGCCATAGTTTTTGAAGTAACTCGTCTCCATTGAAAGTGAGACGGAGGGAGGGACAGAAGGAAAGATGGGCGAAACCCAATCCGATATCTCCCTCACCATCTCGTGGGGGACAGTAATGTCGCCAACTTTTTGGAATTGGAGATGTACAATAATGAACCCACTACAAGGGAAAGTAGTCAGGGAAAGTGATTAATAATGATGGTGTCAGTATGACACTCTTAACTTACCTTTGATCACCTGTAAATTCTCCTTTAAAGCGCAATGGAGGATCCATAGAGCGATCACTCTTCAAAGACTGATAGCTGGGAAAAGGTGACCCTGGTCTCTCGACCTGAACCCTGTAAATTCAATATAGAGACAGAGCTTCCAGTTAAACTCATCCACTTACTGCAGCTCTAACTCACAGCACATGGAGACAGAGCTTCCAGTTAAACTCATCCACTTACTGCAACTGTAACTCCCAGCACATGAAGACAGAGCTTCCAGTTAAACTCATACACTTACTGCAGCTGTAACTCCCAGCAAATGGAGACAGGGCTTCCAATTAAACTGATCCACTTACTGCAGCTGTAACTCCCAGCACATGGAGACAGGGCTTCCAGTTAAACTCATACACTTACTGCAGCTGTAACTCCCAGCACATGGAGACAGGGCTTCCAGTTAAACTCATCCACTTACTGCAGCTTTTACTCACAGCACATGGAGACAGAGCTTCCAGTCACATTCGAGAGATCAAACAAATCACAGGTTTTGTACTTCTGTGCCAATCTCTCCATTTATTGACATCTTATTGCACAGATAGTCACATCTTTCCACCCTTTATGAAATCATTTATTTAGGAATAAATACTTTAAACAGCAAAAACTGCTTCTCCTTGTAGTATTTTTTTTTTAATTGACATTTTATACGATTTGAATTGACTAGTGTTCCCCCAAAATTCCTGTATGCACTTTTAAAATCCTTTGAGATTCCTGACTAGGGTTTTCTTCATTATTGGGATGAAAAAATGACTCAATGATAATGCTATGACTCAGATACTCTTTTGACTTGTGCTTTCTCCATTATTTTGACTATCTGCCTCGCATAAAGTACAAATCTTTTTCCAGAGAAGTTGGGACAGTGTGTAAAATGAAAATAAAAACAGAATGCAATGATTTGAAAATCATTTAAACCCTATATTTAATTGAAAATAGTGCGAAGACAACATATAAAATGTTGAAAATGATTAATTTTATAGTTTTCTGAAAAAAAAATCTGCTTATTTTGAATTGGATGCCAGCAACAAATTTCAAAAATGTTGAGAGAGGGCCTACAAAAGAATGCAGAAGTTGAATGATGCCAAAAAAAAAATACATCTGGTGGAACATGTAACTGCAAATAAGGTTAAATGGCAATAGATCAGTAACACGGTTGGGTATAAAAAGTCATTTAGACACAGATGGGAATGACATCACCTCTCAGGGAAAGACTGCATGGGCAAACAGTTCAACATTTTAAAATAACATTTCTCAATGTAAAATTGCAAAGAATTTGAGGATATCATCTACTACATTACGTAATATTATCCAAAAATTTCGAACATCCAGAGAAATCTCTTTACATAAGGGACAGAACCTAAAGCCAATATTGAATGGCCATGATCTTCAGGCCCTCAGGCAGCAATGCCTCAATAACAGATGGAATTCTGAAGTGGAAATATCTGCATTGGCTCAGGAACACTTCTGTAAACCATTGTAAGTGACACCATTTGTCGCTGCATCAACAAATTCAAGTTAAAACTCTGCCATGCAAATAGTAAACCAAGATTCAGAAATGCTATGGCCTTCCCAGGGCCTCAGCTCATGTCAGATGGACTCAGGCGAAGTGGGACACTGTCCTGTGGTCTGACCGATCAAAAATGTGAAATTATGGACACCGTGTCCTACGAGCTAAAGAGGAGCGGGACCATCCAGCTAGTTATCAGTGCACTGTTCAAAGGCCAGCATCCATTATAGTATGGGGGTGCATTATTGCACATGGCATGGGTAACTTGCACATTTGTGAAGACACCATTAATGCTAAACTATAAATACAGGTTTTGGAGTTACATACACCAGACATCTTTGTCAGGGAAAGCCTTGCTGATTTCAGCAGAACAATGCCAAACACAACATACTGTTATGATTCTGCTCTGTCTGTTCATGATTCTGCCATGTTTATTATGTTTCTGTCTTCCCTGTTATGTTTATTATCAGTTCTGTTAGGTTTTGCCATGTTCTGTTCAGTTTTTGTATTTTGCCATGTTTTCATTTTTGCCATTCCCAATCCACTTTTCTGTTATAGTCCGGTCCATGTTTTGCCATGCCCTTCATTGCACTTTGTCTCCCCTGTCTGGTCTCTTGTTAAGTTACAGCTTCTCCCCAGTCCCGCGTGTCACATGCTTAGGTGATTTCATGGTTTCTGGGTTTCAAACATTCCTTCCAATCTCGTTTGCTTCCTTCGCCTCTCTTTTCTATTTTACTAACCAATACTAACAGTTTGTTGTTTTTGTTAAAGTTACTAACCCAGACTAACATTGTATATAATACTAACTTACTAACGAGCACTAGGGATTGTATAGCTGCACTTACTAATTGATTAACAAGCTCTCAGCACTCGCCCTGTTCTAGTCTCCGGCTCTTGCCTTCACTTAGTCTTTGCTGCAATTCAGCGGATCCTCCGCACCTGCTCCACTCTGTCCTGCCTCTCATTATCTGTGCACATTAGAACTCCCTAACCGGAGCTGTATGTCTTGTCATAGGCTGTCTCGTGTTCCCTGTCCGCGTTTTGGCTTTTTGCCAATTTCATGTGGTTAGGTTCTCCTTGTGTTTCCTCCCACGTAATTAGTCTGATCCTCTTCACCTGATCCTAATCATAGCATGTGACTTCCCTTGAGTGTCTTTAAGCTGTCTTCTCACTGCAGTTCCCCGTCAGAACGTTTCTCTTGTTTACCTGTGCTGCTATTGTCTTCGCCTTGTACTCATAGTGTTACTCTTCTGACTGGACCGTCCGACTTACGATTTTTGGCTCTGCTTTTTGGTACTATTGTCTGCATCTGTTTAGGAACCCTTTTTGCCCGACCACGAGTTTTGTGTTTGCTGCCCTGTTAATGGTTTGGATTACGCCCACTGGATTTTGGCTTTTGCCTCTCTGACAAACCTGTGCCTGTGTACCGAACCTGTTTTTGCCCGACCACGAGTGCTGTGATTGCTGCCCTGGTTTTCGACTCTGATTCTGCCCTACTGGATTGTGATTTTTGGATTGTGGACTTTGTACCTTTGCCTTCTGCCCTGCGGGAGTTTTCCCCCTCGCTTAATAAACTCTCATCTACTGCACTGCTTGGTTCTCGCGTCTGGTTCCTGAGCGTATCCTCACACATACTGCACGTATTATTACAACATGACTCTGTAGTAAAAGAAGTTGGGTGCTAAACTGACCCCACTCAAAATATTTGACACATGATGAAAAAAATGACAAAGTAGTCAGTGAAGTGTTGATCAGCAGAAAGCCAATATCAAGCAAGAATAGAAAAATATTTTGCGCTCCAACTATAGCAGTTGGCCAGGTCAGTTCCCAAGCGCATTCAGAGCATTATTAGCTTATAAAGCAGGCAGAAATTTATCCAAGTAACTGCCATAGTTTTTGAAGTAACTCGTCTCCATTGAAAGTGAGACGGAGGGAGGGACGGAAGGAAAGATGGGTAAAACCCAATCCGATATCTCCCTCACCATCTCGTGGGGGACAGTAATGCGCCAACTTTTTTGGAATTGGAGATGTACAATAATGAACCCACTACAAGGGAAAGTAGTCAGGGAAAGTGATTAATAATGATGGTGTCAGTATGACACTCTTAACTTACCTTTGATTACCTGTAAATTCTCCTTTAAAGCGCAATGGAGGATCCATAGAGCGATCACTCTTCAAAGACTGATAGCTGGGAAAAGGTGACCCTGGTCTCTCGACCTGAACCCTGTAAATTCAATATAGAGACACAGCTCCCAGTTAAACTCATCCACTTACTGCAGCTCTATCTCACAGCACATGGAGACAGAGCTTCCAGTTAAACTCATTCTCTTACAGCAGCTCTAACTCATAGCACATGGAGACAGAGCTTCCAGTGAAACTCATTCTCTTACAGCAGCTCTAACTCACAGCACATGGAGACAGAGCTTGCAGTTAAACTCATCCTCTTACTGCAGCTCTAACTCACAGCACATGGAGACAGAGCTTGCAGTAAAACTCATCCTCTTACTGCAGCCCTAACTCACAGCACATGGGGACAGAGCTTCCAGTTAAACTCATCCACTTACTGCAGCTCTAACTCACAGCACATGGGGACAGAGCTTCCAGTTAAACTCATCCTCTTACTGCAGCTCTAACACACAGCACATGGAGACAGAGCTTCCAGTTAAACTCATCCACTTACTGCAGCTGTAACTCCCAGCACATGGAGACAGAGCTTCCAGTAAAACTCATCCACTTACTGAAGCTCTATCTCACAGCACATGGAGACAGAGCTTCCAGTTAAACTCATCCACTTACTGCAGCTCTAACTCACAGCACATGGAGACAGAGCTTCCAGTTAAACTCATCCTCTTACTGCTGCTCTAACACACAGCACATGGAGACAGAGCATCCAGTTAAACTCATCCTCTTACTGCAGCTCTAACTCACAGCACATGGAGACAGAGCTTCCAGTTAAACTCATCCTCTTACTGCAGCTCTAACTCGCAGCACATGGAGACAGAGCTTCCAGTAAAACTGATTCACTTACAGCAGCTATAATTCACATCACATGGAGACAGAGCATCCAGGCAAACTCATCCTCTGACTGCAGCTCTAACTCACAGCACATGGAGACAGAGCTTCCAGTTAAACTCATCCACTTACTGCAGCCCTAACTTACAGCACGTGCGGACAGAGCTTCCAGTTAAACTCATCCTCTTATTGCAGCTCTAAATCACAGCACATGGAGACAGAGCTTCCAGTAAAACTCATCCTCTTACTGCAGCTCTCACTCACAGCACATGGAGACAGAGCTTCCAGTTAAACTCATCCACTTACTGCAGCTCTATCTCACTGCACATGGAGACAGAGTATCCAGTTAAACGCATCCACTTACTGCAGCTCTAACTCACAGCACATGGGGACAGAGCTTCCAGTAAAACTCATCCTCTTACTGCAGCTGTAACTCCCAGCACATGGACACAGGGGTTCCAGTTAAACTCATACACTTACTGCAGCTGTAACTCCCAGCACATGGAGACAGAGCTTCCAGTAAAACTCATCCACTTACTGCAGCTCTAACTCACAGCACATGGAGACAGAGCTTCCACTTAAACTCATTCACTTACTGCAGCTCTAACTCACAGCACATGGAGACAGAGCTTCCAGTTGAACTCATCCTCCTACTGCAGCTCAAACTCACAGCACATGGAGACAGAGCTTCCAGTTAAACTCATCCTCTTACTGCAGCTCTAACTCACAGCACATGGAGACAGAGCTTGCAGTTAAACTCATCCACTTACTGCAGCTTTTACTCACAGCACATGGGGACAGAGCTTCCAGTTAAACTCATCCTCTTACTGCTGCTCTAACACACAGTACGTGGAGAACGAGCTTCCAGTTAAACTCATCCTCATACTGCTGCTCTAAATCACAGCATATGGAGACAGAGCTTCCAATTAAACTCATCCTCTTACTGCAGCTCTAACTCACAGCACATGGGGACAGAGCTTCCAGTTAAACTCATCCTCTTATTGCAGCTCTAACTCACAGAACATGGAGACAGAGCTTCCAGTTAAACTCATCCTCTCACTGCAGCTCTAACTCACAGCACATGTAGACAGAGCTTCCAGTTAAAGTCATCCTCTTACAGCAGCTCTAACGCACAGTACATGGAGACAGAGCTTCCAGTTAAACTCATCGACTTACTGCAGCTTTTACTCACAGCACATGGGAACAGAGCATCCAGTTAAACTCATCCTCTTTCTGCAGCTCTAACTCACAACACATGGAGACAGAGCTTCTAGTTAAACTCATCCTCTTAGTGCAGGTCTAACTCACAGCACATGGAGACAGAGCTTCCAGTTAAACTCATACACTTACTGCAGCTCTATCTCACTGCACATGGACACTGAGATTCCAATTATACTCATCCACTTACTGCAGCAATAACTCACAGCACATGGAGAAAGAGCTTCGAGTAAAACTCATCCACTTACTGCAGCTCTCACTCACAGCACATGGGGACAGTGCATCCAGTTAAACTCATCCTCTTACAGCAGCTCTAACTCACAGCACATGGAGACAGAGCTTCCAGTTAAACTCATCCACTTACTGCAGCTTTTACTCACAGCACATGGGGAGAGAGCTTCCAGTTAAACACATCCTCTTACTGCTGCTCTAACTCACAGTACGTGGAGACTGAGCTTCCAGTTAAACTCATCCTCTTACTGCAGCTCTAACTCACAGCACATGGAGACAGAGCTTCCAGTTAAACTCATACTCTTACTGCAGCTCTAACTCACAGCACATGGAGACAGAGCTTCCAGTTAAACTCATCCTCTTACTACAGCTCTAACTCACAGCACATGGAGACAGAGCTTCCACTTAAACTCATCCTCTTACTGCAGCTCTAACTCACAGCACATGGAGACAGAGCTTCCAGTTAAACTCATCCTCTTACTGCTGCTCTAACTCACAGTACGTGGAGAACGAGCTTCCAGTTAAACTCATCCTCTTACTGCTGCTCTAAATCACAGCATATGGAGACAGAGCTTCCAGTTAAACTCATCCTCTTACTGCAGCTCTAACTCACAGCACATGGGGACAGAGCTTCCAGTCAAATTCATCCTCTTACTGCAGCTCTAACTCACAGCACATGGAGACAGAGCATCCAGTTAAACTCATCCTCTTACTGCAGCTCTAACTCACAGCACATGGAGACAGAGCTTCCAGTTAAACTCATCCTCTTACAGCAGCTCTAACTCACAGCAGATGGAGACAGAGCTTCCAGTTAAACTCATACACTTACTGCAGCTTTTACTCACAGCACATGGGAACAGAGCTACCAGTTAAACTCATCCCCTTACTGATGCTCTAACTCACAGTACGTGGAGACTGTGCTTCCAGTTAAACTCATCCTCTTACTGCAGCTCTAACTCACAGTACGTGGAGACTGAGCTTCCAGTTAAACTCATCCTCTTACTTCAGCTCTAACTCACAGCACATGGAGACAGAGCTTCTAGTTAAACTCATCCTCTTAGTGCAGCTCTAACTCACAGCACATGGAGACAGAGCTTCCAGTTAAACCCATCCACTTACTGCAGCTCAAACTCACAGCACATGGAGACAGAGCTTCCAGTTAAACTCATCCACTTACTGCAGCTCTATCTCACAGCACATGGACACTGAGATTCCAATTATACTCATCCACTTACTGCAGCGCTAACTCACAGCACATGGAGACAGAGCTTCCAGTAAAACTCATCCGCTTACTGCAGCTCTAATTCACAGCATATGGAGACAGAGCTTCCAGTGAAACTCATCCACTTACTGCAGCTGAAACTCCCAGCACATGGAGACAGTACTTCCAGTTAAACTCATCCTCTTACAGCAGCTCTAACTCACAGCACATGGAGACAGAGCTTCCCATTAAACTCATCCACTTACTGCAACTTTTACTCACAGCACATGGGGACAGAGCTTCCAGTTAAACTCATCCTCTTACTGCTGCTCGAACTCACAGTACGTGGAGACTGAGCTTCCAGTTAAACTCATCTTCTTACTGCAGCTCTAACTCACAGCACATGGAGACAGAGCTTCCAGTTAAACTCATCCTCTTACTGCAGCTCTAACTCACAGTACATGGAGACAGAGCTTCCAGTTAAACTCATCCTCTTACTATAGCTCTAAATTAAAGCACATGGAGACAGAGCTTCCACTTAAACTCATCCACTTACTGCAGCTCGAACTCACAGCACATGGAGACAGAGCTTCCAGTTGAACTCATCCTCCTACTGCAGCTCTAACTCACAGCACATGAGGACAGAGTTTCCAGTTAAACTCATCCTCTTACTGCAGCTCTAACTCACAGCACATGGAGACAGAGCTTCCAGTTAAACTCATCCTCTTACTGCTGCTTTAACTCACAGCACATGGAGACAGAGCTTCCAGTTAAACTCACCCTCTTTCTGCAGTTCTAACTCACTGCACATGGGGACAGAGCTTCCAGTTAAACTCAACCTCTTTCTGCAGTTCTAACTCACAACACATGGAGACAGAGCTTCTAGTTAAACTCATCCTCTTAGTGCAGCTCTAACTCGCAGCACATGGAGACAGTGCTTCCAGTTAAACTCATCCACTTACTGCAGCTCGAACTCACAGCACATGGAGACAGAGCTTCCAGTTAAACTCATCCACTTACTGCAGCTCTATCTCACAGCACATGAACAACGATATTCCAATTCTACTCATCCACTTACTGCAGCGCTAACTCACACCACATGGAGACAGAGCTTCGAGTAAAACTCATCCGCTTACTGCAGCTCTAACTCACAGCATATGGAGACAGAGCTTCCAGTGAAACTCATCCACTTACTGCAGCTCAAACTCCCAGCACATGGAGACAGTGCTTCCAGTTAAACTCATCCTCTTACTGCTGCTCTAACTCACAGTACGTGGAGACAGAGCTTCCAGTTAAACTCATCCTCTTTCTGCAGTTCTAACTCACAACACATGTAGACAGATCTTCTAGTTAAACTCATCCTCTTAGTGCAGCTCTAACTCACAGCACATGGAGACAGTGCTTCCAGTTAAACTCATCCACTTACTGCAGCTCGAACTCACAGCACATGGAGATAGAGCTTCCAGTTAAACTCATCCACTGACTGCAGCTCTATCTCACAGCACATGGACACTGAGATTCCAATTATACTCATCCACTTACTGCAGCGCTAACTCAAAGCACATGGAGACAGAGTTTCCAGTTAAACTCATCCTCTTACTACAGCTCTAACTCACAGCACATGGAGACAGAGCTTCCACTTAAACTCATCCACTTACTGCAGCTCTAACTCACAGCACATGGAGACAGAGCTTCCAGTTGAACTCATCCTCCTACTGCAGGTCTAACTCACAGCACATGGAGACAGAGCTTCCAGTTAAAGTCATCCTCTTACTGCAGCTCTAACTCACAGCACATGGAGACAGAGCTTCCAGTTAAACTCATCCACTTACTGCAGCTTTTACTCACAGCACATGGGGACAGAGCTTCCAGTTAAACTCATCCTCTTACTGCAGCTCTAACTCACAGCACATGGGGACAGAGCTTCCAGGTAAACTCATCATCTTACTGCTGCTCTAAATCACAGCACATGGAGACAGAGCTTCCAGTTAAACTCATCCACTTACTGCAGCTCTAACTCACAGCACATGGAGACAGAGCTTCCAGTTGAACTCATCCTCCTACTGCAGGTCTAACTCACAGCACATGGAGACAGAGCTTCCAGTTAAAGTCATCCTCTTACTGCAGCTCTAACTCACAGCACATGGAGACAGAGCTTCCAGTTAAACTCATCCACTTACTGCAGCTTTTACTCACAGCACATGGGGACAGAGCTTCCAGTTAAACTCATCCTCTTACTGCAGCTCTAACTCACAGCACATGGGGACAGAGCTTCCAGTTAAACTCATCCTCTTACTGCAGCTTTTACTCACAGCACATGGGGACAGAGCTTCCAGTTAAACTCATCCTCTTACTGCAGCTCTAAATCACAGCACATGGAGACAGAGCTTCCAGTCACATTCGAGAGATCAAACAAATCACAGGTTTTGTACTTCTGTGCTAATTTCTCCATTTATTGACATCTTATTGCAAAGATAGTCACATCTTTCCATCCTTCATGAAATCGTATATTTAGGAATAAATATTATTAACAGCAAAAACAGGTTCTCCTTGTAGTATTTTTTATTAATATTGACATTTTATATGATTTGAATTGACTAGTGTTCTCCCAAAATTCCTGTTTGCACTTTTAAAATCCTCTGAGATTCCTGACTGGAGTTTTCTTCATTATTGGGATGAAAAAATGACTCAATGATGATGCTATGACGTAGATACTCTTTTGACTTGTGTTTTCTCTATTATTTTGATTATTTTCCTTGGATATAGTACAAATCTTTTTCCAGATAAGGTGGGACAGTGTGTAAAATGAAAATAAAAACAGAATGCAATGACTTGAAATTCATTTTAACCCTATATTTAATTGAAAATAGTGCAAAGACAACATATAAAATGTTGAAAATGATTTATTTTATAGTTTTCAAAAAAAAAATCCTGCTTATTTTGAATTTGATGCCAGCAACAAATTTCAAAAACATTGGGAGAGGGCCTACAAAAGAATGGAGAAGTTGAATGATGCCAAAAAAATAAACATCTGGTGGAACATGTCACTGCAAATAAGGTTAATTGGCAATAGAGCAGTAACACGGTTGGGTATGAAAAGTAATTTAGACACAGAATGCAATGACATCAACTCTCAGGGAAAGACGGCATGGGCAAACAGTTCAACATCTTAAAATAACATTTCTCAATGTAAAATTGCAACTCACAGCACATGGACACAGAGATTCCAGTTAAACTGATCCTCTTACTGCAGCTCTAACTCACAGCACACGGAGACAGAGCTTCCAGTTAAATTCATCCTCTTACTGCAGCTCTAACTCACAGTACATGGAGATAGAGCTTCCAGTTAAACTCATCCTCTTACTGCAGCTCTAACTCACAGCACATGGAGACAGAGCTTCCAGTTACAGTCATCCACTTACTGCAGCTCTAACTCACAACACATGGGGACAGAGCTTCCAGTTAAACTCATCCTCTTACTGCTGCTCTAACTCACAGTACGTGGAGACAGAGCATCCAGTTAAACTCATCCTTTTACTGCTGCTCTAACTCACCGCACATGGAGACAGAGCTTCCAGTTAAACTCATCTTCTTACTGCAGCTCTAACTCACAGCATATGGAGAAAGAGCTTCCACTTAAACTCATCCTCTTACTGCAGCTCTAACTCACAGCACAAGGGGACAGAGCTTCCAGTTAAACTCATCCTCTTACTGCAGCTCTAACTCACAGCACATGGAGACAGAGCTTCCAGTTAAACTCATCCTCTTACTGCTGCTCTAACTCACAGTACATGGAGACAGAGCATCAAGTTAAACTCATCCTCTTACTGCTGCTCTAACTCACAGTACATGGAGACAGAGCATCAAGTTAAACTCATCCTCTGACTGCTGCTCTCACTCACAGCACATGGAGACAGAGCATCTAGTTAAACTCATCCTCTTACTGCAGCTCTAACTCACAGCACATGGAGACAGAGCTTCCACTTAAACTCATCCACTTACTACAGCTCTAACTCACAGCACATGGAGACAGAGCTTCCAGTTAAACTCATCCTCTTCCTGCAGCTCTAACTCACAGCACATGGAGACAGAGCTTCCAGTTAAATTCATCCACTTACTGCAGCTTTTACTCACAGCCCATGGGGACAGAGCTTCCAGTTAAACTCATCCTCTTACTGCTGCTCTAACTCACAGTACGTGGAGAACGAGCTTCCAGGTAAACTCATCCTCTTACTGCGGCTCTATATCACAGCATATGGAGACAGAACTTCCAGTTAAACTCATCCACTTACTGCAGCTTTTACTCACAGCCCATGGGACAGAGCTTCCAGTTCAACTCATCCTCTTACTGCAGCTCTAACTCACAGCACATGGGGACAGAGCTTCCAGTTAAACTCATCCTCTTACTGCAGCTCTAACTCACAGCACATGGGGACAGAGCTTCCAGTTAAACTCATCCTCTTACTGCAGCTCTAACTCACAGCACATGGAGACAGAGCTTCCAGTTAAAATCATCCACTTACTGCAGCTTTTACACACAGCCCATGGGACAGAGCTTCCAGTTAAACTCATCCTCTTACTGCAGCTCTACCTCACAGCACATGGAGACAGAGCTTCCAGTTAAACTCATCCTCTTACTGCAGCTCTAACTCACAGCACATGGAGAGAGAGCTTCCAGTTACAGTCATCCACTTACTGCATCTTTTACTCACAGCCCATGGGACAGAGCTTCCAGTTAAACTCATCCACTTACTGCATCTTTTACTCACAGTACGTGGAGAACGAGCTTCCAGTTAAACTCATCCTCTTACTGCTGCTCTCACTCACAGCACATGGAGACAGAGCATCTAGTTAAACTCATCCTCTTACTGCAGCTCTAACTCAAAGCACATGGAGACAGAGCTTCCACTTAAACTCATCCACTTACTACAGCTCTAACTCACAGCACATGGAGACAGAGCTTCCAGTTAAACTCATCCTCTTACTGCAGGTCTAACTCACAGCACATGGAGACAGAGCTTCCAGTTAAACTCATCCACTTACTGCAGCTTTTACTCACAGCCCATGGGGACAGAGCTTCCAGTTAAACTCATCCTCTTACTGCTGCTCTAACTCACAGTACGTGGAGAACGAGCTTCCAGTGAAACTCATCCTCTTACTGCTGCTCTATATCACAGCATATGGAGACAGAGCTTCCAATTAAACTCATCCTCTTACTGCAGCTCTAACTCACAGCACATGGGGACAGAGCTTCCAGTTAAACTCATCCTCTTACTGCAGCTCTAACTCACAGCACATGGAGACAGAGCTTCCAGTTAAACTCATCCACTTACTGCATCTTTTACTCACAGCCCATGGGACAGAGCTTCCAGTTAAACTCATCTTCTTACTGCTGCTCTAACTCACAGTACGTGGAGACAGAGCTTCCAGTTAAACTCATCCACTTACTGCAGCTTTTACTCACAGCCCATGGGACAGAGCTTCCAGTTAAACTCATCCACTTACTGCAGCTTTTACTCACAGCCCATGGGACAGAGCTTCCAGTTAAACTCATCCTCTTACTGCAGCTCTAACTCACAGCACATGGGGACAGAGCTTCCAGTTAAACTCATCCTCTTACTGCAGATCTAACTCACAGCACATGGAGACAGAGCTTCCAGTTAAACTCATCCACTTACTGCAGCTTTTACTCACAGCCCATGGGACAGAGCTTCCGGTTAAACTCATCCACTTACTGCAGCTTTTACTCACAGCCCATGGGACAGAGCTTCCAGTTAAACTCATCCTCTTACTGCAGCTCTAACTCACAGCACATGGGGACAGAGCTTCCAGTTAAACTCATCCTCTTACTGCTGCTCTAACTCACAGTACGTGGAGAACGAGCTTCCAGTTAAACTCATCCTCTTACTGCTGCTCTAAATCACAGCATATGGAGACAGAGCTTCCAATTAAACTCATCCTCTTACTGCAGCTCTAACTCACAGTACGTGGAGAACGAGCTTCCAGTTAAACTCATCCTCTTACTGCTGCTCTAAATCACAGCATATGGAACAGAGCTTCAATTAAACTCATCCTCTTACTGCAGCTGTAACTCACAGCACATGGAGACAGAGCTTCCAGTTGAACTCAACCTCCTACTGCAGCTCTAACTCACAGCACATGGAGACAGAGCTTCCAGTTAAACTCATCCTCTTACTGCAGCTCTAACTCACAGCACATGCAGACAGAGCTTCCAGTTAAACTCATCCTCTTACTGCTGCTCTAACTCACAGCACATGGAGACAGAGCTTCCAGTTAAACTCATCCTCTTACTGCTGCTCTAAATCACAGCACATGGAGACAGAGCTTCCAGTTAAACTCATCCTCTTACTGCTGCTCTAACTCACAGCATATGAAGACAGAGCTTCCACTTAAACTCACCCTCTTACTGCAGCTCTAACTCACAGCACATGAGGACAGAGCTTCCAGTTATACTCATCCTCTTACTGCAGCTCTAACTCACAGCACATGGAGACAGAGCTTCCAGTTAAACTCATCCTCTTACTGCTGCTCTAACTCACAGCACCAGTTAAACTCATCCTCTTACTGCTGCTCTAACTCACAGCACATGGAGACAGAGCTTCCAGTTAAACTCATCCTCTTACTGCTGCTCTAACTCACAGCACATGGGACAGAGCTCCAGTTAAACTCATCCTCTTACTGCAGCTCTAACTCACAGCACATGGGGACAGAGCTTCCAGTTAAACTCATCCTCTTACTGCTGCTCAAACTCACAGTACATGGAGACAGAGCTTCCTGTTAAACTCATCCTCTTACTGCAGCTCTAACTCACAGCACATGGAGACAGAGCTTCCAGTTAAACTCATCCCTCTTACTGCAGCTCTAACTCACACAGCACATGGAGACAGAGCTTCCAGTTAAACTCATCCTCTTACTGCAGCTCTAACTCACAGCACATGGAGACAGAGCTTCCAGTTAAACTCATCCACTTACTGCAGCTCAAACTCACAGCACATGGACACAGAGATTCCAGTTAAACTCATCCACTTACTGCAGCTCTAACTCACAGCACATGGGAGACAGAGCTTCCAGTTAAACTCATCCACTTACTGCAGCTCTAACTCACAGCACATGGAGACAGAGCTTCCAGTTAAACTCATCCCTCTTACTGCAGCTTTAACTCACAGCACATGGGGACAGAGCTTCCAGTTAAACTCATCCTCTTACTGCAGCTCTAACTCACAGCACATGGAGACAGAGCTTCCAGTTAAACTCATCCTCTTACTGCAGCTCTAACTCACAGCACATGGAGACAGAGCTTCCAGTTAAACTCATCCTCTTACTGCAGCTCTAACTCACAGCACATGGAGACAGAGCTTCCAGTTAAACTCATCCTCTTACTGCTGCTCTAACTCACAGCACATGGAGACAGAGCTTCCAGTTAAACTCATCCTCTTACTGCAGCTCTAACTCACAGCACATGGAGACAGAGCTTCCAGTTAAACTCATCCTCTTACTGCTGCTCAAACTCACAGTACATGGAGACAGAGCTTCCTGTTAAACTCATCCTCTTACTGCAGCTCAAACTCACAGCACATGGAGACAGAGCACCCAGTTAAACTCATCCTCTTTCTGCAGCTCTAACTCACAACACATGGAGACAGAGCTTCTAGTTAAACTCATCCTCTTAGTTCAGCTCTAACTCACAGCACATGGAGACAGAGCTTCCAGTTAAACTCATCCTCTTACTGCAGCTCTAACTCACAGCACATGGAGACAGAGCTTCCAGTTAAACTCATCCACTTACTGCAGCTCTAACTCACAGCACATGGGGACAGAGCTTCCAGTTAAACTCATCCACTTACTGCAGCTCATAACTCACAGCACATGGAGACAGAGCTTCCAGTTAAACTCATCCACTTACTGCAGCTTTAACTCACAGCACATGGGGACAGAGCTTCCAGTTAAACTCATCCTCTTACTGCAGCTCTAACTCACAGCACATGGAGACAGAGCTTCCAGTTAAACTCATCCTCTTACTGCTGCTCTAATTCACAGCACATGGAGACAGAGCTTCCAGTTAAACTCATCCTCTTACTGCTGCTCTAACTCACAGCACATGGAGACAGATCTTCCAGTTAAACTCATCCTCTTACTGCTGCTCTAACTCACAGCACATGAGGACAGAGCATCCAGTTAAATGCATCCTCTTACTGCAGCTCTAACTCACAGCACATGGAGACAGAGCTTCCAGTTAAACTCATCCTCTTACTGCTGCTCTAACTCACAGCACATGGAGACAGAGCTTCCAGTTAAACTCATCCTCTTACTGCTGCTCTAACACACAGCACATGGAGACAGAGCATCCAGTTAAACGCATCCACTTACTGCAGCTCTAACTCACAGCACATGGGGACAGAGCTTCCAGTTAAACTCATCCTCTTACTGCTGCTCAAACTCACAGCACATGGAGACAGAGCATCCAGTTAAACTCATCCTCTTTCTGCAGCTCAAACTCACAGCACATGGAGACAGAGCTTCCAGTTAAACTCATCCACTTTCTGCAGCTCTAACTCACAGCACATGGAGACAGGGTTAAACTCATCCCTTAGTTAGAACTGCACATGGAGACAGTGTTCCAGTTTCATCCACTTACTGCAGCTCGAATGGACACATGGACAGATTCCAATTATACTCATCCACTTACTGCAGAGCTAACTCACAGCACATGGAGACAGAGCTTCCAGTAAAACTCATCCTCTTACTGCAGCTCTAACTCACAGCATATGGAGACAGAGCTTCCAGTTAAACTCATCCACTTACTGCAGCTTTAACTCACAGCACATGGGGACAGAGCTTCCAGTTAAACTCATCCACTTACTGCAGCTGGAACTCACAGCACATGGAGACAGAGCTTCCAGTTAAACTCATCCTCTTACTGCAGCTCTAACTCACAGCACATGGAGACAGAACTTCCAGTTAAACATTCTTACTGCAGCTCTAACTCATCAAAGACAAAGCTTCCAGTTAAACTCATCCACTTAGGCTCTAACAAACAGCACATGGAGACAGAGCTGACTTAAATCTCTCCATTTATTGACATCTTATTGCACAGATAGTACAGACATCCAGTTTCCATCCTTCATGAAATGGAGACAGAGCTTATATTTACTGGAATAAATACATGGATTAACAGGAAAAACAGGTTCTAACTCACAGCATTTGGAGACAGAATCCATTAAACATTTTATATGATTAACGCACAGCACATGGAGACAGAGAATTGACTAGCAGTTCTCCCAAAATTCATCCTGTTTGCACTTTTAAACTCCACAGTACATGGAGACAGACTGGAGTTTTCATCATTATTGGGATGAAAAAAGCACATGGAGACAGAGCATCCAGTTAAATATCCTCTTATGCAGCTCTTTCTCACATTACATGGGACAGATTATTTTCTCAAACTCACAGCATGGAGATATAGTTAAACTCATCCTCTTCTGCAGTTTAACCACAGAACATGGGACAGTGTCCAGTAAAATGAAAATAAACTGCAGAATGCAATGACTTGAAATTCATTTAAACCCTATATTTACTCATTACTGCAGAGCTAAAACAGCACATGGAGACAACATATAAAATGTTGAAAATGATTTATTTTACAGTTTGGAGACAAAAAATCCAGTGAAACTCATATTTTGCAATTTGATCCCAGCCATGCAAGTGCTTCCAGTTAAAACATCCACTTACTGCAGCTGGAACAAAAGAATGGAGACAAGAATCCAGTTAAACTCATAAACATCTCTACTTGGAAGAATGTCACATTGAGAAATAAGGTTTTTACTTCTGTGCCAATCTCTCCATTTATTGACATCTTAGCAGATAACATCTTTCCATCCTTCATGAAAAGTATATTTAGGAATAAACACATTAAATGCAATGTATTTTTTTTATTAATATTGACATTTTATATGATTTGAATTGACTAGTGTTCTCCCAAAACTCCTGTTTGCACTTTTAAAACTGAGTTCTGACATCTTAAAATGAAAAAAAACATTTCTCAATGATTAAAATTGCAAACTCACAGCACATGGACACAGATGCTTCCAGTTAAATTGATCCTCTAACTGCAGCTCTAACTGTCAAAGCACATGGAGACAGACTTGAAATTCATTTAAACCCTATAGTTGCAAAACTCATCCTGTTGAAAATGATTTATTTTATAGCAGCTCTTATTTTGAATTTCACAGCAACAAATTTCAAAAACATTGGGAGAGGGCCTACAAAAGAATGGAAAGTTGAATGATGCCAAAAAACTGCATCTCTAACATGTCACTGCAAATAAGGTTAATTGGCAACAGAGCAGTAACACAGTATGAAAAGTCATTTAGACACAGAATGCAATGACATCAACTCAGGAAAGCACATGGGGCAAACAGTTCAACATCTTAAAATAACATTTCTTAATGTAAAATTCTAACTCACAGCACATGGACACAGAGCTTCCAGTTAAACTGATCCTTTAACTGCAGCTCTAACTCACAGCACATGGAGACAGAGCTTCCAGTTAAACTCATCTTCTTACTGCAGCTCTAACTCACAGCACATGGAGACAGAGCTTCCAGTTAAACTCATCCTCTTACTGCAGCTCTAACTCACAGCACATGGGGACAGAGCTTCCAGTTAAAGTCATCCTCTTACTGCAGCTCTAACTCACAGCACATGGGGACAGAGCTTCCAGTTAAACTCATCCTCTTACTGTTGCTCTAACTCACAGCACATGGAGACAGAGTTTCCAGTTAAACTCATCCTTTTACTGCTGCTCTAACTCACAGCACATGGAGACAGAGCTTCCAGTTAAACTCATCTTCTTACTGCAGCTCTAACTCACAGCACATGGAGAAAGAGCTTCCACTTAAACTCATCCTCTTACTGCAGCTCTAACTCACAGCACATGGGGACAGAGCTTCCAGTTAAACTCATCCTCCTACTGCAGCTCTAACTCACAGCACATGGAGACAGAGCTTCCAGTTAAACTCATCCTCTTACTGTTGCTCTAACTCACAGCACATGGAGACAGAGTTTCCAGTTAAACTCATCCTCTGACTGCTGCTTTCACTCACAGCACATGGGGACAGAGCTTCCAGTTAAACTCATCCTCTTACTGCAGCTCTAACTCACAGCACATGGAGACAGAGCTTCCAGTTAAACTCATCCACTTACTGCAGCTCTAACTCACAGCACATGGAGACAGAGCTTCCAGTTGAACTCATCCTCCTACTGCAGCTCTAACTCACAGCACATGGAGACAGAGCTTCCAGTTAAACTCATCCTCTTACTGCAGCTCTAACTCACAGCACATGGAGACGGAGCTTCCAGTTAAACTCATCCACTTACTGCAGCTTTTACTCACAGCCCATGGGGACAGAGCTTCCAGTTAAACTCATCCCCTTACTGCTGCTCTCACTCACAGTACGTGGAGAACGAGCTTTCAGTTAAACTCATCCTCTTACTGCTGCTCTAAATCACAGCATATGGAGACAGAGCTTCCAATTAAACTCATCCTCTTACTGCAGCTCTAACTCACAGCACATGGGGACAGAGCTTCCAGTTAAACTCATCCTCTTACAGCAGCTCTAACTCACAGCACATGGAGACTGAGCTTCCAGTTAAACTCATCCTCTTACTACAGCTCTAACTCACAGCACATGGAGACAGAGCTTCCAGTTGAACTCATCCTCCTACTGCAGCTCTAACTCACAGCACATGGAGACCGAGCTTCCAGTTGAACTCATCCTCCTACTGCAGGTCTAACTCACAGCACATGGAGACAGAGCTTCCAGTTAAAGTCATCCTCTTACTGCAGCTCTAACTCACAGCACATGGAGACAGAGCTTCCAGTTAAACTCATCCACTTACTGCAGCTTTTACTCACAGCACATGGGGACAGAGCTTCCAGTTAAACTCATCCTCTTACTGCAGCTCTAACTCACAGCATATGAAGACAGACCTTCTACTTAAACTCATCCTCTTACTGCAGCTCTAACTCACAGCACATGAGGACAGAGCTTCAAGTTAAACTCATCCTCTTACTGCAGCTCTAACTCACAGCACATGGAGACAGAGCTTCCAGTTAAACTCATCCTCTTACTGCTGCTCTAACTCACAGTACGTGGAGACTGAGCTTCCAGGTAAACTCATCATCTTACTGCTGCTCTAAATCACAGCACATGGAGACAGAGCTTCCAGTTAAACTCATCCTCTTACTGCAGCTCTAACTCACAGCATATGAAGACAGACCTTCTACTTAAACTCATCCTCTTACTGCAGCTCTAACTCACAGCACATGAGGACCGAGCTTCAAATTAAACTCATCCTCTTACTGCAGCTCTAACTCACAGCACATGGAGACAGAGCTTCCAGTTAAACTCATCCTCTTACTGCTGCTCTAACTCACAGTACATGGAGACAGAGCTTCCAGTTAAACTCATCCTCTTACTGCTGCTCTAACTCACAGCACATGGAGACAGAGCTTCCAGTTAAACTCATCCTCTGACTGCTGCTCTAACTCACAGCACATGGAGTCAGAACTTCAAGTTAAACTCATCCTCTTAGTGCAGCTCTAACTCACAGCACATGGAGACAGAGCTTCCAGTTGAACTCATCCACTTACTGCAGCTCTATCTCACAGCACATGGACACTGAGATTCCAATTATACTCATCCACTTACTGCAGCGCTCACTCACAGCACATGGAGACATAGCTTCGAGTAAAACTCATCCGCTTACTGCAGCTCTAACTCACAGCATATGGAGACAGAGCCTCCAGTGAAACTCATCCACTTACTGCAGCTGTAACTCCCAGCACATGGAGACAGTGCTTCCAGTTAAACTCATCCTCTTACAGCAGCTCTAACTCACAGCACATGGAGACAGATCTTCCAACTAAACTCATCCTCTTACTGCAGCTCTAACTCACAGCACATGGAGACAGAGCTTCCAGTTAAACTCATCCTCTTACTGCAGCTCTAACTGACAGCACATGGAGACAGAGCTTCCAGTTAAACTCATCCTCTTACTACAGCTCTAACTCACAGCACATGGAGACAGAGCTTCCACTTAAACTCATCCACTTACTGCAGCTCTAACTCACAGCACATGGAGACAGAGCTTCCAGTTGAACTCATCCTCCTACTGCAGCTCTAACTCACAGCACATGGAGACAGAGCTTCCAGTTAAACTCATCCTCTTACTGCAGCTCTAAATCACAGCACATGGAGACAGAGCTTCCAGTTAAACTCATCCACTTACTGCAGCTTTTACTCACAGCACATGGGGAGAGAGCTTCCAGTTAAACACATCCTCTTACTGCTGCTTTAACTCACAGTATGTGGAGACTGAGCTTCCAGTTAAACTCATCCTCTTACTGCAGCTCTAACTCACAGCACATGGAGACAGAGCTTCGAGTAAAACTCATCCGCTTACTGCAGCTCTAACTCACAGCATAAGGGACACAATGCTTCCAGTGAAACTCATCCACTTACTGCAGCGCTAACTCACAGCACATGGAGACAGAGCTTCCAGTTAAACTCATCCACTTACTGCAGCTTTTACTCACAGCACATGGGGACAGAGCTTCCAGTTAAACTCATCCTCTTACTGCTGCTCTAACTCACAGTACGTGGAGACTGAGCTTCCAGTTAAACTCATCTTCTTACTGCAGCTCTAACTCACAGCACATGGAGACAGAGCTTCCAGTTAAACTAATCCTCTTACTGCAGCTCTAACTCACAGCACATGGAGACAAAGCTTCCAGTTAAACTCATCCTCTTACTACAGCTCTAACAAACAGCACATGGAGACAGAGCTTCGACTTAAACTCATCCACTTACTGCAGCTCTAACTCACAGCACATGGAGACAGAGCTTCCAGTTGAACTCATCCTCCTACTGCAGCTCTAACTCACAGCAAATGAGTACAGAGCTTCCAGTTAAACTCATCCTCTTACTGCAGCTCTAACTCACAGCACATGGAGACAGAGCTTCCAGTTAAACTCATCCTCTTACTGCTGCTCTAATTCACAGTACATGGAGACAGAGCTTCCAGGAAAACTCATCCTCTTAGTGCTGCTCTAACTCACAGCACATGGAGACAGATCTTCCAGTTAAACTCATCATCTTACTGCTGCTCTAACACACAGCACATGGAGACAGAGCATCCAGTTAAACGCATCCACTAACTGCAGCTCTAACTCACAGCACATGGGGACAGAGCTTCCAGTTAAACTCATCCTCTTACTGCTGCTCAAACTCACAGCACATGGAGACAGAGCATCCAGTTAAACTCATCCTCTTTCTGCAGTTCTAACTCACAGCACATGGAGACATTGCTTCCAGTTAAACTCATCCACTTACTGCAGCTCGAACTCACAGCACATGGAGACAGAGCTTCCAGTTAGAGCTGCAGTAAGTGTATGAGTTTATCTTACAGCACATGGACACTGAGATTCCAATTATACTCATCCACTTACTGCAGCTCTAACTCACAGCACATGGAGACAGAGCTTCGAGTAAAACTCATCCGCTTACTGCAGCTCTAACTCACAGCATATGGAGACAGAGCTTCCAGTGAAACTCATCCACTTACTGCAGCTGTAACTCCCAGCACATGGAGACAGTGCTTCCAGTTAAACTCATCCACTTACTGCAGCTGGAACTCCCAGCACATGGAGACAAGGCTTCCAGTTAAACTCATCCTCTTAATGCAGCTCTACCTCACAGCACATGGAGACAGAACTTCCAGTCACATTCGAGAGATCAAACAAATCACAGGTTTTGTACTTCTGTGCTAATTTCTCCATTTATTGACATCTTATTGCAAAGATAGTCACATCTTTCCATCCTTCATGAAATCGTATATTTAGGAATAAATACTATTAACAGCAAAAACAGGTTCTCCTTGTAGTATTTTTTATTAATATTGACATTTTATATGATTTGAATTGACTAGTGTTCTCCCAAAATTCCTGTTTGCACTTTTAAAATCCTCTGAGATTCCTGACTGGAGTTTTCTTCATTATTGGGATGAAAAAATGACTCAATGATAATGCTATGACTTAAATACTCTTTTGACTTGTGCTTTCTCTATTATTTTGATTATTTTCCTTGGATATAGTACAAATCTTTTTCCAGAGAAGGTGGGACAGTGTGTAAAATGAAAATAAAAACAGAATGCAATGACTTGAAATTCATTTAAACCCTATATTTAATTGAAAATAGTGCAAAGACAACATATAAAATGTTGAAAATGATTTATTTTATAGTTTTCAAAAAAAAAATCCTGCTTATTTTGAATTTGATGCCAGCAACAAATTTCAAAAACATTGGGAGAGGGCCTACAAAAGAATGGAGAAGTTGAATGATGCCAAAAAAATAAACATCTGGTGGAACATGTCACTGCAAATAAGGTTAATTGGCAATAGAGCAGTAACACGGTTGGGTATGAAAAGTCATTTAGACACAGAATGCAATGACATCAACTCTCAGGGAAAGACTGCATGGGCAAACAGTTCAACATCTTAAAATAACATTTCTCAATGTAAAATTGCAACTCACAGCACATGGACACACAGCTTCCAGTTAAACTGATCCTCTTACTGCAGCTCTAACTCACAGCACATGGAGACAGAGCTTCCAGTTAAACTCATCCTCTTACTGCAGCTCTAACTCACAGTACATGGAGACAGAGCTTCCAGTTAAACTCATCCTCTTACTGCAGCTCTAACTCACAGCACATGGAGACAGAGCTTCCAGTTACAGTCATCCACTTACTGCAGCTCTAACTCACAGCACATGGGGACAGAGCTTCCAGTTAAACTCATCCTCTTACTGCTGCTCTAACTCACAGTACGTGGAGACAGAGCTTCCAGTTAAACTCATCCTTTTACTGCTGCTCTAACTCACCGCACATGGAGACAGAGCTTCCAGTTAAACTCATCTTCTTACTGCAGCTCTAACTCACAGCATATGGAGAAAGAGCTTCCACTTAAACTCATCCTCTTACTGCAGCTCTAACTCACAGCACATGGGGACAGAGCTTCCAGTTAAACTCATCCTCTTACTGCAGCTCTAACTCACAGCACATGGAGACAGAGCTTCCAGTTAAACTCATCCTCTTACTGTTGCTCTAACTCACAGCACATGGAGACAGAGTTTCCAGTTAAACTCATCCTCTGACTGCTGCTCTCACTCACAGCACATGGAGACAGAGCATCGAGTGAAACTCATCCTCTTACTGCAGCTCTAACTCACAGCACATGGAGACAGAGCTTCCACTTAAACTCATCCACTTACTGCAGCTCTAACTCACAGCACATGGAGACAGAGCTTCCAGTTGAACTCATCCTCCTACTGCAGCTCTAACTCACAGCACATGGAGACAGAGCTTCCAGTTAAACGCATCCTCTTACTGCAGCTCTAACTCACAGCACATGGAGACGGAGCTTCCAGTTAAACTCATCCACTTACTGCAGCTTTTACTCACAGCCCATGGGGACAGAGCTTCCAGTTAAACTCATCCTCTTACTGCTGCTCTCACTCACAGTACGTGGAGAACGAGCTTTCAGTTAAACTCATCCTCTTACTGCTGCTCTAAATCACAGCATATGGAGACAGAGCTTCCAGTTAAACTCATCCTCTTACAGCAGCTCTAACTCACAGCACATGGAGACTGAGCTTCCAGTTAAACTCATCCTCTTACTGCAGCTCTAACTCACAGCACATGGAGACAGAGTTTCCAGTTAAACTCATCCTCTTACTACAGCTCTAACTCACAGCACATGGAGACAGAGCTTCCAGTTGAACTCATCCTCCTACTGCAGCTCTAACTCACAGCACATGGAGACCGAGCTTCCAGTTGAACTCATCCTCCTACTGCAGGTCTAACTCACAGCACATGGAGACAGAGCTTCCAGTTAAAGTCATCCTCTTACTGCAGCTCTAACTCACAGCACATGGAGACAGAGCTTCCAGTTAAACTCATCCACTTACTGCAGCTTTTACTCACAGCACATGGGGACAGAGCTTCCAGTTAAACTCATCCTCTTACTGCAGCTCTAACTCACAGCATATGAAGACAGACCTTCTACTTAAACTCATCCTCTTACTGCAGCTCTAACTCACAGCACATGAGGACAGACCTTCAAGTTAAACTCATCCTCTTACTGCAGCTCTAACTCACAGCACATGGAGACAGAGCTTCCAGTTAAACTCATCCTCTTACTGCTGCTCTAACTCACAGTACGTGGAGACTGAGCTTCCAGGTAAACTCATCATCTTACTGCTGCTCTAAATCACAGCACATGGAGACAGAGCTTCCAGTTAAACTCATCCTCTTACTGCAGCTCTAACTCACAGCATATGAAGACAGACCTTCTACTTAAACTCATCCTCTTACTGCAGCTCTAACTCACAGCACATGAGGACCGAGCTTCAAGTTAAACTCATCCTCTTACTGCAGCTCTAACTCACAGCACATGGAGACAGAGCTTCCAGTTAAACTCATCCTCTTACTGCTGCTCTAACTCACAGTACATGGAGACAGAGCTTCCAGTTAAACTCATCCTCTTACTGCTGCTCTAACTCACAGCACATGGAGACAGAGCTTCCAGTTAAACTCATCCTCTGACTGCTGCTCTAACTCACAGCACATGGAGACAGAACTTCAAGTTAAACTCATCCTCTTAGTGCAGCTCTAACTCACAGCACATGGAGACAGAGCTTCCAGTTAAACTCATCCACTTACTGCAGCTCTATCTCACAGCACATGGACACTGAGATTCCAATTATACTCATCCACTTACTGCAGCGCTCACTCACAGCACATGGAGACATAGCTTCGAGTAAAACTCATCCGCTTACTGCAGCTCTAACTCACAGCATATGGAGACAGAGCCTCCAGTGAAACTCATCCACTTACTGCAGCTGTAACTCCCAGCACATGGAGACAGTGCTTCCAGTTAAACTCATCCTCTTACAGCAGCTCTAACTCAAAGCACATGGAGACAGATCTTCCAACTAAACTCATCCTCTTACTGCAGCTCTAACTCACAGCACATGGAGACAGAGCTTCCAGTTAAACTCATCCTCTTACTGCAGCTCTAACTGACAGCACATGGAGACAGAGCTTCCAGTTAAACTCATCCTCTTACTACAGCTCTAACTCACAGCACATGGAGACAGAGCTTCCACTTAAACTCATCCACTTACTGCAGCTCTAACTAACAGCACATGGAGACAGAGCTTCCAGTTGAACTCATCCTCCTACTGCAGCTCTAACTCACAGCACATGGAGACAGAGCTTCCAGTTAAACTCATCCTCTTACTGCAGCTCTAAATCACAGCACATGGAGACAGAGCTTCCAGTTAAACTCATCCTCTTACTGCTGCTCTAACTCACAGTATGTGGAGACAGAGTTAAACTCATCCAGTTAAACTCATCCTTCTTACTGCTGCTCTAACTCACAGCATATGGAGACAGAGCTTCCAGTTCACAAATCGGGACAGATCATTCTTACTGCAGCTCTAACTCACAGCATATGGAGCAGCTCTAACTCAACTCATCCAGCATATGGAGACAGAGCTTCCAGTTAAACTCATCCTCTTACTGCAGCTCTAACTCACAGCACACAGAGCTTCCAGTTAAACATCCAGAGCTTCTTACTGCAGCTCTAACTCACAGCACATGGAGACAGAGCTTCCAGTTAAACTCATCCTCTTACTGCTGCTCTAACTCACAGTACATGGAGACAGCGCTTCCAGTAAAACTCATCCTCTTACTGCTGCTCTAACTCACTGCACATGGAGACAAAGTTTCCAGTTAAACTCATCCTCTTACTGCTGCTCTAACACACAGCACATGGAGACAGAGCTTCCAGTTCAACTCATCCTCTTACTGCAGCTCTCACTCACAGCACATGGAGACAGAGCTTCTGATTAAACTCATCCTCTTACTGCAGCTCTAACTCACAGCACATGGAGACAGAGCTTCCAGCTAAATTCATCCACTTACTGCTGCTCTCACTCACAGCACATGGGGACAGAGCTTCCAGTTAAACTCATCCACTTACTGCAGCTCTAACTCACAGCACATGGAGACAGAGCATCCAGGTAAGCTCATCCACTTACTGCAGCTGGAACTCCCAGCACATGGAGACAGTGCTTCCAGTTAAACTCATCCACTTACTGCAGCCCTACCTCACAGCACATGGAGACAGAGCTTCCAGTTAAACTCATCCACTTACTGCAGCTGGAACTCCCAGCACATGGAGACATTGCTTCCAGTTAAACTCATCCTCTTAATGCAGCTCTACCTCACAGCACATTGAGACAGAACTTCCAGTCACATTCGAGAGATCAAACAAATCACAGGTTTTATACTTCTGTGCTAATCTCTCCATTTATTGACATCTTATTGCAAAGATAGTCACATCTTTCCACCCTTTATGAAATCGTATATTTAGGAATAAATACTATAAACAGCAAAAACAGGTTCTCCTTGTAGTATTTTTTATTAATATTGACATTTTATATGATTTGAATTGACTAGTGTTCTCCCAAAATTCCTGTTTGCACTTTTAAAATTCTCTGAGATTCCTGACTGGAGTTTTCTTCATTATTGGGATGAAAAAATGACTCAATGATAATGCTATGACTTAGATACTCTTTTGACTTGTGCAATCTCCATTACTTTGACTATTTGCCTTGGATAAAGTACAAATCTTTTTCCAGAAAAGTTGGGATAGTGTGTAAAATGAAAATAAAAATAGAATGCAAGATTTGAAAATCATTTAAATCCTATATTTAATTGAAAATGGTGCGAAGACAACATATAAAATGTTGAAAATGATTAATTTTATAGTTTTTTGAAAAAAAATCTGCTTATTTTGAATTTGATGCCAGCAACAAATTTCAAAAATGTTGGGAGAGGGCCTATAAAAGAATGGAGAAGCTGAATGATGCCAAAAAAAAAAACACACACATCTGGTGGAACATGTAACTGCAAATAAGGTTAATTGGCAATAGATCAGTAACACATTTGGGTATGAAAAGTCATTTAGACACAGATGGCAATAACATCACCTCTCAGGGAAAGACTGCATGGGTAAACAGTTCAACATTTTAAAATAACATTTCTCAATGTAAAATTGCAAAGAATTTGAGGATGTCATCTTCTACAGTACATAATATTATCAAGAAATTTCGAACATCCAGAGAAATCTCTTTCCATTAGGGACAAAACTTAAAACCAATATTGAATGGCCATGATCTTCAGGCTCTCAGGCAGCAGTGCCTCAATAACAGATGGGATTCTGAAGTGGAAATATCTGCATTGGCTCAGGAACACTTCTGTAAACCATTGTTAGTGACACCATTTGTCGCTGCATCAACAAATGCAAGTTAAAACTCTGCCATGCAAATATTAAACCAGGATTCAGAAATGCTATGGCCTTCCCAGGGCCTCAGCTCATGTCAGATGTACTCAGGCGAAGTGGGACACTGTCCTGTGGTCTGAACGATCAAAAATGTGAAATTATGGACACCGCGTCCTACGAGCTAAAGAGTAGCAGGACCCTCCAGCTTGTTATCAGTGCACTGATCAAAGGCCAGCATCCATTATAGTATGGGGGTGCATTGTTGCACATGGCATGGGTAACTTGCACATTTGTGAAGACACCATTTATGCTAAACAATAAATACAGGTTTTGGAGTTACATACACCAGACATCTTTGTCAGGGAACACCTTGCCGATTTCAGCAGAATAATGCCAAACACAACATACTGCACGTATTATAACAACATGACTCTGTAGTAAAAGAAGCTGGGTGCTATACTGGCCCCACTAAAAATATTTGACACATGATGGAAAAAATGACAAAGTAGTCTGCGAAGTGTTGATCAGCAGAAAGCCAATATCAAGCAAGAATAGTAAAACATTTTGCGCTCAAACTATAGCAGTTGGTCAGGTCAGTTCCCAAGCGCTTTCAGACTATTGTTAGCTCATAAAGCAGGCAGAAATTTATCCAAGTAACTGCCATAGTTTTTGAAGTAACTCGTCTCCATTGAAAGTGAGACGGAGGGAGGGACGGAAGGAAAGATGGGCGAAACCCAATCCGATATCTCCCTCACCATCTCATGGCGAGGGACAGTAATGCGCCAACTTTTTTGGAATTGGAGATGTACAATAATGAACCCACTACAAGGGAAAGTAGTCAGGGAAAGTGATTAATAATGATACTGTCAATATGACACACTTAACTTACCTTTGATCACCTGTAAATTCTCCTTTAAAGAGCAATGGAGGATCCATAGACCGATCACTCTTCAAAGACTGACAGCTGGGTACAGGTGACCCTGGTCTCTCGACCTGAACTCTGTAAATTCAACATAGAGACAGAGCTTCCAGTTAAACTCATCCTCTTAGTGCAGCTCTAACTCATAGCACATGGAGAAAGAGCTTCCAGTTAAACTCATCCTCTTACTGCGCCACTAACTCACAGCACATGGAGACAGAGCTTCCACTTAAACTCATCCTTTTACTGCAGCTCTAACTCACAGCACATGGAGACAGAGCTTCCAGTTACACTTATCCTCTTACTGCTGCTCTAACTCACAGCACATGGAGACCGAGCTTCCAGTTAAACTCATCCTCTTACTGCTGCTCTAACTCACAGCACATGGAGATAGAGCTTCCAGTTAAACTCATCCTCTTAAAGCAGCTCTAACTAATAGTGTAACTGTGTGCATAAATAGAGCAGCTCCATGTCTGCTGGCATCAACATCTGCACTGACCGGTTACGGGTCGGACCGGAACGTGTGTATATGGACCAGGCTCACGAAATGTGCCCCCCCCCAAATGTGTCCACAGGCTAGCAAATCTTATATTTTGCTTAGATCATTCCAGAACCACCATGAATGGATAGAGCTCACCAAGAGCAACTTGGAAAACTCCACTTTTGTCAGTCTGCTGTTATGACTTGAAAATCACAACAAAAAAAACCAGCAATGACAACTTAAACAAATTTATTCATTCATTCGTTCATCTTCTATACCCGCTTATTCCTCACTAGGGTCGCGGGGAAAGCTGGAGCCTATCCCAGCTGGCACAAATTTATTCTTCACTGATAAGAGAAAAAAACCTCCACAAATAATCCACTGTTCAATCCTCTTATAACAATCTAATGCCACTATGTAACTCTGTTGCCAAAACAAAAACTCTGCCTCTACTGACCAAAATCTCAGCATTTATATAGACTAGCAACATTCTGGAAAGATCTTCAGGATTCCTTGGTAATCCCACCCCCTCCAGGCAGGAAGATGCCAGAAGCTTCTAGAAAGCACTCGTCTATTACAAAGAAGTGATATTACATCAGATCATGTTTTGCTTCAGACACACCACCAGAGGGTGCTGATGAACAAAATAAATAGCTGACCAGCAAGGCAGCAAAAACAGCATGTAACAAATCTCCATTTTCAAATGATATGCAGTGCTTTACATAAAATACTCATACATAACACTGCGATAAATATTTCCCTGTCTTTTTTGCCCTTAAATTTGGAAAAGTGGCCAAAAATGGCACTTTTTTGATGTCCATGTAAAAGGTGAAATAGTTCGCTTTTTGTTTTTTTATATTTAAGTTTGTTCTTTTTTTTTTTTTTTTTTGTGCATAATAGACATGTCTAGGCTATGTCTGACAGTCGGCATACGTCCCTATCATCGTTTTGTGCATTGTGGTGATATTTAATAAATTGTCCACAAGGTACTGGTTTCTGACTTAGATTTTACATTTACCACTCTAGAAAAAAAGGTCCCTACACCCTAATAATCCTTCAGGATGAAGCAAATATATGGTGCATTATGGCAAAAAAAAAAAACAAAAAAACTCCAACCTACAGGGATTGAGTGGGATTTTTGTGTCCCCAAAAAAAATGACCTTTTTAAGAAAAGTTTCTGACATAGATGTATTTTTAAAAAAACTGTAAAAGATATAGCCAAATGCAATTTTAGGTATTGTTGTTGGCCGAAATCAAAGTGGAAATCACTGTTTAGATCAATTATTTATTGAATAATGACATAGCTACAGCACGCGAAGCATTTTGGTCGGTTTCTGACTTAAGGTTTCTGACTTAGATTTCTAAGTCAGAAACCCAGGCATCACAGGCAGAAACCGGGCATATTTGGCCAAATGTGGCCCCAGTCGTTACGCAGGTGGTCAGGGACATGATATTTCATGTTGGTTTGACATGTTAACATGTATTTTAGCCGATTTGATCAAAAATACAACCCCAATTCCAAAACAGTTCGGACAAAGTGTAAATTGTGAATAAAATTAAAACGCAATGACTTTCAAATCACACCAGCTCGTATTTTATTCACAATAGAACAGAGATAACATAGCAAATGTTGAAACATAAGAACTTTTACCATTTTATCCACAAAATGAGCTAATTTTGTGCATAAAAATGTATAATGTCTCAGTTTCAACTTTTGAAATGTTATCTATGTTCTATTGTAAATAACAATTTACACTTCGTCCCGACTATTTCGGAATTGGGGTTTTATTACGATGGCGTCGGTCGGAGGCCCAAAATCGGACCGATCGGCCCACGCTCTCAGTCAGAAACCGGGTTCTCAGGCAGAAACTGACGCGGGGCGTGGGCGGCCGATGTGGCCGCAATTGGTGGCCAATCAGTCATAAACTTGTTCAAATAACATGCATAGGTGGCCGGGGACGCCAGACAACACCTACAACAAAATAACAACAACTAAAAGACAGAAACATGCAATCATCATAAAAAACTCCCGGGGCTCAGGCTAGGGGAACCTAGGACCCAAAATTAGAAAAAAAGAGAACTGTCAAGCAGCCTGTCCACCAGCCTACAAGTGGCATCTTCCATTGGTAAGTGATCAATTACCTACTTGAGACTCTTATTCTATCTATTAGTTAAGTATTATGGCAATAGCAAGTCAGTCGGGTTGAGTTTGGTACACTTTGACGGGTTTCTGACTTAGATTCGGTTTCTGACCGATATACCGATATTTTGAGCTAATAGACATCTGTTCTGGCTTGGCATTGCCTCGGCTACATACTTTTAAGCCATAAGGAGTGTTTCTAGGAGATTTTTGAGTTTTGATATAGGTTTTTATAACATTTTTCAGGTATTTGCAGGCCAGAATTTCTTTTTTTCAGCAGCGACAGGATCCCGAGGGAAAAAAATCACTGTAGGGTTTCTAATTTCAGGTGATATACCTCTGGACATCACTTATGTACAATTATAACACTGATTGGAGGCTTAAATAACTTTATTATCACTAGTTATAGGCCTCTGGATGGATTATAGGCAAAGAGTAGGTTTTCGTGTTTCTGACTTGGACGAGCAAGGGTATAGGGAAATGCGTATAACTCACCAAATATTCCACCAATGACCATGATATTTGGTATTCAGAGTAGACATATACGTTTATCACATACAAGTACCACTGAGAGCATAGGGTTGCCTGAATTAATTTTACACATTGTGTTAGAGAGCAGTTTGCATTCGCGCAGCAATTTTGCAGCTGCACGCAAAACGTACTCCAACTTCAGGGCCATGGCAGGGTTGACAATCCCAAAAGCATATTACCTATATACCATTTTTCCATCAGATATACATCCTTCTATACATATCAGGGTATTTTGAGAAGATATAGCTATATCTATGCATGTATGAGGCTTTAGAAGATATGCATGTCTTAAAACTAAGGCAGAAACCCGGCGAAAAAAAAATGAGTTGAGGGACCCAACTTTGACCAGGTACCGAAAAAAAAATGAAAAACGTCGCTGTCGCACGGCTTTGGAATATGATCCCACAACACCTATAGATTAAAAAACCACTCACAGCTACCCACCAAGCAAGAATACGTCCAAACGACGTCTTTTTGAGACCTTCCACAAACGTCTAAATGACGTCTCCTGAGGAGCCAGAATGAAAGTTTTTATGACGTCTTTTTAAGACATCCTCTGGACGTCCCGTATTGACATCCACCGAACCTCTGCACAAGGTTAAAAATAAGTTCAAATGAGGTCGTTCTGGGCGTCTTTTCAACGTCAACTGCACACTTATTTTAGAGATAGCCTACTTGACGGAAAAAAAATTATAGTTTTTGTCTCCTCCCTCTACCTAGCGATGCCTCCTTCTCTCTCCGACTGCATATTAACTTAGATGTCGCTGTTTAGCCATTGTTATGACTTTTTGCGGTAACGAGAGGATACGAAGCACCGAATTATTAATCACTGAACTTCAGTCGCTACAGATTGCGCCACGAAGTTAGGCTAAACACTTAGCGTAGTTGTTTCCCGATGACTACTTTTCACGGGTCATTAAAGGAACTTTGAACTTTCGAGCCGAAGCGCTACGGGACGAATAGCCGCTTCCTTGTTTGTTTGTTAGTAATAAACCTTGAAAAGCTCGCGAAACTCGAGTGCTACAGCAAGTTCAAAGACTGGGGTAGAAAATAAAATGAAATCTCTTATTGGCCCAGTTGTGGGGAAAATGGCGGAAGTGCTTCTCTTATCCGCCTGGCCGCGGTGCCAATGGCAGAGCTGCTTCTCTTGTCGGCACCGCAGATAGCTGATCTCTTTCCCCCAATTAACCCCGCTGCGGGCGAGTGGCCACTTTCAACAAACAAACAAAAAACAGACGACTATGATGACATTAAAACACAAAATTTCATGTTAATAATTTTCTTAATTGTTTTATTTTCCCAACACTATAATACTATAAGTCTAGTACATTATTTTCCATATTATGGAAACTATTATGGATACAAGTTGTAATGACTTCGTTTAATGACCAGTGGAAAACTGTAGTCGTTGGGAAACACATCTTAACTTCGTAAGCCTGTTCATCGAACTTCGGGGCACAGTCGGTAGCGAGTATAGCTTGATGATTCTCAGTTCGAGAGATCGAACCTCGTCATTACCGTAACAGTCAAAAAACTAGTCGGAGGCATCGCAAAGTAGGTGGAAGGAACAGACAAAATAAATTTATTTTGTTTTCGTCAAGAATCTCTAAAATAAATGTGCAGTTGACGTTAAAAAGACGGCCAGAACAACATCATTTGAACTAATTTTTAACCTTGTGCAGAGGTCTGGTGGACGTTAATACGGGACGTCCAGAGGATGTCAAGACGTCATAAAAACTTTCATTCTGGCTCCTCAGGGGACGTCATTTAGACGCTTGTGGAAGACCTCGAAAAGACGTTGTTTGGACGTATGCTTGCTCGGTGGGTATAAGCTCGATGGGTACTTTCATTATTTTTCAGTACCGGGGGGTGGCGCACATTTCGTGAGCCTGGCCGATGTACACTCGCACTCCATGTACGAACTGAATAAAAACCATTGTTGAAACCAGTGACCACAAAAATGGTCAAATGTTATTTCAATTGTATTTCATTGTGATTCCACATTAGTTTTTTGTAAATTTTCTTGATCCAAATGTAATTACTTCAGTTCATTTATTCATGCACTTATTATTTTTCGTAAATTATGTATGGCACGACAGGCTGAGCCATGAAGTTATGCACGCGAATATTCCTCGGAGGTTTAGCTTATCTTAATGGTAAGGCTGGCAAACAGATGCTGATGACCTAGCGAGCCTGTATCGCAGTTAGTG
Organism: Gymnothorax javanicus; assembly: GCA_029692085.1. Taxonomy (NCBI): domain Eukaryota; kingdom Metazoa; phylum Chordata; class Actinopteri; order Anguilliformes; family Muraenidae; genus Gymnothorax; species Gymnothorax javanicus. The sequence goes on from JAFJMP010000022.1 coordinate 235,271, forward strand.
AAGACGTAACGTTTGCTAATGAACCTTACTTTAGGCAAACACTAGCATTGCTAAGTAGAAATTCAATTTAAGTTAGACTGCAAACAGTGGCATATCGCATTCATGAACATGTTTCTCTTTTTAACATTACATTTCTATCGAATTCTTCTTTGTGTTTGATTGTTTGACAGAAAGAGCAACGTTTTAAAATAGTGCCGAATTCGCTTAGACCTGGCCAGAGGTGGATTGTCCATTGGGGCGATTGAGCGACGCACTGCCACGAGAAAAAGAGATTTTTTGTTCGGCTCTACCATTGTTCTACAGCTTGATCTCCCTTTGAATGGCATTGTCCAATCAGGATAAACTAGCGTTTCCAATAGTCCCGCCCCTTTCGGGGCGATTTCACTCAGACTGAAAATCGCTCCAGGGTTCTCTCATTAGCCATGTTTCCATCCACACGTTCTTATGCGAATTAAGTCATATCGAATTAAAAATGCCTTATGGAAATGGTGAAATTCGACTTGATTTCAAGAATATCGACACAATGTTTATACGGTTGATCTGATCGGATTTTCTCTTGATCGGTAAAAGGCTTATGCGGTAAATGCTGATGGAAACGTTATTTGCCAAATAAATCTGCTACTGGATCGTGACGGTGTTTTGATGCCGTCGTTGCCTTCTGATAATGGTTTGCTATGTTGCTAATAGTTTGCACATAAGCAAGTACAACTTGTGCAATTTTCATCATTTGTTGGTAGATGCCATCCATTTTGGCAAACTAGCTAAATTAGTCGGCTAACACACTACTTTTGTTCACTTGAAAGTTCTGCGATTCAGTGCGAAAATGAATGGAAACAGCTTAAAATGTCAGAAATCTATTCGATACACCAATTTGATCGCATAACAGCATGTGACGTCATTACGCACAACTTTTTATTCGCTTTAATGCCATTAGATGGAAACACATTTTCACCCACTTTTTTCGCATGAATATTTTTGGCGAACTTCAGATAGTTCGATTGACAAGTGGATGGAAACATAGCTATTGACTCTCGTGTAACGTCATTTTTTGGCCAGTACAAGGCCTTTCAATGCAATCTCAATGGGTTCCGGGAGGGCTTGCCCCAACGTGCTTTCATCATCATTTAAATAATGCTAAATAGCTAATATAACATTATAGGCCTAATAACTAAAACATAGATGCTAGTATGCTATGCTGACCATGCGAACTGTCAGCGTTAGTTATCTTAGCATGAATGTTCGTGGTTATTCAAGTAATTTGAACTACTAATAATGATCGATCATCATCAGTCTCTTTTGGCATGAACGACAGCTTATCACGTTATTCTCCAAATGAGGTGTAATGTTATAAATGCTGCGTTCAAACCAGCTTGTGAAAAAGGGATTTCCCAAAATGCAAGCGGTGACTTGCGTTCAAGTCATCTCACAACCCGTGATCACAAGCTGTGAACTGGTGATTCACGGTCCGTTCCAGCCAACCAGTAACTCATTTTTTCACAACCTTCTAGTGGTGAAAGTGCCCTGGAACGGCTGTCAAACCCGTGACATACCACCCGTGAACTCGTACCATATCGATCTACCCCGACTTCACCGAGAATTAGTTGTCTGACGTCACTCAATATTGTGTTATAACATGAATTATTTTGAAAAAATATTTCTCTAAAGATGCATATGGTCTCCTGGAGCGTCAAATATTGTGATCAAGTAATATCATAAATTTGTTTCCAATAGTATCATTTGACTATCCATCAATGTAAAATGCATATATCATGTACCTAAACGCGATATTGGCCACGCTTTTCTGCTGAGTAATACCAAGTTAGAAATACGACCCTCAAATTTAACCCACTTTCCCTCCGTCAGAGACCGAGAGTGTAGCACATGAATGTATTTTCTTACTGAGTTACTGAATTAAATGCATATTTTAGTCATGATTGATTCAACTAAGCCTAAAGAATATTGTACTTGTGTTACAAATGGCCTGTATGCGTTATGTTATCATTGAAAGGTTTTTAAAATGATCAAAAAGTCAACATGGATGAACAAGATTTCCCTCCAGCTACAGAACTCTTAGTATGGACTATCTATGCATATTCTCATTCATGCAGGTCATAGGCAGACTAGCCAGTCTAGCCTAGTGAACAGCATGAACTGATGAAGCCATGTGTAGTAGGGGCAAAACGTCTTCTAAGACATAACTAAGCTTAGGTGACCTGATTCAGTTTCCTTGGGACACTTGGTGTGGACTCCATGCAGTGACTGCCATCTGACTGTGATAATGAATTAACATAACATAACATAACATGAATGGCGAGAACAGGCCGTTCAGCCCAACTAGGCTCGCCAGTTTCTTTATATACTCAGTCAAAAAAAGAAACTTCACGCTCATAAATTTCTAAATATTTTCTTGAAACTTAATACAAGAGATATTATTATTATTAGGGGTAAATGCGTTGTCAAAGACATCATGACACACAGCAACTCCGACGTGCACAAGCATGCAGCACGTGCGAGCATACATCAAGGTAAAAGCACGTTTTCTCGTGTTCCCAGTCACGTGACCTTATGAGACACGTGCAATTGAGCCCACGTTAGCACGGTAGAGTGACATCTCGGAAAAACAAGTTCTTACAGTCAATTATCCGTTGATTTGCAATGCCACGACTGTCAAACATTCAACGTGAACGTGCCATTGGCATGCTGAATACGGGAACGTCGGTCACTGATGTTGCCAGGGTTATGGGATGCAGTCGACGGACTATCCATGATCTTCGGACACGTCTCCAACAAACTGGCACCACAGCAGACCAACCTCGTTCGGGTAGACCACGTGTGACGACACAAGCAGAAGACCGACAAATCGTCTTACGTCATTTGTGTAATCGATTTCTCACTGCAACGTCCACTAGGAATGAATTGTTTAGAGGTCGTGTGACTGCCCAAACCATACGTAATCGCCTGCGCACTGCTCATCTCCATGCACATCGGCCATATCGTGGACCAATTTTAACCCAGTTACACCGACGTCAACGGCTTCTCTGGGCACAACGACATCTGAGATGGACTCAGCGTGATTGGAATAGGGTCGTTTTTAGTGACGAATCCAGATTCACTTTGCACTTCGCTGATGGGAGAGTTAGAGTTTGGAGGAGACGGTGGTGAACGCAACGCCCAGTGTTGTGTGCAGGAAGTGGACCGTTTTGGGGGCGGTAGTGTTATGGTTTGGGGTGCCTTTAATGGTCCTGCCCGTTCCCGACTGATGGTCGTTCAAGGAAACTTAACTGCTGCAGGATACAGAGATCAAGTGCTCATTCCAGAGCTTTTGCCATTCATGGCAGCTCATTACCCAGGTCTGACATTCTGACAAGATAATGCCAGACCTCATACGGCCATGGCATCAATGTCATGGAGTGGCCCTCAAGGTCTCCCGACCTTAATCCCATAGAACATGTATGGGATGTGTTGGGCAGAAGACTCCGTCAAGTAAGGAACCCTCCACAGAATTTGCAGGAACTTGGTGCCATGTTGGTTCAATTATGGTGACGCATCCCCAAGCTGTGTTCAGACGCATCATTCAATCCATGAGGAGACGTTGCGTCGCAGTTGTGAACGCTCATGGAGGGCATCTGGCGCTATTGACATGCTTTCATCAAGTTGTAACTTACCATTTTTACTCTCTTACATTTCCGTAGCATTTCGGTGGAACTGGTTACATTATGAACATGATTTTTATGGTACACCGTCCTTAATGGGTACAGAATGGAATTAAATCATTACTTAAAACCACTTTTCTTGTATGTTCAACTTATCGACCTCCAAACGAGTGTGAAGTTTCTTTTTTGACTGAGTATACTATCGTGAATATATCACTTCAGAAACTCAATGACTCAATGGTATCTAGCTTTAAGTCAAGCCTGCTCTTGAAAACCCCCAAGGTCTCTGCCTCAACAATATGGTCAGGCAAGCTATTCCACATCGAAATTACTCTTTGGGTGAAGAAATATTTCCGAATATCAGTGCTAAACTTACCTTTGGTCAACTTCCATTTGTGACCCCGAGTTCTACTAACAACACTTGGTTGAAGGAATCCTACATAATTCACTTTGTTAATCCCTTTAACATATTTAAAGACCTCAATCAGATCACCCCTTAGTCTCCTTTTCCTATTATTAATGCAACTGGCCAGATATGGTTGTTCATTTTCACAAATCTATGCAATTGGCCAGATATGTTTTTTTTCCCCCAAAGTTGCTCTACGCACACTAGGTCTGAAAGTGTATATTTTACTTTGCACTAAGAGATAATTGTTCTGCATTTGTAGCTCTTGCTCCTAATCTGTATGGAACTGCAGTAACAAGAGTTTTGTACAACTGGTCAGATATGGGTTCTTCCAATCTGAAAGGCCCCAATATGTTTGTATTTTAAGCTTAGACTGCGATTCATCTGTCATGTATCACATCACTTTGGTTTAACATGCCAGCACTTCATCATTATGGTTTGGTCTTCCATGTATTGGACCAAGTTGCACTAACCATATATCTAATACCTCATTTTAACTTATTATCATGTTATTATATACACATTCTTGTTGAGAGTGTGGATTGTGCTGTGCACTTAGATAGTTGTCCTGCATACAGTTTATGGTCTGCACTTGTTTAGGTTGTAAAAGTCCTTGTTTATTATTTGTTTATGGAAATACCGATTTGGCAATACATGGGAATTTTAAACTGCTCCTTTTATTATTCATATTTCCATATGTAGTTGCGTACCATATCTGTTTCAGGGATTTGTTGCATTTTGAATGCAGTCTTTGCACTCTAAATGCTTTCTTTGTATGTGTTGACTTTCAAGAGGTCAATAAATGCTTGAATTTGACATGTCCTTATTGACTTGCCACTTATTTGAGCCACTCCTGGACACATCATCATCCAGAAACATGGGGTAAATGAGAACAATAAGTGGAGTGATTAATTTTAGTGCTGAACCATTCTTTACTTTTGAAGGCCCCTGGCTGTGACTTTCTTCACCACAGTTTATCATCTGCAACTCAAGTAGCTAGAGGAAAACTTTGTTGTGTGCTCGCAGTGCTGCTCTCTAGTGGACATAACAGGCATTGCTATAAAGTAAATTGAGGCGATGATCTTGCCACCTACCTACCAGTATTTGTACCATCTCTATGCATGTTACTTCCACAAAATGGGTATTTTGAATAATATGAATTAGTGGGAAAGTGGAGTAATAAAGGGAAACGACTAACTTCTAACTAGCTAACTTCTGTCCAGCTCTTTCTGTTGTATGTTGCCACCTAATGGACATAACAGGCAATGATTATGAGTTTATTTAAGGGGAGGAGAAACCTTTTGGAAAAAAATTGTCATTTTTGGATAGAAATCATTCATACTTGGTGTATTGACAATATATGACCTGAAATACACAAAATATGAATTTGACCTTATTTGCATAATTAGGTCATATGATTCAAGATGGCTGCCACCTCGATTTCACCATTATTTCTTTGCCTTATATCTCAGGGCTGAAGCAAGATATTTGAATCAGGTTTTTTTTAAAAATTAGATTTAGTTATGTTTACACCTTCTTCTGAACTAGAATAAAGCATTTACACATAATACTAGAGATTTAGTGGGGTAAAAGAGGATTTTGCCATTTTTCGTCCCCTCGATATGAAATATAAATCACCATAACTCACAGACCCAAAGTGATAAACCAAAACTTTTAGTTCAGTAGACTTCCTGATATGTACACAGACTTCTGTCAAAATTTCATGAGAAAAGCTCCACAAATAAGTGAGGTATAGTGCCTTAAATGATAGCAATCGGGGCAAAAAATCAGGTTTTGAGAAAATCCAGGTTAAAGTCAAAAGTACACCTACAAATCATTGTAACAGTCAACTTAGAACATTAAAATGCCCCTGAAGCATAAACTTCTCCCTCCTGCTCCCTCTGATTGTCCTGTTCTTGAGCAGATTGAAGTGATTTTTGGATTTCTCCTCCCCTTAACAGGCCCAAAAAGATTGAGACACAGTCTGTTGATGTATTTGACAAATAGCTCATCGGTATGATTGTTCGTAAAAATCCCCCCCCCCTGAATTTTTTGTCAGGAGCCGCCACTGGACCTGGCAGTGAAAATAAACAGCCTGGAAAATGAGGTAGGTTACCTTTTTAAGATTGGAAATTCGTAGCCTCGGGCGAATTTCAATAAGCGCTAAATCGCTGGCTAGTTCAACTTTGTTCTGATGATGACACGCAGAATGTACACTTGTCCACTCGCTCACTCACTGTCTTTATATTGTTTTCAGTGTAGAACATTCACAACATAATGCCGTACATAGTGGGTGAGTGTGCTTTTCGAACGTGCCCTATTCGGTGTGGTGACGGTGTGGTGACGGGATGTGCTCTACCGAGTGCCCTTCGAGTTGTACATGAAGAGTGCAGGGAATTGTGAAGAAATGAACAATCACAGACACCGCTATTATCCTTGTTGATCAATACAACTTCCAAAAAATGTTGAATTAATTCTCCATTTCTCCTATTTGATATTTCCTTGCTCCTCCAACCTTGCTTAAAGTGGAAGTTTTTCCATATTTATATCTTGTAGGCCGTCCCAAAGCTCTGATTTCTGATCTAAGCAGGAAGGAGTGAAGAGGGAGCTCAGAGGAGCCATGAGTGAGGGAACTCGAGAGCTGCCTTCCCAAAAGAGTTTCAGCTGAAAGTCATGATGTCAGTGATTGAACTGATTAAATTAGGCCTAAATGTAAAATACTAAGAAGCGCTGAAAATAATTAAAGAGAATAATTAACCTCTTAAATCTTAAAAACAGCATGTTTCTTAATAGCAACATCGTCATGCGGTATATCCACTTAACGGGAAGAAATTCGGCAAAAAGCTCATGTTGACCATTTTTCCTCAACAGAACACAATTTCAGTACCAAGCAAGTAAATAAGCATGCAGCAAAACATAGGATAAAATATTATCAGCGCTCAGTCGCTAGTGTTTCTATGGAATTTGTGCTATGCATACAAACGATACCTCAAATTAAAGAGGAAAGTCCTCAGAATCCAATGATATAAGCCATGTCATTTTAAATCTACACCACACTCAAAGAAAAGCAGGCATACACCTTACAGTCAACAGATATGAGCAAAAGATTTTTCTTACCTTTGATATTTTGAAATAAAAAATTGTTCGAGGGTAAATCTGCATTTGCTATTGTTAGCCCAATTTGTCCGTATTATATCAAAACTAGATCTTCATGCATGTTTTTTTTCCGGGGCACTGTTCAAAGGATGCCAGCTCCTGAGCATTCTGGCTGCTCGCAATGTATTTTCCTCTCTGCGATCGGCTTGTCATGCTGTCAGTAAGACTTTGCCTTTGGGCAAGAGATTCTATGGGCTCTGACGTTTCCAACGAGCCCTAAAGCACCTTAATCGCACAAACGTAGCCTGAGCTAGAGCCTTGCGTTCCCGGTGCATCAAACGGAGTCCATGGGCTGTTTGCATGTACTTAAATAGTGCCACAATATAAACGCTTAACTGGTTTATTTGAAGCATTTTCGATATGATTATCCACTAAATATTCAACAATCATTTACAAAGTCTTTTCTGACTGAGAATCCTTGTGCCATCAAGCACAACACTAAGACAGACAACAATACAAACGCTAAATCAAGGTGGAAAATAAAAATAGCTGGATAATCTAGTGGTTAAGGTGACAAGCTTGCATCTGGAAATCTAGGGTTGGAATCTCCTGATGGTATGCTCTTCTTTAGGCAGTGAAAGCATCATTCTTGTGCAAGTAATTCCTGGGTTTTTTATTCTTTTTAATTCTTTTGATTTTAAATTTATATTTTTGGATTTATAATTTTGTTTATTTGCTTTTTTTTTTATGAATCTGCTCCAGTGGAGTCAAAACTTCATTTTATTTGCATGTATTTTCTTTGAATGGGAAAATGTATACAGGACTGGCAGAAATAACAACTTAAAAATATTAAAAATTTTTAAAAATTAATGAATGTATGCCTGTAGTGGCACATAGGTGAAATTCAATAAGTTTTACAGTTTGGTATCTGAAAAATCTGAAATGGCACACAAGGTACCTGAACTGCCCATTTGGAGAAGCCACCTTAGACATTCCTCTCTAATTTTTATCTTATTTACTTGATTAGGATAAACTGAGGCACAGATTATGATGAGATTCTGGGTTGTAATTTTTCTGAGGTTTCAAACTGTAACTAAATAAGTTCACAAGGGATAGAAGTAAAACTTTGTTAGGCGCAAAATGAGATCTTTCATTTATGCCGTGTTCCATCTTCATTTACTCTGACTCAGTGACATATATACTGATTTTTACACCAAGACAGAAATCTCAAATGGTGTTACTTTTATTATGGTACCAAGATTATTCAAATGGACTGAGAAGTTACAGAGATATACTCATTTCATTTTGGGCATGCCATTTTTGAAGGCTCAGGGCTTAAGAGGTTAAGAGTAGCATTTCAATAATGTGGTCTCGGTAAGAACAAACAGACAGAGCAAGAATCCTGGCTGCAGATAAAGCAAATGTTAAAGCATATTCGGAGTTATTGAAAACGCATGGGTGAGGTATGTACTGTATTTGCTGCGAATTGTAGAATCAATTGAATTTTATTCTTTTCCATTGAGATAGGAGCGGAAAAAAAGAAAAGCATGTGATATTGTAATACCGAAGCGCGCCGAGCCCTTCAGTAATAGCGAACATTGAGTTGTTTCTGATGTGTATAGTGATGCTTGCCTTGTTCTTTTAGGTGTTCAATATCTTACTTAAAGCAAAAAAAAAAAAAAGTCACAGACCCCCCGTCTCACAACTAGTTTGAGTTTCTGTCCTGAACCAGTCATTTGCGTGCTGTAACCAAAAGTGGCGCTCTTGAGCTACAGAAGACATTAGTGGCCCAACTACCCCTGACTGCAGGCCACGGAATGGGGCGGGGTTGGACAAAGAGGCGGGGTCCGACATCCAATAGGCGTGGTCTATGGCAATGACAAGAACAGCACCATCTGCTGGACAACTGCAAGAAGTACAAATACTCATCTGTACTTTGGAAATTGTAAATGTATTTAAAGCTATAGTCTACGATTTCTCCGCCACAAACACCTCTCCCACCCCTTCTGTGCTTCTTCCGACGCCATGCGCCCTGCCCTGAAAGCACCATCTCATCCCCTCGGAAACCGACACGCCCCCTCCCACTGAGAAGAGAGCATGTTCGCCGCACACAGAGTGCCATTCCCCCATCGAGATTTGTGTGCTATTCTCACAACCAATGCTCACAACACACCGGCATTTAGAGGCTAACGCTAACATAATTTAAAAAGTAAGTAGGCTGACAGAAATAACGTTACTAAGGTTAGCTTTCACTGCAGTAAGCCAGCACTGATCTAACGCTTATCTTCGGCGTTTCTCGGCGCTTGGCAACTGTGACGTCTCAGCAGGGTGGCTTCAGGGCACAGTGGAAGAGGGAGGGCAGGAGAACCGGAGAGCCAAATTTGACCAAGAGAGGGAGGTACACGGCAGCAAAAAAGGAGTTGCAGAACCGAGCCAGGGAAACGCCCATTCGGCCCGAACGAGTCCTATTGGTTGATTTATTTGCGTGTCAGCAGCCTCCAGAGAGAGGGGATTTTTTTGGTTCCTTTTGCTGTGAGGAGTGTGTAGGAGATACTTTAGAGCCACAATCATCATCAAACTGAAGATAATGATTTTAACCTTGGGAAAAATCATAGACTATAGCTTTAAGTTAATGCATAAATATGTTAATTTATGTATACATATTTAAATGTATTTTAACTTTATAAATATTTTAAAACATTACATACATATCAGTGGCGGCTCGTGAACTGGCAACTGGGGAGGCTCAAAACAATCCCTTAAAAAGAATGATTGGTCACAACCTGTTTTCAATCCTTCATTTAAATTACCATTACAGAAACTTTGAAAACTCTCAACATTATCAGGTGTGGCCAGTTTTCATTTATAACGCATACCGATTACGACTCCGGACTTCTCACGCTTTTCTTTACTCAGCGGTTGGAAGCAATGCATGTATTTCGCGATCGTTTAACCCTTGCGTTCTGTTTGGGTCAAATCGATCCGTTTCAAGTTTTTACGAAAAGAAAAATGATAGAAGGATGAATTTTTTTTACCTGAAATTTTTTGTCTTCAGCTCATTTTCTTTGAAGAACATATAAAAAAAAATTAATTGAGTAAACATGCTACAGCGCCCCCACACATTTATATCCTTCATATGATGTTCGGGTCAGACTGACCCAGATACACACAGAGACACAGACACAGAGAGAGAGCACGCACACTCTCTCTCTCTCTCTCTCTCTCTCTCTCTCTCTCTCTCTCTCTCTCACACACACACGCGCGCATACATACAGGGGCCACAAAAATCTAGCAGGTCTTGATGCCCGGTCATCAATCCTGATGACCATTGACAATATGTGAAAGCTTCTTATGTGAGCAGCTGAGGGGGGCAGGCTCTCTCATTGGGAATGAGAGAGAGTCAAGTATGACCTCTGGCTTACACTCATCCCAGCCACTGATCCCTCCATCCCTTCCATCCATAGGTAGAGAGAGAGAGACGTACACACTCACACACCTGCAAATTGTGACAATGCCAACACCGTGAGGCTGTCTGCACCTCTTTTCCTGCACTCTTTACCTTCTGTAGTGTGGGAACCTTCACAATATTACAGCATTTAAAATTTCCTCACACTGTACCCCTCATGCCTGCACATTGGGGGAGGGGCAAAACAGATAAATAATGCATAATAATATATACAGGGAAGCCAGAGGGAGGAGCCCCTGAAAAAAACCAGGGGACATGAGTGGTGCTGGATATGACGCAGGGCCTCAGTGGCCACAACATCACCTTTGATCATTTCTTTACCTCCTACAACCTGGGACAGGAGCTTCTCAAAAGAATGCTGACAATGATTGGAACAATTAGAAAAAACAAGACGGAGCTCCCACCTCAGCTCCTAACAGTAACGAACAGGCCAGTCCTTTCCTCTGACTTTGTGTTTACGGCCAACGCTGCCCTGGTATCCTACATACCCAAAAAGGGCAAAAATGTGGTGCTCATGAGTACTCTACATAGGGATGGAGGGATCAGTGACCAGGAGGACCGTAAGCCAGAGGCCATACTTGAGTATAACACCACAAAAGGAGGGGCAGACAACTGTTGGCCGGGTACAGCTGTCAAAGAAGAACTGTACGGTGGCCACTCGTGATCTTTTACAATATTCTGAATGTGTCAGCCTATAATGCGTTTGTAATCAGGATGGCAATCAACCCAGACTGGAACCAAAGGAAGCTCCAACGAAGACGGCTTTTTCCAGCGAGCTAGGCAAGGCACTGGTGACACCGCACATACAGAGGAGACAATATCAATTCAAAAAAAAAATTAATTGAAACAATGTTTCATTACATTTTTTCATAGATAAGCATTATTTATGCCACCTTCAGTTATGCCAGTCTTTATTATCGTGGATTTTTTAGATAAATAATAAATTCACTATTACAAAAACGCCTGATACGTCCATTGTAAAATGTGATAAATCAGAGATTAATAGCAAATATTCATTAAATATGTTATCTATATTTTTTGGAATTGAGATAAAGACAATACATGTAAAGTATTTTTATGAAGATTTTTATTTCTGTATTGCTTTTAAAATCCCAAAAAATATCCCAGGTCAGATTGACCCGAACAGTACATGAGGTTCGTAAAAGTGAACCTCACACAAGGGTTAACGATAGTGAGCCACAAAGCTGACGTCACTCGCCATGTTAAATTCTAAAGTTACTTTACTGTAGCTTACAATCAGGACATCAGTGAAATAGAGATTTGTACCTACTTCACTACGGCTAAACTGCTGCAGAGGAATCGTTCTTTTTACACCGTTTAAAACTGATATACGATAGCCAACTGTCACTAACAATTTCTGCTTGTTGTTGGTCCCTGATAAAAAGTTCCCCCGCTCGTTTTCAGGCGAAAGAGACTGGTTCCCGCATTACGGGCGCCGTATTCATTTTTCCAATATGGTTTGAAAAGGTTGTGTTGCGTCAGTATGGGAAAAGTGTCCATGAAAGCTTTTGATTCCTTACCATATTGACTGTGTGGAGAGATGTATGTGGGCCTAGAAAATGCATTTGTTTTTTGTATCATATGTGCTCGGACAGATGTGGGCCAAATTTAGATGATCACCCCCCTAAAACCAACATATGGGGATAAATCAATGAATAACTCCCATTATCACAGTGCTAGTTCTAAAATTTATAACTGTTATTGTTGCTGCCATCCCAAGGAACAATTTGACACCAAACATGGCTTAATTGCTTTGAATATATGAGATCCAGGAGGAATTGAAGCTATAAAAAAGCAAAATTTGGCTACATTTTTCATCACAAATTGAAAGTTCAACATTAAAATTAATATAGTTCCCAAAGTGATCCACCCTAAATATTTGGTTAAAAGCAGGTGCAGTATGCCAAGTTCGTTTGCACAAAGTCTCAAGAAATTCTTTCACCGGTAACAATGTAGTAGGATGGCTGCATGTACACCATCCTTGGAAAATAGAAGAAAATCTAAAAAGCCATTTTGAGGCAAAGGCAAACTAGATCATAAATAGGTCACAGTGGATCCAATATTTGTCATTTAGGGCCTTAATCATCATAGGAATAATTTTAAAAAGCAGAGATTATGTCTGGATCACTTCTGGATCAGATCTCCCTTGAAAAAATCCAGCATGTATCATGTGTATTCTGTATTATGAAGATGAAAGATTTATGGTCAGCAATATTTTGTGGTGTAATTAGTTGAATATCTAATCTTAAGTTGACATCTAAGCCACTAATTATATGTTTCTTTTCATTTGTTGAGAGTTTGTCAAAATGTATTTATGTAAGGCTGAATGTCTTTGTTTTGAGACCTGAAATAACCCAGGTAGTATAATACACTTGCAACATGCGCACACATGCCATTTGTTCTTTTCCCTGCAAGGCATGTGCAATAATAGTCTGTAATAGGGTCATTAACTAGAGTAACATCAAACTCAATCCACAGGGGTGGATCCAAGCATTGGTAAAAGGGGGCGCAGCAAGAAGGGGATCTGGGGACCCTCTCCCAGAAAAATTTGAAATATTAATGTGCTGAAAACACATTTTCCTGTTATCTTGGGAGAAAAATCTGGCCTGTCTGTTCAATGATTTCCCACCAAGGTTCCAAAAATTAAGCTAAAAAAACTTTTAAAGTGCCATTATAAGGCAGTTTTACATTAACTGACAACTTTAACCTTTACCTAAGACTTTCACTTTACTTTCAAAGTTTGTGACCTTAACCTTTTCACTGCTGTTGGTGACTTGGTCAAAATTTCAAAGAGGAGAAAATCTTTCGAAATCGTCCAAACCCTACAGTATTGGTATTCATTGGAATGTGCTTGATGAGAGCTTTCCAGTGAATAGCAATGTGCCATGGTTCCAGCAATTTTCAAAGGTTTTGATGTTTCAGAAATGTTGACAAAATCACCACTAGCAGTGACAGGGTTTGACCATATTTCCCACAAAACATTGAAATAATTAGTTTTTGAGTTTATATAACACCAAATAGCCTCCACCAAAATAATTGTTGTGTATATGATGTTAACAGATCACCAAATCTCCACTCCCCCAAGTCCCTAAACCAGGTTTAGTAAAAGAAACCACACTCAACAGCTTGTGAAAAGTTATTACAATGCTGCGATTGCCTTTTTTTCAAAATGGTTCTAAAAGATGAGGCTTTAATGCTTCCAAAACACTCCCAAGTGTTGTGAGAGTAGGAAGTGTTGTCATTCACATAATCCGAGTCACCATCAAGTTGAATTTCTGCACATGTGAGTGAATTTACTAATCTGGAGGCAGTGGTTGGGTGGGTAATGTCCAAAAACAAATCTTATTTATATTAAAGATCCTATTTATCCTCAAGATGTCTGATATAAATTTAATACAATGATGCTGTCCTATATTAAAACATAACACTGTCAATATATAAGCTATTATTATTATTATTATTATTATTATTACATTGACACGAATGAATGTGAAAAAGAAACGTGACTTTAAGGCCATTTAGAATTTTTCAATCAGACCATTGAACTATTTGGATTGACTCATACATAACCTTTTTAAAATAATGTTACATATCTTACTTACAGACTCTAAAGGGCATAGAATAGCTCACTAGCTTCAGAACCGCAGTAGGCTACTCGCTGGTTACAAGTTTAATGACGGATGACTCTGAACGTCAAGACGGGGTTTTGGAATGGAAAATTTGGAAAGTCTTCTGGTATTCAAGGACAAATTTTATTTTTCATCGTAAAACAACGAATCAATATGCATCAAATAGTAGGCTACGAACAACTGGTCCATCAGTGGGGTCCTTTTGTAAGCTCAAGCAAATTTTAACCAAACGCATACTTGCGATAGCCTATTAATTTACGCAGTGTCTATAAGCACGGCAGTTTTTATTGGTACGGCAATCGATTTCAAGGGATTAGGATAAGGCTTTGGGATTATAGTTAGGGGAAGGGTTAGGTATTAGGGTTAGGGTTAGGTTAGGGCAGGGCTTGAAATGGGGACTGCCGTACCTTTCCACATTGAAATGCATTGAAAAACTGCTGTACTCGTAGCAAGTGCCATTAATTTAACGTCAGTCTTACCGCTCCCATGTCCTTCTGCAAATTAAAACTGCTTGCTACGAGGATTATCATGGCCAAACAGCTGCTCATTTTTTTGCATTTGAAAGGCTGAGCCTATGTCGGTTTGCTTTATTCCCTAAGCTTTCCCGCCTTTCCATTGCTTTCTGACATTTGTAGTCGTTGAAACGCGTTTTTAGACTGTTACCGCAACAGGGGACAAGCAAGGCCATTGGTCGAAAAAAAATTTCCCAGCAAGCCTGCCTTCTTAAACTTTAGGACGAAAATAAAAAAATGTAATAAATTGTACATAGCTTAAGTCCATGTATCGTTTTTTATTTGCAAGAAAAGAGTTTCTCGGTAATTCCTATCGCATAAAGAAAATATATAAAATTGGATCCAAATAAATTTACCATGATGCAAGACAATCGTAATAGTGAAGTTCAACCATTAAAAGTGGTATATGAAGCGTGAGGACTAATCGCATAACGGGTGGTACATAATGGGAGATTTTCCAAGACGGGCATTGTTGAATGGGTTTATGAATGAAATTGAAATCAAATAGGAAATAGAACTCGTGTACAGTTTTCATCCTCAGCGAAAGAAAGGGGGGGCACGCGCCCCTGTGCACCCCCCCTTGGATCCGCCACTGACTGCACAGAAAGTAAACCAGGTTGGAGCTGGCGAGCTCTCTGCGCACTTTCGGTGAATCCTTTATCCACGAAATTGTCACTGTGTCATGATGAATATGTGACACCTCCCCCTACTACGCCGCCACACCCATCTCGGCGCTCGTCCGTCTACCAACTTGCCAAAGTGGCTGCGCACAGTGTTGCACCGCACGAAATTACCACTGTGTGGGCTACGCCACGCTGCGCCACCCTGCACTGCGCCGAGAAATTAGAGCCCAACATGTTGACAACGTGCAGACAACGTCAGTCCACAATGTTGTGAGGAGGTTGTATCACAACGTTGCAGTTCAATGTGCACACAATGTTGTGACAATGTTGTATAATGACGTTATGAACACAACGTGCTGACAATGTGCAGACAACATCAGTCCACAACGTTGTGAGGAGGTTAGTACCACAATGTTGCAGTTCAACGCGCACACAACTTTGTGACAATGTCAGATACAACCAAACCTTCTCACAGTTGTGCGTTAGCTGGGTAGACGTCCAAAAAATACCTTATTTTGACGTACAAATATAGAACCACATATCTGTGGCGTAATCTGAGTTAACACTGTGGAGTGTTTTTTATTTTCAAGAGTACATATGTTGAGCTATGGGAAGTGATGGGTTTTGTTATGTACGGACGGGACTATGGGATGTTCATGAAGTTAAACAGCGATAAAGACTGTTGAATGTGAATCTTATAAATTGCCGACATGATCTGCACGTCGGGCCAAGGTCTCATGTTTACTTTCTGGGTCAAGATTGATTCACAATCGTATATTCCCTGGGGGGTGGGACCAAGGACCATATTGCCCGTGAAAAGGATGGCACGGAGGATACTCACATGTGAAGCGCATAACAGTAATTACGTGCGGCACAAGATATTACAGCAATCGAGTTTCGCAAGGTTTTTAACCCCTATAAAAATGTACCATGCTGTACCATGGTATTAATAGCATGGTAAATGTACAACGGTATTTTGGGTCACGGTACACACTTCGTACCGTGGTTAGTACCATGGTAAATGTCCCTGATGCGGTATAGCAAATATGCCATGGTACAGCATGGTACATCCCAAGATGATACATTGTGGCGGTGCAAATCACGGTGTCTGGGTGGAGTGCGAATCCTGCGTTACAACATGGTGCGAGTCCCCATGGTACAGTTTAGTGGGCTTACTGTGGTAAAAGTCACATGCTTTTTCAATCATGGTACAAATCCCATGGTACAGCATAATTGCAAATCCCGTAATATGTACGCTATTAACATAATGGGGGTACCATGGTTTAGTAGCAGATGGAGCACCTGACAACCACAATAAAATTCTCGGAGGGAGGTTTCAAATTTCCCTGCAATGTTCTTGGGTCCTAGGTGGTAAAAAGTGGTTGACAGTGCATGCTCTGCCGTGTTGTGTTGATAAATGAAGTTCCTTGGCGACCACTTGCCTAATTCTATGTATTATGACACATATGTAGTAGAGTTCACCTGTACCTGCCAAAGCTACATAGTTTTCTTTGGGATTTCCAGTTTTCTCCACCCATAATACACATGGTTACCATTATATATATATATATATATATATATATATATATATATATATACCGAAAGTGAAAAATTCTGCAGTATGCTGTTAAACAATCAATCAATCATGCTTGTTTTCTCTGTACATGACTTAAATGCATATTAAAAATTAAGCAAGGTGATACCCGTTCGCTTAGGAAAATTTGAGTCCAAGTTTTTATGAAACTGAGCTCGAAGGAATACCCACTACTATAGTAGCAAAGGAAATACCATGGTATCATAGAGGAGCCGTGGTACCAAGTTGAGGTTATCTTGGCACCTGAGGGTGTGTCATCTGAAGACAATGTCATTACTGACCAGGGTACCGCGATACCAACAGGGGGGACTGTGGTGTTGACTGGAGGCACCGCGGTACCTGCTGGATGTACCATGGTAATGACAGAGTGTACTGTGGTACCGGAAGGGTGTACCATGGTAACGGCAAGGATTACCGTGGTACCATAGCGAAGTGCCATGTTACCACTATGAAAAACCATGGTACCAATAGAGTGTACCCGGTACAATTCAGAATTACCATTACCATGGTGCATACCACATGCACCATGATTTTACCGTGGTATTTGCATGGTACAGCATGGTACATTTTTATAAGGGAAGGTATATTACTAAAAAACAAACAAGGAAGAGGCTATTAAGTCATGGCGGCCGGCCAGTTCAAGAAGAATGGGGCCAGTTATAAAATGAAATCTCTGTGGGGAAATCGCGGAAGTGCTTCTCTTATCCGCCTGCGCCGCGGTGCCAATAGCAGAACTGCTTCACTTGCCCGCACCGCAGATAGCCGATCTCTTTCCCCCAATTAACCCCGCTGCGGGGTGAGTCGCCACTTTCAACAAACAAACAAACAAAAAACAGACGACTATGATAACATTAAAACACAAAATTGCATGTTAATATATTTCTTAATTGTTTTTATTTTCCCAACACTACAATACTATAAGTCCAGTACATTATTTTTCATTTTATGGATAGAAGTTGTTATGACTTCGTTTAGTCGTTGGGAAACACGTCTTCAAGACTCATTGCGCTTAACCAAGCTTCGTGGCGCAGTCGGTAGCGAGTATGGCACAGTGATTGACAGTTCGGAGCTTCGATTCCCCTCTTTACTGCAAAAAGGAGCACTGCTTGTATACGTTATATAATAAGCGTTAATTTCCGCCGCCCAAGAGCTAATTAAACAGTCGGAGGGATCGGGAAGTATCAAAGGTAGGGGGAGGAAGGAGACACAAAAGCAAGTGTGTGTGTGTGTGTGTTCCCCTCGTCAGGCATCTCTAAAATAAGTGTGCAGTTGATGTTGAAAAAAACGCCCAGAATGACCACATTTGAACTAATTTTTAACCTTGTGCAGAGGTCTGGTGGACGTCAATACAGGACGTCCGGAGGATGTCATAAAAACACATCATAAAAACTCATTCAACCTCAGGGCATCATTTGAAGCGTTTGTGGAAGACCTCAAAAAAGGCGTCGTTTGAGCGTGTTCTTGTTAGGTGGGGGGGTGTTGCTGTTTTACTTAAATCCTCCTAACGAATAGTGAAATATATGAACACATCCTTCTGATGATAGTGTGTATTGTCTGTTCTGGTTTTTGGTTTTTTATTTATGACACATTTTATTGTAACTGTCATCGTTCATCAGAATCCTCCTCATTACAGTCAGATACACACGTGACATTAAGAATTATAGATTATGTGTAGAATCATGCTTAATCAAAATATTTACACAGTTCCTCGATTTGAAAATAATTCTTGCAGGTGATATGAATGCAAGACGGAGTGCACTCACAGATTTCATTTTGGGTGATGACGATGACAGTGATCGGCATATATCTGTTCTAGCTGACATAAACTGCAGGCTGATACTTTCAATACTCCTAGAGCTTCAAGAGATTCTGGAGTTAATTCATATGGCGAGGATTTAATCAATCTCTGTTGTTCCTATTAATATTCATGTTAAATGGCGTTCTATCAATGATAGACACATTAGTTTTACATGTTTCACAAATACGGAGTGCGAGCCCTCGTTGATTATATATTTTATGTTCAAGCTTCGACTGTTGGCATTGTTAATGATTTAACTATTCATACTCGGGGTGAATCGGACTATTTTCCAGTCTCCAGTTCTGTTAATTGTCACATTGTGTCTAACAGTGGACAACTGACTTCAGACATATGCTGTTCTATCAAGAAATATGTTTGGAAGTCTAGTGCATCTGAACGTTCTCTCAAAATGTTACAGGACAAGTTAGCGCTTGTTTCATTAGATGAGTTTGATAGTCTGTCATCAACGTGTCCTTCAGAGGATGCTGAAATGCAATATATGACACCACAGAATAGTGCTGAATCTGCTGTGTTGCAGTAAGCAGCGGCCCGGTCCATGCCGGTAGTGAGTGTCTCTCATATCTGGCGTCATGAAGAATGTGAAGTGTTAAAGCGTGGTAAATACAGTTTGTTGAACAAATTTAGAGATTCACGGATGAATTTTTGTATTGCAACAATTTCATTCTATTCGGAATAAATACGAGGATTGTATACTTAAGAAAAAAGAGGAATATTATCTTGTTTCTTGTTCTAGTCTGTTTACATCTAGTATGAGTGATAATTCCAAAGCATTTTGGTCCGGGATGCGGTCAGTTCTAGGAAAATCTGTCACCGTTCCCTCAACTATTACGAGCGGTGAATGGGTGGAGTATTTCAAGTGCGTTCTTAATTTTGATATTAACATTAGGCGCATTTCCACTAGGTACTTTTGCACCGTGAGCGCTATAGGTGTGGCAGGAGAAGGATCCACTTAAGATCCGCCCACATTATTCGCGATAGCTGACTCCG
Source organism: Gymnothorax javanicus (assembly GCA_029692085.1). Taxonomy (NCBI): domain Eukaryota; kingdom Metazoa; phylum Chordata; class Actinopteri; order Anguilliformes; family Muraenidae; genus Gymnothorax; species Gymnothorax javanicus. The sequence continues at coordinate 255,077 of JAFJMP010000022.1, forward strand.
CGAGCGGCTCAGAAAGTACCTGCCTCGGTGAGTACTTTCTCAACGCTTCCAGAACCGCTACTCCTGTCGATGCTGATTGGATACCGTTGAGGCCGGGATATGGCGTGGTAGAACTCAACACAAACCACAACATAAACATCGCCAAAAAAAGAATAAGCAGAACAACATTTGAGAGAATCAGATTCAAGTGGAAAAACAATAATGGAAAAAGTTAAAAGAAAGACTGCCGACAAGTGGGTTGACTGCGAGGTCTGGGCCTTGCTCGTCACAACGTCACACTCCAACTCCGTTGGTGAGCCGCTACTAAAGTACCTAATGGGAACAGAGGGCCGAGAGGAACTAAAAAAGTGGGGCGGAGCAAAACCTCAACCGCTTTCCAAAATTACTCAGTGGAAACATGCCTAATGATGTTAGTTTTGTTCAATTCTCGCAGATGTTGTTAAGTAATCGCTTAGCTGTAATGATGCTTACTGCAGTTGAGGCGATGTAGATAGTATTTTGAATGTATGTCGTGTGATATAATTACACGGGCCTGGTCAATCCTAATGTGGTAAATCCCCCAGATCCAGATGGCCTACCTCGGTCACGGAAATATGGCGGTGATACGTTTACTTCGTCATTTGCATGTATTTTTTTTACAATGCATTTTTACATCTAGTGATTTTCCCGAAGCTTGAAGCAGAAATATAGTTTCCTCTGTGTGTAGAGTACACAAGAGGGGAAGCAAGGTAATTTATTTAGATGGTACATTCAATGACACCAAACCATGCAAGCGCCACCTAAATTTCACCCAAGGGTGTTACAATAAGTAATCCCACAAGACACACAGGTTCGTTTTACTGATGGGCAGGAGACGTGGTTCCAGTTTATAAAATATATATCTTTATTACCAAAAATTAAACAAGTTAAAAAAAGTGATATCCTGCAATCCTCGGGCCGGGACATGGGAAGGAACACTTAAAGGTGCTGAGGCGGCGACCTGTCAGGGAGAACACCCGACACCGTGACACAGACACACCCACGCATGTGAATTCAGCCAAACAGAAGATCCACGGCGCACAGTTAAGAAAAGACCATCTTGAGGGCACCACCCACCCAGGACACCACACCACCACTGTCGGCTCAGCAGCAACTGGAAGAAGAGAGAAATTATGAATCACGGTCTGATCACTGAAAACATGAACAATAATACCCCCCCATTAAATGGTTGGCAGTTTCAATTGAAAACATACACAAAAATTAAATAAATACTGTAATAAACTAACCCAAAATAACTTCTCCAGAGAGACAAACCCAAAAAAGGAAAACCAATGCTGATGTCAAGAACAAACATAAATTAACTGACAGAAGAATCAAGATTAACAAAATCTATTTCTGATGAATACAAGGGTCCAGCCAAATGAGAGGCATAGCAAACCACTATGAAGCAGGAATGAGACATAAATCATTCTGTTACATCTCTTGTAAACGAAGTATGGGGTAAAGTTGGGGGAATTAATATGGACCCGCTTGGGAAGCGGACACTCTTGGCCACCCTGTGCAATGCTTTCGGGACTCTGGATGTGACGCTACAAACACACAGCCGCCATTGTGACAGACAACAGATGAAGGCGAAAGCATGCGATTCAAGGGAATACGAACACGCCAGTGTTTCCGGTTGGAAATTTACAATGTAGTGAAGTGTTATGATGCAGACGTTTCTATGAAGTTGTTTTCTGAATCAGGTGCTGCTAAGATTCTGTACAAAGATTTGTCCTCTACAGACCACGGGTGAGATTGCCCCACCGAAGCACACCGCGTTCGAGCTTTGATCCATTATGATGGAACAATACGGTTTCAGACCCATCGCTCTCATTTAATATGGACAGATATGGCTACACACAATCTGTTGAGTAAAAAATCAACAAAATATTTAAGCTGGACCCATCAATGCATACCTCAGATATTTGTAACTTTGCCTATATGGAAATTGGATTCATAAACATCTAGATCAATAAGCTAGCCTTGTTTTCAGATCTGAAGATCTAGGTATGCTACGTGCTTATGACAATTTTCCAGAACATAAATGCAGTTAAGAAAACATTTGAAATTATTTTTGTTTTGTTCTTAGATGATTAGAACACATCCAAGGAGCTCTGATGACAGAGCAAAAACAGCAGAAGGAAAAAGGCTGCAGGAAAAAATTGAGCAATAAACCCCAACAACAAACAACAAAGAGCTCAACTGCTAAAAGCAAATCAAAGAAACCTGCTCAAAAACGTCTCCAAGAACCAGCAAATCCATTTGCCAATTTTTACTGCATCTACTGCCAGGAACTGTATGTTGACTCTCCAGAATTTCCTTGGATTCAATGTAATCAATGTAAACAGTGGGCTAATTAGAACAAAACAGATAATGTGCCAAAATAAAGTTTACCTGTTCCTCAATTATTAACGCTTTGGTATAAATATTGGCAGTGACAGAAACTCCATGTCCATATTGCTCTGATGTGTCAGGGTCCATATTAGAAACATTGTGGGAATATATGGACACAGTGAGCAGATTATGATTCCTTCATAGTGGAGCCATCTGCAGAGATACGTTTCTCATATTACGCAGATATGTAGCAAGCCTAATGGTCTAATAGATCAGCCACTAATGAGCTGTGGCGAGCCATTTGTCTAGGCTACAGCTCATGGCAACCTTAGGGGGGCCATATTACCTCCTTTTCCCCTATAAATGATGTTAACAACTATCGGGGCATTTGTTTCATGGACATCTGTAGTCAAGTTTTCAACAATGTGCTGAATAATAGGTTAAAGGTATTCATAGATTATTTTGAGAAATATCCAGAATGTCAAGCTGGTTTTAAATTTAGGGAGTTTTCTGATTGACAAATACTTTTACTCTGCAGGCTCTTGTGCAGAAGTACCCTCCAAATCTAAAGGTAGATTTACTCTCTCTTTGTTGAGGATTTTCTACGACGTGGCATGTACATAGAGATCTCCTGTGGTGTGTGCTATATTCCAAGAGTATCAAAATGCATGCTGTGTCCTCTGAAATATGTATTCCAAGACTGTAGCTGCTGTTAAATTATCCAAAGTCGTATATTAGAATATTTTGACTGTTTGAGTGGAGTCCGTCAAGGGTTTATCCTATGTCCTGTATTATTTGCAATGTTCATAAATCAATTAAATGAAGAATTGCAGTCATAATTAGTAGAGGTATATTTGTTGGTGTGGATTTTCCTGATTTTTCATGTTTTTATATAGCCGATGATTTATGTTTAAGCCAACTCTAGTACGTCTACAGTGGAAAATGTATGTATTGTCTTCATTTTGTAAAAAAAAAAAAAAAAAGGGGGGGTTTACGGGTAAATTTCACTAAAACAGAAATTTTGGTGCTCAGGAATGGGGGCAAACTTAAAAAGTATGAAAAATGGTAATTTGACGACACTGATATTAATACTGCTACTTATTACATTTATTTGGGTATTGTTTTTTCAAATAGGCTTTCATGGTCAAAGTGTGTCCAGACTTTAATGCATAAAGCTGGCAAGGCTCTTGTTTCCATTAAGCAGATATATTCTAAATTGCCTAACTTGTCCCCGTCTACACTTTTTATCCCTCGGCCAACTTTGGCCAGAGGGGTAATGCCGTCACCTTTTCTTCTGTCTGTCTGCTGTGTGTCTGTCCATGACTTTGTCCGGGCCAAAACTCAGCAACTATTGATGGTAGCCTTTTCAAATTCGGTATGGTAACTCTCTGTGACCCGTAGATGTGCAACGTCAGGTTTTCTTGGTGATTTGACCTTGGCCGAGGGGTATTCTGCAACGTGTTATGTTTAAAATGTTTGATACCCAAATTAAGCCAATTATTTAACACGGTTCAGAGATCTGGGGTTGTCAAAAGTGGCTTGTTCTTGAACGGTTCCTCACACAATTTTGAAAATATGTACTCAGAGTTGGTAAATCATCTACGAACGTTGCAGTTCTTGGTGAATGTAGGGGTGAGCATATACTGTACTGTAAGCTGTGTGAGATGTATTAAGTACTGTGAGAATTGTAAACTTGGCACAAATGCCTGAACACAGATTTCCTTCTCAATGTTATTCTATGCTAAAGTATCTTGACGAGGCAGGTAGGAAAACGTGGGTATCTGAGGTTAAACAACCTGTCTTCATGCTCGGGTACGGGCATGTTTGGCAGAACCAAGGTGTAGGAAATATGAAAATATTTATTTCTCATCTCACTCAAAGAGTTAAAGATTGTATCTGAAGGTTATTTATTGAATATCTGGAGGCAAGATCTCCATCGTCTGTCAGCACTGTTCAGAATTGGTGAATTTGAGATAGCTAAAAACACAGGTCGAAGAGAAAATATTGCCAAATGTATTAGATATTGTCCATTTTGTATTACCAAACTGGAAGATGAATATCATTTTGTGTGGGAATGTAAAATGTAGATGAAAATACGTGTAAAAAATACACCTTTTCGTTGTTAGGTGTTCCATATGATTTTGTTCTGTTCTCAAATCTACCAATGTTCATATAGCTACATCTTTGGCTTTTTACCTCAAATCAGCACTTGCAAGAAGGAAGTCATTGATTTAATATAGGCTACTTACATAGCTATAACATCACTTCTCTATTTGTTTTATGTTTATGTTGTCACTACCACCACGTGTATATGTTTCTCATTGTACTAGTTGTACATGGGCCTTTGGCCTTTATACCGAATAAATAAACACTCAATGTCTGAGAATCACAAGCATTTGAGTTTCAGTCACGAGGGGACACAAAACGTCATAACCTCTATACTTAATACTCATTCTTTTTTCCTTTTTTTTTTTTTTGTATTTCTAAGTACCGGTATTCTCGGAATTCTGAAAATTATTAGCTTTCCATGGCAAATGGCCATCGCTTCAACAAGAAAGTTCAGTTCTCAAGCGTCTCTCATTTGTGAGAGCGCTTTCGTGAAAGGGTGAAATTTCATGTTGCATTCCCCCTTTTTAATGTGAAAACTGGAATATAGGAACCTGGGAGTTCACATCAGTAATGGGTCTTTACTTAGATAATTGGTCACTTTTTTCTACTGTTTTATGGGCTAATTCTTCGAAATTAGGAGGGCTGCGACCTGTTGCAATCCTGCTGCGCGTTCATTCTTAACACAATCATTCAGTGATTTTAAGCCAAGTAAAAATTTCTTTACACGGAGTGGGAAGGGAGCGGATGTTCCCAATGTTATTAATCATATCGTTTCGTAGTTCACTGAAGCTAGAACGATGTTTGGGAGGACTGGCTGCCCAGTACGATAGCCTACCCGCCTGGCATTTGAAAGTTTATTTATTGTTCAATCAACGTCATGTCCCAGTGTTGAATCACCGTTTAATTTTGATTCAATGTTGAAAAGCGAATCGACTTTGAACTTGCAACGTCATCTTAATTTCTTATTTTTCAACATAAGTAAATTTGCCAACGTTGAATCAATAATATTTTTTGGGTTGATTTTAAAAATCGAATCAACATTAATGTCACATTTCAATATTTTTAAACATTATTTTTGTGGCATTTCATCTTTTTTGGACAGTGGCAGTAGCCTAATTAGAGAGGGGTTGACATGCTGTGCCAGATTTGAACCCTGGCAGGAGCGGTGAGAACTCAACTTTTAAATATGCGACACGCTCTCCCAGGTGAGCTACCTGGGCGTGACGTTTCATACTTTAACAATGAGTAATTTATCAACTCTAGTTCAACCAGTTAACGTTCAACGTTGTTTTGATGTTGTAATAACGTTTGCTCTTCAACCGCCAAAAGTTAGAATTTACTGATGATTGAAGACATTATTGATTCAACATACAATTGATCCAAAGTTGACATTTTAACGTTGAATCAGTAATAATTTTTCAACTCTTCTTCAACCGGTTAATGTTCAACGTTGTTTTGATGTCGAAAAAACTTTTTTTCCCTTTAACTGACATTATTTTCACAACACTAAAACGTTGAAGGTCCATTGCCAGTTAGGTAACTATGGCTTCTGAGTCAGATATCATGGGAGTCAAACACCTGACTCCTCTTGATCATGGGTGGGCCTATTACTCCTTTGAATAGCCCGCAACTATCCATAATCGGAAGAGGCTATTCGCCCCGCGGCGGTTCAGTGGGAAAGATCAAAGAGCGGGGCGGATTATAAAGCGAAATCTCTTATTGGCCCAACTGCGGGGCAAATAGCAGAAGTGCTTCTCTTATGGGTCCCACCGCAGTGCGAATAGCAGAACAGCTTCTCTTTCCAGCCCCGTTGCGGGGCAGATAGCTGATCTCTTTCCCCCAATTCACACCGCTGCGGGGCAAATAGCCACTCCCATCAAGAATCACTTCATACACAGTGCATTTATCCATTTGCAAAAAAACGCATCATTTAAACAAGTAAATTCAAGCGGCTATTCCATAGAGGACTACTATTTTACTACTGTATTTTTTTTTTTTGCTTTAAAATGTTCAAAGATTGCCGCGAAAAGCCACAAAACGTCTGCGTGTGCGCTGTTGTCCAGTGTCAAGTGCCAATTTTATTTGCCCAGGTGGCAGCAGGGATTATAGCCAATTCAGTGGTCTGTCGGCAATAACTCCCTCTCCCAGGTTGGCTCCTTCGCCAGCTGTCTATAGACAGTTCTGTGAGCAAAATATTACAAAGTGTAATATTACGATTGAGATCAGCATGTTCGCAAAGGAAGGGGGCCAAATCGTTGCATTTGAGAGTCAGATCTGGATCTCCGATTAGAAATGAGAGAATGGATCAGGTTGGAAAGCAGTGACCGCAAACTATGACCGTCCCCTGTCCCTCGTCGCCTGTCTCAGCAGTTCTGCGTTTTAAAAATCTCACTCCGTTCTCTAGAAGTAACAAATGTTCTAAAATTAAGATCTGCAAAATACATATGAAGTTTTCTTTTATTGTTTTAGCAAAGCAGTGGAGAGTGCTGTCTGAATTAACTGACGTTGTTTATTTTTAAAGTGAGATTAAACAGGAGTTTCCGGAGCAGAAGTGGACTGGATAGGCTTACTCCTGCTAGTTATGGGACTCCTTTCTGTAAAAATATCTGTGTTCCTGACATGAAAGCCGATGAAAACAAATGTTATTTTACGACAAACCGGCTATTTTTCGTCGTTGTATGATGTTACCGTCGCATTGAAAACAATGACCTCATAGGTGAAATAGGCTGCGGAAATGCTTTCTGGAAAATCGCTAAAATCAGTCCGACTTCCCTGCAGATTTCTTCCCCACACCGAATTTACCTATGACTCCTGTTCTCCCCGTCCCACTACACAACACGCAACTTACTTCGATACTTTACCTAAATTTAGTTGTTCTGTTCCTTCAGATCGTCTTCTTCCCGTCTTTACTCCGAAATGGCGATTCTACTTCAGTTTTACTTTCTCTTTCCAGCTGCCAATTTTTTGTTGCGCATGTGCCTTAACCTTAGTTTGATTTATTCTTATGAAAGAAACAGGCAGGTCAATGTGTCAAAATATGCGCAATGATCTTGAGCACATAATTCGGTTTATTCGCGAAGTGGAGGATAGGGTAGAGCGGGGTAAGATGCCCCCCTTAAGCAGCAATGTTCATAATTGAAGTTAAACAACATGAATTAATAATTTTTTTGCTTGAATGCATAGTATGTAAAGTTGGCTACCACATCTCGAAAGATTTATGACACAGTCACTAGGCTATAAATTTTTTTTTTTATGTTTAATTACTTTTTTTTTTTTTTTAAAGGTAATCTTACCCTACCCCTGGGGTAAGATACCCTTCTCGATGGGGTAAGATTCCCCTAATCTAGAATAACTTGTAATACCTAATACATACTGATTTTATTGCATTTCACGTGAGTAATGATCATATTATAGCTGTCTTAACTGGCAGGTACATATCATACAAAAGATCAACATCTTTTTAGAAATTTCCTTGCTAAAGAAATGAGGAAAGAAAGAGGTACATTTTCCTCAACTTAACTTTTTATTAACTGACTAAATACCAATGCACAAGTGATGGCAAGGCACTGTTGGCATTAAATGCATTAAGGAAAAGATGGTTATATCTTGTGGACTACTAAAAAGTATGAGGCATCACATTAGATAAACATGTAGCGGTATAGAATGTATATGAGTATCCATGAAAAGTCATTAAAACTAAGAGTGACCATAATGCATTTCACCCAATATATTTCTTTTTAGGCCCTCATTGATGCGTATATGATTCATTATTGTGTTACTCCATATGGCCCTACTTGTACAACCCGGTATCACATTGTTTCGTGCTCTTCATCAAGAAATTTAATCTATTGAATCGTGTCCCGGAGCACGATTGTCCGACTTTTTTCGTGCTGGACAGAACGATAGAACAACCCATGCATTTTAAATGAAGAGGCTTGTTTGGAGCTGCGCATGCGCACACTGGTCTGCTACAGGTCTGCTAGTGCGGCAAAATAGTGAGGAGGACATATCCAAGGTAAGGCTGGGTGTTCTGTATGCTTTATATACAGTCTATGGTGCTCGTCTTTACTTGAAAAGTTTGCCAACTTTTTTCTCAACATTGTCACGGCTGATGTCAATCAGAAGAATTTGTTTTTGTTTTTTTTTTTAATTCACAGTAGCGCACATAGCAGCTTTTACAGTCACTAAGTTAGTTCACCACGGAGCTAACGTCGTTTTGCATAGCTAGCTTATCTGTGTACCGCAATTAAAAACTGAGAGTGTGAAACTATGACATGTTCGTTTAGAAGCCACAAATCCACATGATATGGACGAAGAAAACCGCTATGTTTTATTCGCGATGTCATGGAGAAGTACTACACTACCCATAATCCTAAAGCCTGACGACGTCTCTGATTGGTGGAGTTGGCTGTTACCATGGAAATGTTTTACCGCGCTCAGGCTGCAACATGGCGGCCAGCTCCAAAACTTTCTCGTTTTACAGTTAAATAGTCTCTAAAATATTTCTGAAAACATTTGAGGAGCAGTAACAGAATATCGACTCATATTTGATCAGCATTGACTAGTTTTATAGTTTGATCTGAATTTCGGTTGGACGCAACGGACCGCAATGGTTTATGGGTTGAGTAGTTTCCTTAGTCTTGAGCTAATTCATGTACACGATTAATGTACGCAGGCTTGTATCTTCGTCTATTTTCGTTTTTTTTAAAAAAACCCTGAATCAAATGTTTTATGGTCATGATTCATCTCTTAGCTGATTGGCTTGATTCCAGGCGTAAAACTCATAAAACCCAAGGATTATGAGAAAAGTCATGGAGAAAATGTATGGGAAATGTACTGTACTTCCAAAACTAGAGCGGATGTAAACAAACGACATCAGCCTTGACTACAGAGGTTCATTCAACACAGATAATGAATTACAGGCGTTGCTGATCTTGTTGTCTATGCTAGCAGCTGTTGTGCACTTAAATTCTTTATTTTATTATGCTGCTTATGTCTACATGCGCAGGATGAACAGCATGCCAGACGACTATCGTTGGAAATTAGCCCCTAGCCAACACAGGCACATTTACAGAAATGTCCATGAATGTGTATTGTCCTTCCTTTAAATAGGTTTATTTAAAACAGTAAAGTTATTATTGAGTGATTTGTGACGTATTTCAGTTTCAGTACTTATTATGTGATTATGTGATTTAGGAGAAGTGAGAATGAATCACATTTTCTTCTGTATTGTCCTTTTTATGATGAGCTAAGAATACAGATATTCAGTGATATGTTTGTTCAAAATCCAGAAATGTTCTGGTGGTCTGATGACGACAGAATGGATTGGTTGTTTAATTTTAATGTTTATAAGTTGGCTAATTTTATTTCTAAAGCTTGGAAGAAGGGCCAGGATAGGTTATTTGTTTAACATTAGTTGTAATTTATGTTGCTACTCTGGTTTCTGGTCTGTTTTGCTTATTAATGGTGTCTTGTAAGCCTGTTTGGGCAGGGCACTTTGTGCATGATGCAATAATAAAATTCATTCATTCATTCATTCATATTTTTTCATTTTTATTAATTAATAATTTTCTTTTTTTCCTTGCAGCATCAATTCAGCCCTGATTGAATCAGCCCTTATTGAACCCCAAAGGCACTTTTAAGAGCCAACCTTTCCCTGCTATCTATCTATATATCTGTATGTCTGTCTGTCTATCCAGCTGTCTGCCCGTCCGTCCGTCCATCTGTCCATATTGACTTACAATGGCCCACTTTCATCCTGACCCCCAGTGCCAAGAAGGAAGACACCTTGCCATTGGGTTGATGCATGATCAAATCCTTGCTGAAGCCAGGGTAAGGTTTTAACATCCTTTTGTGCATGAATTCATGTCTCAGTACCCAGCAACTCAATCCAACAAGATCATCGATTTAAACAGAAGGCTGCAGAGGATGGAAAACGAGCACTTTCTGGAGGGGACTCACCATGGGGATCCACCAAAAGGGTCTTCCACGGGCGTGGCGAGCCCAGAGGGAGACGTGGAGGCCGTGCAGGCTGCTGTAGCGGCCAAACTACAGGTTTGTTTATCTAAAAGGTGGAGTAGATCACTGTCACGAGAAACAACAGCCCAATGTAATACAGTTATGGAGAGTAGTCCAATAGTTTAAGAAATAATCAGCTACTAAATTAAACTGAAAAACATAAATTATATCATTTTGCAATTTCAGGAAAGGTTCATCAATATATATGTTAAAAAAATGTTAATGGTGCAGTGATGTCTCAAACTGTCATGTACTGTTTTACAGGCATGGGCACTGAGGTTCTGGAACTTTCTGCAGAGGATTCCTTACCATCACCCAGTGTGCAGCTAAATCCTCAAGAAATATTTGGTAAATATACAATTATTTATTCTGAAATCAAAATACTATATATACATTGTGGATCATTTGGTCATGTGGTCTTTGTAGAACAAAACTTGGAGAGGCTTTCTGCCATACTGGACTCATGTCCATGTCCTGCTGAGCCTGAGAAAGGTTCAGCATCATCATGGTCTGTTCGGCAGCAGAAAGCCTCAGACCGCTGGGAGGAAGCACGGCCCTACCACCTCTGATGCCTTTTGGAGTCTGAGGCTGTCGGCAAGCCATTGTGTAGCTTCTGCCACCAGCCTGCTGTTATAAGGTTGGATATTCATTAATCAAAGAATATCATGTATCTATGTACATTAAAAAAGTAGATAAAATTAAAAATCTGGTGCTTAGTAAAGTATGACCTCTTGACCCAAAACAAGGACAATTTTTTCTCTGCTTAGGTGCAGAGAGTGCCTCCCAGAGGAGTGGTTTTGTGGGGACTGTGATGTACAGTTTCACACCAAACAACCACTCCACAACAGGGACAGCATAGTAAATGGCTTCTTTAAAGCCATTCCCCCGTCCATACGCATCTCAAGAGGAGAGGATGGACAATATTACACTCATGACCAAGGTAAGGTCTGACGTAAGTCTACCTGTGTAGTCTTCCTGTTCGAGTTCTCATTTATTCTGTCTCTTGCCACTAGTGGCGTTTTTATATGTAAAAAAAAAATGGTGGGGCGCCCTGGTGGCTCATCGGTCTAAGTGCGCGCACCATAAAGGCTGTGTCCTTCTCGCGGCCCGGTTCGATTCCGGCTCAGGTCATTTGCCGCATGTCTTCCCCATTCTTCTCCCCAACCTTCCTGTCTATCTCCACTATATAACTGTCAAATAAAGGGAAAAAATCCCCAAAAATAATCTTTAGAAAAAAAAATGGTGGGGCACCGGCCACTTAATAGATAGGCAATTTGAAATAGGATATGATTCGTTTCAACCGGGAAGCAAACCTGCACAACAGCGGTTCAAACGCTGTTCTTATATCATAGTCTACCAATCCAGTTTGCGTACAATCTCTCAGCTGCATGTATAAAAGTGGTCTGAGGCGTTTTCGCACATATCGGTGTTAAGGTTAAGGTTGAATACTTGCCGTGATCCCCCAGCAAGTGGTGAGACAGCCGTCTGTGCGACTGAACAATGAGATGCCTTCATGGGCCCTCTCGGAGTTCTGGGCCCCAGTGCAACGCACCGCTTGCACCGTCAATAGGTAGGCCGTCGGCATTAGGACCTAGGAGAGGCGGTGCTTCCCCTGCCTGATGACGCTGTAGTGGGGCATCGAGCTGTCTGCCCCACCGGCCATCAAATTTGTGCGATCTATATTAATACAGCAACAGTCTGAGCATGCGCATTCATGTTTTCCCATGTACAGTACATTGCATTGAGAAAGAGGGGCAGTCCCAGCTTTGCCCCACCTTCCGCGCCTCTGTAGCCAAACTGCAGAAGCGAACCAGGAGAACGGCGGCAGCGAGGGAGCAGGGAGCAATAAACATGAAATAAAGTCCCAACACAAATGATATGCAACTTAGAAATATGCCATATTCATAAATAATAATTTTATAGAAAATAATAACCCATGAGAATTAATAATAATAATAATAATATCTGTTTTGCACATTTTTTCTGGTGATGTCATCACCAGTGCTTGCCACATACAGAATGTTAAGTCATCTGAATTCACTTATCTTTTTGACAGTTTGCATCTTACCAACTGTGCAAGCACAGCATTGCACCTGCCATCTCCCGAACATCACTGTCGGCTGGAAAACCGGTCATCTTGATTACCATCAATGGTTAAAAAAAAAAAAAAGAGTTCTGTATTTAGACCTGTGTTAGTCTAACTATACACTGTAATGTGCATTACTAATGTTCTTTTATTATGATCAGGGCGTTATGACTTGCATCTGCCTCTATATGGGTGCCAAACATGCCTGCACCGGTGGTTGCCTGATGTGAAGGACCTTGTCAGGAGTGGATATTGGCCAACATCTGCCAGTGCCTCCAAAATATATACCTTGGATCTCCTCAACTCTTTTCAGGAGCTGAAAGTGATCTCACCTGGATTTTCCAGACAAGCTTTTGCAAAGCTGCTGGAGCATCGCACACTTTATGTGGGAAGAGTAAGTATGATACAGCAAGGATTTGAGGTTTATTTGCCATTTTACAAATCAAAGTTGTCTAATGAGAATGAATTTGTAGTCCCTTTTAAGCGACTCCTAAAAAATAAAACTGATAATGAATTAAAAACTTATAAGTCATAAAAACACAACTAGTGTATGAGATAAATTGGTTTTGTTTTGTTTTTTACTGATATACTTTGTGGTCTGGACAGATAAATGGGGCATAACCTGCAGCGGAGCTTCCTTGAGTTTGCATACGCTTCCTTTGAAAAAGACCAGCTCTGCTGCAATACCCCTTTCTCCTGCCCCGCCTGCACACCTGAAATGGCAGCAGTATCAGCAGATGGCAACAGGAAGCTTTATCGCTTTGGCCATACTGGAAGGTGCGCTTAAAGTTGTCTTTGGTAAATTGGTCGTTATTATGAGCAACAACAAGAGTGTGTAATAGATGTTTTTTTCCCCCCATAGATCTAATGACACTCCCTTTTTTGAGGGGCTGTTTCTAGCCAAAGACAGTGAGGTGTCAGATTTTGTCAACACAATACAGATGGCGGTGAAGAATGTAAGTTTAAGCTATACACTGACAAATTAGTTCTGTAAGTAAAGGAACCATTACATGTCCTGTTCTTATGTAGTCTGTACTCCCTAGTCCTCAGTTAGTCAGACATGTATTTAAAACTTTATTGAGTGAATAACTGGCAGGAATGATGCAATGTTTTGACTCGCCTTATCTTGCACTAACAGTCTTTTAATGCACTAAATTCACAGATACAGGGGAGAGACACATGTGGGGACTCTTAAGTGGGCAGCAGCAAGGGAGACCTCAAGGTGAGCTGCCACCAAACTAGACGAGGAAGGTGTTGAGCTTGCGGTCTGTCGGCATGGCCTCCTACTGAAAGCCCTCAATATGTACCGGGGGGAAATATTTGCTTATCCCCTGTGTCTCCAAAAGGAGATTCTCCCAAGAAAGGCCAAATTTTTTGCTATGGATGTGGCATGCAAATACTGGCCATATCTGCAAAAGGTTGCTGTCATTCCAGCTCTCAAGGGCCTTACACAAATGAAGCCCTTCCTGAGCATCATGCATGCAAGAGCTCATGCCACCAAGTGTGAGGCTTGTCTGTTATCTATTATTTTCAATTAAATATGCTATGTGTTTCTAGGAAAATGGACAGCCTTAACTTCCATGTCCATAATATTAGTCCCACATTGCGAAGTGCTTCATTGGCTCTAACGTACCCCATCCCACTCATCCTTGCAACAGATAAAATGGAGCGGTCGGAACCAGGAGAGGGCTGGAACAACTGCTGGTGAGGAGGTGGAGCAAGTCAACGGCTCACTCTCCCGGTGTGCCCTGACAACAAAGTACATATCCAAAGCAGGTATCTCACTATAATAAGTCTTTGAGTTTGTACTATCATTTAATATTGTTTATAAATTGCAGAACATAATGTAAGTCTTCTTATACTGGCGCGTGTGGACATGCTGACTGTGCATGCAATGGGTTGGAACTGTCACAAAGACAAGGCACTACACAAGGCCCTCTCCACAAGATACCTGAAGGTATGCTCCATATTCTTCTTTGTTTTGTCGTTATGTTTTTGCTCCTGGCCAGAGGTTTAGCATAATGATTTCTAACTGCAAAACATTTCAGACATCTAAAAGGGCACAAGATGAGGCAGAGAGGCTGTCACAACTTAAGACAGAGCTGCAGTGCTCAGGTGCAATGGCAGAACAGTGGATTGATGAAGTCAAGGAATGGGCAGAGAGTGGTAAGGACAAAACTGAATACAGGACATGCCTTTTTGCAGTTCTTTCCTAATTATAGACATTTGTGTTCAAAAGGCAAAAAAAATATATGCACAATCAGTGAAGGATTAGTGCTGCAAAAATCTAGAGATCTCAGTATAGTGTAATATATACAATGCATCTGAGTTTAATTTCACTCTAACCCATATCTACAGAGACCCAAATAACAGATCTGCACAATCTCCAGCAGTCCACTGAGGGTCTTCATCTGGGTGAAAAGCAACAAAAACAAAGCTGCTACTGTCAGAATGGTATGTAGGCTTTTTCTTTAATTATCTGTATAGAAAAACGTATGCATATGGTTTTAATATAACATCGTATGTGTGTCTGCATATTTTAATCGATTGCATTATCGCAGTTTCTCCTAAAAACCTGTGTCTTTGTAGACAGCAACAAGCTTCGCCATCGTCTCCGAAGAAAGTTGACAGTAGACAAAAAGCGTCTTCTCCAGGAGATTGAGAAGTACAACAGTCTTGTTGCAGATGACTCCAAAAAGATTGTTGAGACCCTGGTGGACCAGTCTCTTGCTGGACAGAGCACTGAGACAATATGGCCGTGGGAGGACGATGGCAGTGGTATGCATTTTTCCAATGCTTCAAAAATGTTATGGTTGCATTACAAACTGTAATGCTAAATTGTAGGGGTGGGAATCTTTAGGTCCCCAATGATTCGATTCGATGTCAATTCAGAGGGCTACGATGCGATGATAAAATTATACCAATGCATCTTGAATCTTTTGGATATATTTAATTTTTCTCACTGTGTGACTACTTGCTACTTGTTTTTTAGTGATCTGCCATTCTTCTGCCGCATTATTTAGCAGCTCAGCCTTGTTGGCACCCGTGTGGCTCTCAGTCAGAGCTCTTGTTTGGAGCACAGGAGATGCTATCTGCCATCCATCTGTGATAAAGTGCACTGTGACAGTAATTTAGGATTCTGGCAATAGAGTCCATCCATGTTAGAGCTACCTACCCACTTTCTTCAGTGAGTCCATGACTTTGGTTTTGGTCTCATTGTAGTGTGTGGAGACCGCTGTGTCAGTGAAATACCGCCGAGATGGGATGCTGTATCTCGGCTCCAAAGTGCTCAACACAGCATGAAAGCCCTGGTTTTCAACGACCGAGTAGGGACGCAAATCCTTGGCAATAAAAGTTGCGATGGAGCTTCAGAGAAGCTGAAGTACTTCCACATGCCGGCTTTTAATCCAGAGGGTGCTGGTCGGATTTCATGTTCAGCCATTTTTTCACCACAGCATGTTTCTGTTATGTGTTTCTCAAAAACCATCCGGCATGCAGCGCCCTGCACTTCCGAGTTCCACCTTTTCCGTTCCGCCAGCATTACCTTACTATCATTCAGAAAATCGCTTTTTAAGATTAGTGAATCAATTCAGACTCATTCACAGCCACATCGCGATGCATCTAGGAATTGATTTTTTTCTCCCACCCCTACTAAACTGTAATGTATTTATGTAACTGTTTTGGATCATTAGTAACAATCGGCATCAAGAAAAAGCTACGTGACCAGTACATGCTGACAACTCGGCTGCAAGAGGAACTCCTATCCTGTTGTTTGAGATGGCCCAGCACTGTACGTGGTTGCAGAACCTGGCAGTGGTCCTCAAGACAGAGCTTGCAAGATGCGGTAAGTTAAAAGTGCAATATACAACATCCAGCCCATCAAAAACGTGTGGTAGGCATCGGGTCAGGTTGACCCATAGTGGCAGCGCGCTCAGTCACAGCGGCTCAGGACTTTCAGTTCTGTGTATGATTCCTATGAATATAAGTGAATGTGAATGATTGATTGTGAAATGATTCAGTACACTGAAAAGAATTGTTTTGCCCATCACTACTGTATTTCACAACACTTTGCTGAGAACATGAAAGGAGGGGGGAGGTGTGGCGGACGCGTCCATTTATTTTGGTCTGAGATGCTGGTGCTCGAGTGCGACATCAAGTGGGGCTGAATGTTGTATATTAGATCCTTTCAAGAAAAGTTTTGGCTAACCCATTAAACATAATGTGTTTGATGAGTTGCTGTTGTCTGAAGGCCAGTCTCAATATACATGCAGTAAGTTGTGTTTTCTGTCCTCTTTCTCTCTTATGTAGAAGATGGAAGTGGACTCCATTGTCTTCTAACAAGAAGACTCGCTGAAGTGACCGAGCGAATTCAGGTGGTTCTGCAGCAGTATAAGACGGCTCTAGGTCCACAGGCCTCTGTCCTCTTAGATGTGCCTGAAGAAGAGGAATTTGATCACATGGGCCTGAGCAGTCCGGACACCAGCGAGGATGAGGAAGAGGAAGAGAAGACTCAGCCTACAGTGCCTGACAAAAGTCTTGTCGCATAAGGACATAGTAACTAAAAATAGCATATAACTTTATTTCTAACCAATTGTTACAATAAATGGTCCATTTTAATGTCAAGGGCTTTCACATTAACCATTTGGTGCAAAATAGAAACGTCAAAAGAGAATGTTCCGATGTTCACAGCTTGGCTAAGCCCACCAACATTTGTTTTTGCTCGGACAAAAGTCTTATGCGTCTCCTCAGATGATGCAACTCGTCGCCAGATTAGAGTTTAACCTATGACAAAAACTGTAATTAACACATTCCCAGATGTGTATAAAGAAATAACCCAAGCGCGCAGACTTTCATATGAGGTGCGACTAGATCTCTGACAACATACCAAAGATTCAACCACAGACCAAAGTGCCAGTCATCAAAAAGAGCCTGAAGACTGAGTCTGCTGCTGAGGGTGGCAGACATCTTTAATGTATCAAATGTCAGAAGTGGAGGGACAGAAAAAAGATTTGAAGAAACTGGTGACGGTCATGGCAAGTGCAGGTCAGACAGACCCTGTTGCAGCATGTTTGAAAGGACCGTTTGTTTAGCACTTCAACTGTACAAAGGCTAGCCCTTCTTCAGCTACAGCGGCTTCATGAAATGTCACCAAAATCGGTATCTACTAGAGAGTTTGTCAAATTCTCTCTCAAAGTGGTTTTCTTAGCCGAATTAGTACACAGAAGCCTGCATTAAACAGAAAACAAAAAACCTGCATTGCATTTGCCAAGGCCCACAGCTTGCAGAAAGGATTGATACTGGAAAAGAGTGGCTGGTTGCTTTTCTGATGAATCATCCATTGAACTGCATCGATCGCCGTTACAAGACTATTTGGAACCCTCATGGACCCAAGATTCTCCCAGAAAACAATCATGTTTGGTGGAAGGGAGAAAATCATGGTCTGTTATTACATCAGTATAGAGTGAGAAAAAGATCTGCAGAGTGGATGGCAACATCAACAGCCTGAAATATCAAAGTTCTTGCTGCCCTATACTGCTGCTCCTTCTCATACTTCTGTCTCCACATCACAGTTCCTGAAAGCGAAGAAGGTGAAGGTACTCAGGATGAAGCCAACCCAGTCACCTGACATAGACATTATTGGTATTTCAGGGTAAGATGAAAGAAAGAGGCTTGGAGGATGAAACCATAGAATCTTGATGAACTCTGGGAGTCATAGGGCTGCTTTCTTGCATTCAGATGATTTCATCATCAAGTTATTTCAGTCATTGCCAAGACATATGGATGCAGTCCTCCAAGCTCATGGGGTCATACACATGTATTTCTTTTTTTCCAAAGGCACCATGGCTTTATGTTCTGATATTATAGTAGCATGTTATTATTATTCAAAATAAAAGTGTATGTATAATTTCCACATTTTTTGCGACAAGACTTTTGTCCAACAATCTGACCTTCTGTACTAATTAAATAATAAACTCAATGAATGACACAAAACTCTATTTTATGATATTTACTTTATAATCTAGAGGTTTTGCCTTTCATATAAGCACATTTTTGATCCAGTAAGTCAACTTCTAGGTCAGACATAATTTGTTTAATTTCTTGGATAAGCGACAAGACTTTTGTCAGGCACTGTAGGTAGTGGTGTGGTGTTTATGCTAGGCTTGTGCCGGTTTCCGGTTTAACTGCTCCAGTTGATTTAATTTACGTCAACTGGCTAAACCGATAAAGAAAAAAAAAAGCGCTAATGACTCGCTATTGAAATAACATCAGCAACGTGCCGCGTTGTCACAGGGCTATTCATTGTTTTCAGTCACGTGACTGGGGCAAAGCCCTGGAGGGCAAAACAAATGTTTGAACGCGGCAGGCAACGCTGGATCCAAGAACCGCAGCACAGGAGGGTAACGGTAATTTTTTCATCTGTTTAAAAGGTTAGGACATAAAAGAAGACTGCGCTGAATCTGATGCTGTAAACTAAAGCATTATCAGACGGGGACTGACAGCAGCGACAGCGTCAGTTGTAGCTGTATGACACACAGATACGGAGGAATTAACGAGAATTAACCGCAGGGAGTTGCCGGAGTTTCCCCAGACAGCGGCAGTAAAGCCGATGGAGTTAAGTGTCAGACCTGCCCCGGTTCTTACCGACCCGCCGGTCAGGCACTCACCTCGGCCAGCTACACTGCCGCTGTTTGGGGAAACTCCGGCAACTCCAACCGGGTCTTGTCAAGAAAAGCAGTGGGACGCGGCCACAACTGACGGACCCCGCCCCTCCCGGATCTGCTCAAATCACACAAACGACTAATAATCAATAAAACGTTGGCACGTTGTTGGTGTCAAGCGAGTCATTAGCGCTTTTTTTCTTTTTTCTTCTTTTTAACCTTGTGTGTATTGCCGGTTAACACAGCATTACTGCGGTTTGATATTTGGCATTAAATCAAACTGGCACAAGCCTAGTTTATGCCTCCACACTGGCAATAGCTGTGTGAATGACCACTGAGCTCCCTAGTGCTACTACCAGATTATGTTCGGGTGAGTTTATGTATGAACGCGGCATTGTTTCCTGCGGAGTTTACACAGCTGAGCAAGTGAGCATCAGCTGAGCTACCTGTACATTTCCATTATAGAATTATTTATTTACCTACAACTCTCTGCAAAACAGACCATCTGTCAAGATTCTGGATTTTGGCCATGTCTTTTATTTTTTGATTTTGCTTATTGTACATCCTGGTTTTTCTGTTTATGCCATCTCTGTCGTGTTTTTCCAGAGAAGAAAAAGGTGAAGAGCGAGGTGGCTCCGCCCTGCAGAATTACATCCTCAAATGTTCGTGTCCGGTTTGTTTACATGATGCTTGGCGCGTCCGCTTACATCACAGGAATATCCAGCACATTTGCTGACGCAACCCCGTTCAGAAAATTCCGGTGTAGTGTCAGAAATCTCCTTTAGTCATTCCCTTTGTAGTGCACTATATCATATACACGATGTAGGGAATAGGGAGTGAGTGAATGAGTGGACGATTTCGAACACAGCTCATGTCTTGGCGCTTGCCAATTATTGTGTTTTGGACTTCCCCATGTGTATTTCCCTTTGTAATTAGTTCTTATCAATTCACCCTGGCCCTGCATAGCATGTGACTTCCCTCTTGTCTACTTAAGGTCTTCACTGCAGCTTTTTCCCTGTCAGAACATTAATCAATTTTCACTAGTGCAGAGAGCCTTGTATGCCTTTTGATTATTGCTTCTAACTATGACATTTTTTGTACGACCTTAGTTATTTCCTTGCCCCCTCTTGTTCTTGTTTGCTACTTTCTGGATTCTGACCCTTTTTTTTACGACCACGATTCTTGTTATTGACGCCCTGTGTATGATCTACCCTTCTGGATTTTGACCACGATTTTTGGATTACTGTTTCATGTACCATTGCACATCTGCCTCTCTAGTTTCAACCCCTGCCTGTTTATCGACTTCGTTTTTGGATTTTGACTTTGGCTTGGCAATTCCTGTGTTTTCTGGTTTTGACCCATTTTGTAATAAAGGCTTACGATTTTTGGAATTTTGGTACTTCGCGTGTGGTTCCTGAATGCACCATTACACAATCTTTTTTTTCCATTCTCTCAGACATGATGTCTTTTTCTGCCTGGTTTTTCGCTGTAAATCAGCGCACTGCTGCCTTGTGTTTTCATGACAAAACATGATTTGGAAACAGACAGAATCGTCCCACTCGCCAGTTAGTGTGGTGTGCAAACCACAATGGCATCAAGACTCCTGACTACAAGACAAAAAGTTGTTTAATGTGAACAGTACAGCGATCTGACCACTTTAAATGTGGTATAATGTGTCCGTGGCATAAGCTGCGTTGTTTTGACTGGACCCAAGTGCTGTGAAGCTGACAGTAATGGGAGAGAGGACTTCCTGTGATTTCTTGTAAAGTGAAAGCCTTTTACTTCTGGTTACTTCTACTTTTTGTCACTGTCTTCAATAAACACTGAAAAAAGAAGTCATGTGTTCTTTAATGTCACATACTATTTATTGAGTACTGTACTTCACTATCAACATCAATGATAACATAAATGCATTATGGAATTTGGAGTGGTTGGAGAATTTTTTTTTTTTTTTTAAACATGTCAACATTCTAATCAACAAAGCCATGTCAAAACAAGGAAGATCTGTTGCTGAAATACGATTACTCCCAGTCTGTAGAAAAGGAAGGCAAACATACAGAATCTAAGCTTTCAGCCATTATAGTGTATCCCATCTTATTCCTGATTGGTAAAATATGCATTATCTAAATTTTTTTACATTGTAAAATATTTGTGGAAGACATTTTCCCATCTGTAACTCAGTTCACCTTTGATTGTAATAATGAAACTTGTTTTTGTAACTATTCCTTAACATAATTTATTTGCAGCTATGTTGCAGGACGAAACCGAATACATCATTGGATAGGTCTTCTAGAGAAAAATGTGACAGTCTGAAGAATCTGAGTGGTCCCTGTGCTGAGATTTTGACACTTAAACTTTGCAAATGTATAGTATTTTTAAGGAAAGACTTGCTGATTTAAATATGTAAGTAACAATATTTATAACTACACTGAACGAAAATATAAACGCCCCATGTCAAATTTTTGATTTTTTATCAACAAAAACTGGAACGGGATTCGTCTGCGAATAGCACTCTTCTCCAGCGTGCCAAGGGCCATCGAGCGTGTCGTTTGCTCATGCAAGTCGGTTCCAACGCCGGACAGCGGTGAGATCCAGACCATGGTGAAGACGCTGAGCGTGCAAGTTGGCTTCTCGCAGGTGGTTACGGACTGTCTGTGATGTGATGCGTCTGTTGTGCAGACCAACGGTCTCATCCGCTGTGCATGTCGCTGATCTGAGCCGATCCGCAGGTGGACGAGCGGATGTAGCGATCTTGTGATGGTGTGGTCACTCGTGGCGGCGTGGATGAGCTCGATTTGCAGTACTGCCCGTCTGTCGGAAACAAACTCTCAAAGCGGCCTATCGTCCGATAGTTAACATTCAGCTGCTGGCGACGCTCTGGTGGACATCTCTGCATCCAGCATGCCAATGGCACGTTCCGCATGACCTGAGACATCTGAGGCATGATGACTTTTGACAAAATTTGACATTTTTGGGGTGGCCTTTTATTGTCCCCAGTATAAGGAGTGTCTGGGTAATGCTCATTCTGTCTCATCACCGTCTGGAAATGCCACACCCATGTACTGAGTGAAATCACTGCATCACTGAGCAAATGCTCACTGACAGAGATGGATTAAAAATGGTACACAAGTCAAGAGAAATATCCCTATTGTACAAGTAAAAAGTCAGCATATGCTCACTTAGAGTTGTTAACTCCATGTGGCATCAATATTTGACATGGGGCGTTTATATTTTTGTTCAGTGTAATAATACGAAAATGTTTGCATTAGTGTCCACATTGTTAATGTGAAATTTCATTATGGAAAGAGTGAAAGGAATTCCCCACCTTCTATTCATCGATCTCCTATTGAGATTCAGTCATTTCTGAAAAACAGCTTTAACTGTCAAATCAGGTTCACCTTTAGAGATACCTGTATAAAACTGAAACTATACGCACAGGCTTATTTGTACTACAGTCTCCCACGGGAGGTGTTCTGGGCATGTCCTGCCGGGAGGAGACCTCGGGGCAGACCCAGGACACGCTGGAGGGATTACATCTCTCGGCTGGCCTGGGAAAGCCTCGGGTTTCCCCGGAGGAGCTGGCAGAAGTGGCTGGGGAGAGGGTGGCCTGGACCACCTTGCTGAGGCTGCTGCCCCCGTGACCCGACCTTGGATAAGCGGGAGACGGCGGATGGACGGATGGACAGTTTAATGCAATCCAGGACATAAAGGAACATTCTAGAGGATTGGGGGAAGGGTTAAAGTGAAAATGTCGTTTATGGACGATATGCATCTCCCTCCCTCATGCATAGCATGTTGTTGTGTGGCACAGGCCTACTGACCGTTTTGAGAAAATGTCATATCATGGTCATTTTTTAAGATATGTGTGCAAAACTTACAGCGTACACAGAAATGTACTGGCACTACAATATACTATAATCTTGATAATCTAGGACCATCCTGTCAGTCTGGGGAAGGGGATGCAGGGACTATAAACAGCCATATTAAGTCAATGAGGAAATATACAAAAAAAAAAACATTTTACAGTTATTGGGGGAAAACTGGGTCTTAATTGGTCCAAATTGAAAAGTGTGACTGTGCATAAGGTATCATGAACAAATTTGGCCACTAAATACCCTTTAAAATATGTTTGACTGATTTTTATCCAGATAGTGTTAAAAGTGCTATGAGAAATATCACCTCAAAGGGCCTTAGCTTGGAGCAAGTTGAAAATAAAACTATGTCGTAGGACAACAATGAAGACATTGTTGGAAAGACCCAGAGAGAAACATATGTCAGTATGAACATTGTGGGCGGTTCCTGCTCCTCAGGGGTGACCTTTGAACCTTGAACCTGAGACATTTTTGAAGGCATATAGGGCAGCAACAAAATATGCTACAGACATGGGGTAAACATTTTTGGAAAGCTCTTGATCTCTACTACCATACCCAAAGGCAAACCAACAGGGGGCGCCACTGAGTAAGGTCAAAACCCGGAAAAAACATGATTTCACCCTTTTACCAATGATAAACATAAAATCTGACCAAACAGATGTGCTTCCCACCCCCAAAGCCTATAATATGCTTTCAAGATTTCTGATCACAATTTCACAAAATATAGAAAACACTTTAGAACTACAAAACATATGGTGCAGCCCACTACTGTGGATCGCGACTCCACGCCAATTGTAGTTCTTGTGTCGTTCTTCCGGGTTAGGGTTAGGGCTGTGATATTAGGGTTTAGAAAACATCTATCCGCTCGGTTTTCATCAGAGAAAGTTCGTCCTTAACATATGAATTTATATCAGGAAAACATATATGTTACAAAAACAGAAACATATTCATCTATGTGTGCTATTTTAGACGTGATTCTAGCCCCTCTCTTTCGCCCACTGAAAAGTGTGTGTTCAATGACAAAACGGACTAAGCAACGTTTCAAAACAGAACTTCCGGGCCTCGTGCCTCGGTCTTATTTAATTTTTTAATTCTTATTTTTGCTTTAAAGTATTAATATGGTTTATAATTTGTTTACATATAATGTAGCTTCCAAACCAGAGGTCGCGTGAACCGAATATTTTCCGTCTCTCTGTCATCTTTGATCTGTATGACAGAGATGCCAAGTCTCACGCATTCGGCGTAGGGTGGGGAAAGCCCCGGTTCACATAACGAGTTGATAAGTAGCTTCGTAGGACCGCTTAGCGAGACTATGGTTGTTAGGCTTAGTTAAGCCCAGTAATAACTGAAAGCATTGTTCATTTGCGCACTGTTACTGTGTGTGTGTGTGGGGGGAGAAATCATTTGTGATGTTTTATAAAGTTCATACAGCAGTAAGTTCGAAAATCCACTCAGTGCTGAATTTGACAGTGCGCAATGTGTGTCTACATGAATCACTGTCGGCATCGGCTAATGCCTAATCTATAAATAATTCTGTTTATTTTATTTAAAAAAAATAAACGATTATCATTTTAAAAAATAAAATTACAATGACGGATAATAATTGATTATGATGGAATTTTTATGCCCCTGTCCGTCACAATGACGGACAATCAGAAAGTGTAACGTGACCTCTGTTCCAAACAGATATATTAATAATAAACGTTAGCAGTTGCAGGTAGCTAGCAGTAGCTATTTGGCTAGTGAACATATCCAAAGGAGTGAAAGGTCTCAATACACAACCCGGTATCACACCGTTTCGTGCTCATCATCACGACATGTCCCTCAAGCTTTGAAATGGATATTAATATATGACAATTCCGGTAAGGCCTATATAAATACAACATAGCTTAATTATTTACCCAGTGTTTTTCAATTTTGTAAAATAAATTATCAAAAAATTCAATTTTCGCTTTTGATTTTTTAGTATTTATGGCACTATAACTTTTTTTATACTGCATGAAAGGCTCTGTTGAATGATTCCATGTGATAGCCACATCTATGCTGTTTCTATAGAGATGCTGCATTTGTAATTGCAGTGAAAAACAAGCCCACAGAGAGCAAAAATGTGAGGGGAGCAGAAAACTCTCAGAAACTGCTTGGGGCTCTGAGAGAACCAACAACCTTTCTCTTACTGGCTGGGCTCTTACCTCTAGGATATCCCGCCTCCCTACAATTCAATATCACTCCCATTCAGCCAAACACTTTTCAAAATGAAACAAACATTTGGAAATAGATAAAATATGAGATACAAGGATAAAATTGAGACTGCTACTTGGTTCCTATTCAGGTAACACATTGTGAATATTTGACAAATGTGACAGCCACAGTATTGGGGAAAAAACAGCAAGGAAATGGACTTTAAGCACAGCTCCACTACTTCCTGGACTTCAACCAGCCCCTTTGTTTCCTGTCTGTCATTATTGGACAAACTGATTAATCCAGGTGTGCCTGACCTCAGTAGTCACAACGACAATGGTCAGACACACCTGGATTAATCAGTTTGTCCAATAATGACAGACAGTAAATAAATGAGCTGGATGAAGTTCAGGAAGTAGTGGAGCTGCACCTAAAGCCAATTGATGAAAACATATTTTAAAATACAGTTACTGTTGCATCGAAGTCTAAAATCTCCAGTTTTTGGAGCTACGTTTTACTTGAAAGGGGTATGTGTTTTTTATGGATTAATTACCTAGCTGAGACAAGATTGTAAATATTATGGAAGCAGCACACCATAGTTCATCACAGTTTTGCAGAGGATGCTGCAGTGGTTCTGTCAGATGTTCATGTGTTTAATAAGAGGCAGGAGTCATCTTGCGCTCTGCTGTCATCTGTACTCTCTGATTAGCCAGGTAAAGGAATCAAGGAGTCAGGGAATAAAGGTGATGTCAGATATTCATGTGTTTAATAAGAGGCAGGAGTCATCTTGCCCTCTGCTGTCATCTGTACTCTGATTAGCCAGCTAAAGGAATCAAGGAGTCAGGGAATAAAGGTAATGTCAGATATTCATGTTTTTAATAAGAGGCAGGAGTCATCTTGCCCTCTGCTGTCATCTGTACTCTGATTAGCCAGCGAAAGGAATCAAGGAGTCAGGGAATAAAGGTAATGTCAGATGTTCATGTTTTTAATAAGAGGCAGGAGTCATCTTGCCCTCTGCTGTCATCTGTACTCTCTGATTAGCCAGCGAAAGGAATCAAGGAGTCAGGGAATAAAGGTAATGTTAGATGTTCATGTTTTTAATAAGAGGCAGGAGTCATCTTGCCCTCTGCTGTCATCTGTACTCTGATTAGCCAGCTAAAGGAATCAAGGAGTCAGGGAATAAAGGTAATGTCAGATGTTCATGTTTTTAATAAGAGGCAGGAGTCATCTTGCCCTCTGCTGTCATCTGTACTCTCTGATTAGCCAGCTAAAGGAATCAAGGAGTCAGGGAATAAAGGTAATGTCAGATATTCATGTTTTTAATAAGAGGCAGGAGTCATCTTGCCCTCTGCTGTCATCTGTACTCTGATTAGCCAGTAAAGGAATCAAGGAGTCAGGGAATAAAGGTAATGTCAGATGTTCATGTTTTTAATAAGAGGCAGGAGCCATCTTGCCCTCTGCTGTCATCTGTACTCTCTGATTAGCCAGGTAAAGGAATCAAGGAGTCAGGGAATAAAGGTAATGTTAGATGTTCATGTTTTTAATAAGAGGCAGGAGCCATCTTGCCCTCTGCTGTCATCTGTACTCTGATTAGCCAGCTAAAGGAATCAAGGAGTCAGGGAATAAAGGTAATGTCAGATGTTCATGTTTTTAATAAGAGGCAGGAGTCATCTTGCCCTCTGCTGTCATCTGTACTCTGATTAGCCAGGTAAAGGAATCAAGGAGTCAGGGAATAAAGGTAATGTTAGATGTTCATGTTTTTAATAAGAGGCAGGAGCCATCTTGCCCTCTGCTGTCATCTGTACTCTGATTAGCCAGCTAAAGGAATCAAGGAGTCAGGGAATAAAGGTAATGTCAGATGTTCATGTTTTTAATAAGAGGCAGGAGTCATCTTGCCCTCTGCTGTCATCTGTACTCTCTGATTAGCCAGGTAAAGGAATCAAGGAGTCAGGGAATAAAGGTAATGTCAGATGTTCATGTTTTTAATAAGAGGCAGGAGTCATCTTGCCCTCTGCTGTCATCTGTACTCTCTGATTAGCCATGTAAAGGAATCAAGGAGTCAGGGAATAAAGGTAATGTCAGATGTTCATGTTTTTAATAAGAGGCAGGAGTCATCTTGCCCTCTGCTGTCATCTGTACTCTCTGATTAGCCAGGTAAAGGAATCAAGGAGTCAGGGAATAAAGGTAATGTCAGATATTCATGTTTTTAATAAGAGGCAGGAGTCATCTTGCCCTCTGCTGTCATCTGTACTCTCTGATTAGCCAGGTAAAGGAATCAAGGAGTCAGGGAATAAAGGTAATGTTAGATGTTCATGTGTTTAATAAGAGGCAGGAGTCATCTTGCCCTCTGCTGTCATCTGTACTCTCTGATTAGCCAGGTAAAGGAATCAAGGAGTCAGGGAATAAAGGTAATGTTAGATGTTCATGTGTTTAATAAGAGGCAGGAGTCATCTTGCCTCTGCTGTCATCTGTACTCTCTGATTAGCCAGGTAAAGGAATCAAGGAGTCAGGGAATAAAGGTAATGTTAGATGTTCATGTGTTTTTAATAAGAGGCAGGAGCCATCTTCCCTCTGCTGTCATCTGTACTCTCTGATTAGCCAGGTAAAGGAATCAAGGAGTCAGGGAATAAAGGTAATGTCAGATGTTCATGTTTTTTAATAAGAGGCAGGAGTCATCTTGCCCTCTGCTGTCATCTGTACTCTCTGATTAGCCAGGTAAAGGAATCAAGGAGTCAGGGAATAAAGGTAATGTTAGATGTTCATGTGTTTAATAAGAGGCAGGAGCCATCTTCCCCTCTGCTGTCATCTGTACTCTCTGATTAGCCAGGTAAAGGAATCAAGGAGTCAGGGAATAAAGGTAATGTCAGATGTTCATGTTTTTAATAAGAGGCAGGAGTCATCTTGCCCTCTGCTGTCATCTGTACTCTCTGATTAGCCAGGTAAAGGAATCAAGGAGTCAGGGAATAAAGGTAAAGATATTAATTTTCAGAGATTCATGTTTTTAATCAGGGAACAAAGGAGATGTTCATGTTTTTAATAAGAGGCAGGAGCCATCTTGTCATCCCTAGCCTGCTGTCATCTGTGTTCTCTGATTAGCCAGGTAATCTGGAATCAAGGAGTCAGGGAATAAAGGAAAAGGAATAAAGGTTGTCAGATGTTCATGTTTTTAATAAGAGGCAGGAGTCATCTTGCCCTCTGCTGTCATCTGTACTCTCTGATTAGCCAGGTAAAGGAATCAAGGAGTCAGGGAATAAAGGTAATGTCAGATGTTCATGTTTTTAATAAGAGGCAGGAGTCATCTTGCCCTCTGCGTCATCTGTACTCTCTGATTAGCCAGCTAAAGGAATCAAGGAGTCAGGAAAAAGGTAATGTCAGATGTTCATGTTTTTAATAAGAGGCAGGAGCCATCTTGCCCTCTGCTGTCATCTGTACTCTCTGTAAAGGGAATCAAGGAGTCATGTTCATGGGAATAAAGGTAATGTCAGATCATTCATGTGTTTAATAAGAGGCAGGGGAGCCATCTTGCCCTCTTGCTGCTGTCATCTGTACTCTGATTAGGTAAAGGAATCAAGGAGTCAGGGAATAAAGGGAATGTTCATGTTTTTAATAAGAGGCAGGAGTCAGTCATCTGTACTCTCTGGGGTAAAGGAATCAAAGGGGAATAAAGGTAATGTCAGATGTTCATTTTTTTTCAAGAGGCAGGAGTCATCTTGCCCTCTGCTGCTGTCATCTGTACTCTCTGATTAGCCAGGTAAAGGAATCAAGGAGTCAGGAATAAAGGTAATGTCAGATGTTCATGTTTTTTAATAAGAGGCAGGAGCCATCTTGCCCTCTGCTGTCATCTGTACTCTCTGATTAGCCAGGTAAAGGAATCAAGGAGTCAGGGAATAAAGGTAATGTCAGATGTTCATGTGTTTAATAAGAGGCAGGAGTCATCCATCTGCTGTCATCTGCTGTCATCTGTCAGGGAACTTTCTGATCAGATGTTCATGTTTTTAATAAGAGGCAGGAGCCATCTTGCCCTCTGGTAAAGGAAAAGGGAATAAAGGTAATCAGATGTTCAGTCATCTTGCCCTCTGGGTCATCTAAAGGGTAAAGGAATGTCAGATATTCATGTTTTAATAAGAGCAGGAGGCCCTCTGCTGTCATCTCTCTCTGATTGCCCTCAGGGAATGCTCAGATGTTCATCTGTCATCTGTACTCTCTGATTAGCCAGGTAAAGGAATCAAGGAGTCAGGGAATAAAAGATGTTAATGTACTCTCCTGATTCCAGGTAAAGGAATCAAGAGTCAGGGAATCTTGATGTTCATGTGGAATAAATTAATTTTGTTTTTAATAAGAGGCAGGAGTCATCTTGCCCTCTGCTGTCATCTGTACTCTGATTAGCCAGGTAAAGGAATCAAGGAGTCAGGGAATAAAAGGTAATGTCAGATGTTCATGTTTTTAATAAGAGGCAGGAGTCATCTTGCCCTCTGCTGTCATCTGTACTCTCTGATTAGCCAGGTAAAGGAATCAAGGAGTCAGGGAATAAAGGTAATGTCAGATGTTCATGTTTTTAGCCAGGGTCATCTTGCCCTCTGCTGTCAATCTGATTAGCCAGGTAAAGGAATCAAGGAGTCAGGAATAAAGGTGATGTCAGATATTCATGTGTTTAATAAGAGGCAGGAGTCATCTTGCCCTCTGCTGTCATCTGTACTCTCTGATCAGCCAGGTAAAGGAATCAAGGAGTCAGGGAATAAAGGTGATGTCAGATATTCATGTGTTTAATAAGAGGCAGGAGTCATCTTGCCCTCTGCTGTCATCTGTACTCTCTGATTAGCCAGGTAAAGGAATCAAGGAGTCAGGGAATAAAGGTAATGTCAGATATTCATGTTTTTAATAAGAGGCAGGAGTCATCTTGCCCTCTGCTGTCATCTGTACTCTCTGATTAGCCAGCTAAAGGAATCAAGGAGTCAGGGAATAAAGGTAATGTCAGATATTCATGTTTTTAATAAGAGGCAGGAGTCATCTTGCCCTCTGCTGTCATCTGTACTCTCTGATTAGCCAGCTAAAGGAATCAAGGAGTCAGGGAATAAAGGTAATGTTAGATGTTCATGTTTTTAATAAGAGGCAGGAGTCATCTCGCCCTCTGCTGTCTTCTGTACTCTCTGATTAGCCAGGTAAAGGAATCAAGGAGTCAGGGAATAAAGGTAATGTTAGATGTTCATGTGTTTAATAAGAGGCAGGAGTCATCTTGCCCTCTGCTGTCATCTGTACTCTCCGATTAGCCAGGTAAAGGAATCAAGGAGTCAGGGAATAAAGGTAATGTTAGATGTTCACGTTTTTAATAAGAGGCAGGAGCCATCTTGCCCTCTGCTGTCATCTGTACTCTCTGATCAGCCAGGTAAAGGAATCAAGGAGTCAGGGAATAAAGGTAATGTTAGATGTTCATGTTTTTTAATAAGAGGCAGGAGTCATCTTGCCCTCTGCTGTCATCTGTACTCTCTGATTAGCCAGGTAAAGGAATCAAGGAGTCAGGGAATAAAGGTAATGTTAGATGTTCATGTTTTTAATAAGAGGCAGGAGTTATCTTGCCCTCTGCTGTCATCTGTACTCTCCGATTAGCCAGGTAAAGGAATCAAGGAGTCAGGGAATAAAGGTAATGTTAGATGTTCACGTTTTTAATAAGAGGCAGGAGCCATCTTGCCCTCTGCTGTCATCTGTACTCTCTGATTAGCCAGGTAAAGGAATCAAGGAGTCAGGGAATAAAGGTAATGTTAGATGTTCATGTTTTTAATAAGAGGCAGGAGTCATCTTGCCCTCTGCTGTCATCTGTACACTCTGATTAGCCAGGTAAAGGAATCAAGGAGTCAGGGAATAAAGGTAATGTTAGATGTTCATGTTTTTAATAAGAGGCAGGAGTTATCTTGCCCTCTGCTGTCATCTGTACTCTCCGATTAGCCAGGTAAAGGAATCAAGGAGTCAGGGAATAAAGGTAATGTTAGATGTTCATGTTTTTCAATAAGAGGCAGGAGCCATCTTGTTCCCTCTGCTGTCATCTGTACTCTCTGATTAGCCAGGTAAAGGAATCAAGGAGTCAGGGAATAAAGGTAATGTTAGATGTTCATGTTTTTTAATAAGAGGCAGGAGTTATCTTGCCCTCTGCTGTCATCTGTACTCTCCGATTAGCCAGGTAAAGGAATCAAGGAGTCAGGGAATAAAGGTAATGTTAGATGTTCATGTTTTTAATAAGAGGCAGGAGCCATCTTGCCCTCTGCTGTCATCTGTACTCTGATTAGCCAGCTAAAGGAATCAAGGAGTCAGGGAATAAAGGTAATGTCAGATGTTCATGTTTTTAATAAGAGGCAGGAGTCATCTTGCCCTCTGCTGTCATCTGTACTCTCCGATTAGCCAGGTAAAGGAATCAAGGAGTCAGGGAATAAAGGTAATGTTAGATGTTCATGTTTTTAATAAGAGGCAGGAGTCATCTTGCCCTCTGCTGTCATCTGTACTCTCTGATTAGCCAGGTAAAGGAATCAAGGAGTCAGGGAATAAAGGTAATGTTAGATGTTCATGTGTTTAATAAGAGGCAGGAGTCATCTTGCCCTCTGCTGTCATCTGTACTCTCTGATTAGCCAGGTAAAGGAATCAAGCAGTCAGGGAATAAAGGTAATTTAACTGTCATTCTACAGCACAGGTCTGCAAAAATGAAACAAAGAGATGTACCCCCTTCCATACTCCTCACACATAGAACATATATACAGATAATTAAAGTTAGAATAAAACAGGAAAATAAAATAAAACAATATATACAGACAATTATATACATATCTGTTAATCTGGTATTTCAAACTATATTACATTAATCATCAGTGGTCTGTGAAACATCAGGAGTGGAGGGGAAACTTAACTATACACATATTCACAAATCTACTATGGAGTCTTTTGGCTGCCAGGACTTGGCCCATTTCTTTCCACTGAAAAGAGAGGAGAAGAAAAGGAAAATATCAACAAAGGTTTCTGAACATTAACCAACCTTCACTTCTATAACAAACCGAATATACTGTACCTATTTTACTCTGATTCTCATCTCAGAAGGCAATTAAGGTTCTAATAATCTATGATCTAATTGTAACAGGGTAAAATTGTAAACAACGCAAATAAGAAAAAAAAATGAGGAAGAAAGCTGTTGAAACGACATAATAGGAAATCTGGATGGCAAGTCTCTTCAGTGGAATAAATACTGGTAAATGTTACAATAAC
Organism: Gymnothorax javanicus; assembly: GCA_029692085.1. Lineage (NCBI taxonomy): Eukaryota > Metazoa > Chordata > Actinopteri > Anguilliformes > Muraenidae > Gymnothorax > Gymnothorax javanicus. The sequence goes on from JAFJMP010000022.1 coordinate 287,596, forward strand.
AGTAGTTGACGTATTGTGTGGTCTGGAACTTGAATATTTCACAGATGGTGCAAAATAATATGGTACAATATACAATTATGCAAAAAAGCAAAGAAGTGATTGGGAGAAAAACAGACAGGCTGCATCAATAAAGTGAGATGAAAAAGAGAGAAGCACTTTAACATAAACAATCAAATGCAGAGGAAGTTAAATTGAAGGCAGGGGGGGCCTGAAGGTTAGATAAGCGAGCTTGTGACAGGACTGAACATCAGTGCTACCCTCAGGATCGGCAGGGTGAATCTGGGCGAGGAAAGTGAAGGTTAGATAAGCGAGCTTGTGACAGGACTGAACATCAGTGCGACCCTCAGGATCGGCAGGGTGAATCTGGGCGAGGAAAGTGAAGGTTAGATAAGCAAGCTTGTGACGGGACTGAACATCAGTGCGACCCTCAGGATCGGCAGGGTAAATCTGGGCGAGGAAAGTGAAGGTTAGATAAGCGAGCTTGTGACTGGACTGAACATCAGTTCAACCCTCAGGATCGGCAGGGTGACTCTGGGTGAGGAAAGTGAAGGTTAGATAAGCAAGCTTGTGACAGGACTGAACATCAGTGCGACCCTCAGGATCGGCAGGGTAAATCTGGGCGAGGAAAGTGAAGGTTAGATAAGCAAGCTTGTGACTGGACTGAACATCAGTGCGACCCTCAGGATCGGCAGGGTAAATCTGGGCGAGGAAAGTGAAGGTTAGATAAGCAAGCTTGTGACTGGACTGAACATCAGTGCGACCCTCAGGATCGGCAGGGTGAATCTGGGTGAGGAAAGTGAAGGTTAGATAAGCAAGCTTGTGACAGGACTGAACATCAGTGCGACCCTCAGGATCGGCAGGGTAAATCTGGGTGAGGAAAGTGAAGGTTAGATAAGCAAGCTTGTGACTGGACTGAACATCAGTCGACCCTCAGGATCGGCAGGGTAAATCTGGGCGAGGAAAGTGAAGGTTAGATAAGCAAGCTTGTGACGGGACTGAACATCAGTGCAACCCTCAGGATCAGCAGGGTGACTCTGGGCGAGGAAAGTGAAGGTTAGATAAGCAAGCTTGTGACAGGACTGAACATCAGTGCGACCCTCAGGATCGGCAGGGTGACTCTGGGCGAGGAAAGTGAAGGTTAGATAAGCAAGCTTGTGACAGGACTGAACATCAGTGCGACCCTCAGGATCGGCAGGGTAAATCTGGGCGAGGAAAGTGAAGGTTAGATAAGCAAGCTTGTGACGGGACTGAACATCAGTGCGACCCTCAGGATAGGCAGGGTGACTCTGGGCGAGGAAAGTGAAGGTTAGATAAGCAAGCTTGTGACTGGACTGAACATCAGTTCGACCCTCAGGATCGGCAGGGTAAATCTGGGCGAGGAAAGTGAAAAAGCAGCAACACCTCATGTGAAGCTGCTCAGCGGCAGCAGGTCAAACTGTAGTTGTACTGGGAAGCTTCCAGATGTGAATTGTGTTAGTGAGTGAATGTGATCCGTGCGTTCCTGAAAAGAAAGCACTTAACTCAGTGAAACTCCCCCCTGAATAGACAAAGGTGAAAACACACCAAACTGAGCAAGGCTGCCACTCCACCAAGACCTCTGTTTTGCCCTGTTAAGGAAAAGAACCATAAATTTAGTGAGATCATTAGTTCTGTTGGCCTGTAAGTTTGATAGACAAAATTAACTGACGTTATTATTTTCAAATGTTTATGCAAATTACTTGTATCCATGAATAAATTAAACTTACTTACTTACTTAAATTTACAGTTTGTGCTTAATGTGCATGCTTTACATTAGAAATCAGCAAGATCTTAATTCCTACAGTTAACCTCACATCATGTGTCACTCTGCCTGTCAAACCTGCCTGACTCTTTCCTTCACGTAGCCGCATATTTCATAAGAATCGCGGCCAGTGTGGTAGGTGCAATCTGTCAATATAAAAAACATGTTTTTCACAACAAAACCATCTATGCTTATCTACTGGCGTAATGACTGATAGAAACATCAAAAACTGATAATAACTGCACTAATTTAGACACAATAGAACTGTGATGAATACCCATGAAAATAATGTACAGTTCCTACATGGTGACAGAGGTGAAAACGATCTGTCAGTGCTCTAATCATGATAAAACAATTTTGTCTTACCCTTGGGTGAAACCCTCTTCTGGCTTTGAACCACTGTAGGAAAGGAGATTATAGTATTCTCATTTTCAATTAATAAGACATGTTCAGGTATTTCGAACAAACATTCAGGTGGTTCTACCTAACATTCTTATTACAGTCCTTTTTCTAATTTCGCTCAAATAAATTCAAAACTACCTTCATATTGAAAATAAGACAGTCAGGCTATGGTGACAGAGAGGGTAGTCAATTACCAATTCTCTTTTTAAAATAATATATAATATTTGAACTCAATCTCTAAAAATATTCTGTACATACCTTCCCGCTTCCTCTTGTGTTTTGCAGCTCCGTCTTGAAGTGGAGTAGAGACAGCAGAGACAACTGTGGGTTTGGAAATTAAATATTACTCATTCAGCCAATTAAGGTGTACTGTTTACATACCAAAATAGTCAAGTCAGGTCAATTTTATTTACATAGCATCCAATCACAACAAAATTGTGAGCTTTGTCAGAAAGGGAAGTTTTAAGCCTACTCTTAAATGTAGAGAGGGTGTCTGCCCCCCGGACCGAAATTGGGAGATGATTCCACAGGAGAGGAGCCTGGTAGTAGAAAGCTCTGCCTCCCATTCTACTTTTAGAGATTGTGGGAACCACTAGTAAGCCTGCATTCTGGGAGCGCAGCGTTCGAGTGGGCTGATAGGGTACTATGAGCTCTTTAAGATACGATGGTGCCTGACCATTAAGGGCTTTATAAGTAAGAAGAAGGACTTTAAATTCTATTCTAGATTTGACAGGAGCCAGTGCAGAGAGGCTAATACAGGAGAAATATGATCTTATTCTGGTTCTAGTCAGTACGTGTGGTGGTGCAGCCTGATACAGGGTTCCCACACCTTTTCCAAAGTCAAATTCAAGCACTTCAAAGGTACATTTTCAAGCTTTTCCAGCACCTTACCGATGAGGTACATTACACATTTATATCCATGTTTATTCAAAATGATCATTTCATTTCTTCATCTCATTAAATCGGATCTTACTGCGCTATGAACAACAAAAATCATGTTTGGTGACAGCAACACTGTAGAGATTATGTAGAGGCCATTAATACTAGGGAGAGTGTTAGTAGAAATAAACAGGATGATACCAGCTCTTCAGTTTGTAATGCCTGTATCGAAGGTGTGTTTCTAATAGGAATATAATAGCTGGTGTGAAGGTTTGGAGCTGTAACCAGTCAGCTGGTGAAATTATGTCTCGGAAATAAAACACTGTAAGTGCTAATCAAGATTTGAAGAGAAGAAATAAAAGAGAAAATAGTTCAATATTACATGAACTTGGAGAAAAACAAGGCAGGGGTTAGAGGGTTAATCTAGATACATGTATTGTGTGTTATAGATTCGAATGTCCTGACACATTTCTTATCTAATGAGCTGTTTAATAATGGACGGCACGGTGGCATAGTGGTTAGCACTGTTGCCTCATAGCAACAAAGTCGTGGGTTCGATTCCGGCCTGGGGCCTTTCTGTGTGGAGTTTGCACGTTCATGCATCATAGGAACACTCCAACCAGTACCCCTGACCAAGGCACTGGCTTTAGAACTGGAGTTGGTCCCCGGGCGCTGTTCTATGGCTGCCCACTGCTCCTAACTATAGGATGGGTCAAATGCAGAGGACAAATTACCCCACGGGATTCAATAAAGTGTATCTTATCTTTATCTGTCCAGATTTGGATTCAGGATACAGTTAATTTTGGTTGTTTATAGCAAAATAACATTTGATTTAATGTGATGAAGTAAAATAACCATTCTAAACATAAAGTCACACGGCGAGGTTTGAATGGAGTCGTCTTCATTTTGGGCAGAAGGCAAAAAGCAATTAAGCTCCCTCTGACTTACTTGTAATGCCATTACAATTTCAAGCACTTTCAAGCACTTAATTCAAAATTCAAGCACCTTCCAAACCTTAAAAATTCCACATTAAAAATCAAGCATTTTCAAGGATTTCCTCTGGGAAGCCTGTTGATAATAAAGAGATGCAGTAATCCAGCCTAGAAGCAGTGTCTGAGGTCCTGACGGACATATTCAACATCTCGCTGTCCCTTGCCAGAGTCCCATCATACCTCAAGTCACCCATAATCATTCTTGTGCCAAAGACCTCCGCAGCATCGTGCCTCAAGGATTACCGCCCTGTGGGACTCACCCGTCACCATGAAACGCTTCGACAGGCTGGTGATGAAACACCTGAGGCAGAACACTGACGTGACTGAGGAATCTCACCAGTATGCATACAGGTGGAAATGGTCCACAGCTGACGCCATCTCTGCTGGGACCCACCAGGCCCTCTCTCACCTGGAGAATAAGGACTCCTGTGTGAGGCTGCTGTTCCTGGCCTTCAGTTCTGCTCTCTCTCCTGGAGAATAAGGACTCCTGTGTGAGGCTGCTGTTTCTGGCCTTCAGTTCTGCTCTCTCTCCTGGAGAATAAGGACTCCTGTGTGAGGCTGCTGTTCCTGGACTTCAGTTCTGCTCTCTCTCCTGGAGAATAAGGACTCCTGTGTGAGGCTGCTGTTCCTGGCCTTCAGTTCTGCTCTCTCTCCTGGAGAATAAGGACTCCTGTGTGAGGCTGCTGTTCCTGGCCTTCAGTTCTGCTCTCTCTCCTGGAGAATAAGGACTCCTGTGTGAGGCTGCTGTTTCTGGCCTTCAGTTCTGCTCTCTCTCCTGGAGAATAAGGACTCCTGTGTGAGGCTGCTGTTCCTGGCCTTCAGTTCTGCTCTCTCTCCTGGAGAATAAGGACTCCTGTGTGAGGCTGCTGTTCCTGGCCTTCAGTTCAGTTCTGGAGAATAAGGACTCCTGAGGCTGCTGTTCCCTCAGGAGAATAAGGACTCCTGTGTGAGGCTTGTTCTGTTCCTGGACTTCAGTTCTGTCTTCAGTTCTCTCTCTCCAGGAGAATAAGGACTCCTGTGTGAGGCTGCTGTTCCTGGACTTCAGTTCTGCTCTCTCTCCTGGAGAATAAGGACTCCTGTGTGAGGCTGCTGTTCCTGGACTTCAGTTCTGCTCTCTCTCCAGGAGAATAAGGACTCCTGTGTGAGGCTGCTGTTCCTGGACTCCTTCAGTTCTGTTCTCTCTCTCCTGGAGAATAAGGACTCCTGTGTGAGGCTGCTGTTCCTGGCCTTCAGTTCTGCTCTCTCTCCTGGAGAATAAGGACTCCTGTGTGAGGCTGCTGTTTCTGGCCTTCAGTTCTGCTCTCTCTCCTGGAGAATAAGGACTCCTGTGTGAGGCTGCTGTTCCTGGTCTTCAGTTCTGCTCTCTCTCCTGGAGAATAAGGACTCCTGTGTGAGGCTGCTGTTCCTGGCCTTCAGTTCTGCTCTCTCTCCTGGAGAATAAGGAGGCTGCTGTTCCTGGCCTTCAGTTCTGCTCTCTCTCCTGGAGAATAAGGACTCCTGTGTGAGGCTGCTGTTCCTGGCCTTCAGTTCTGCTCTCTCTCCTGGAGAATAAGGACTCCTGTGTGAGGCTGCTGTTCCTGGCCTTCAGTTCTGCTCTCTCTCCTGGAGAATAAGGACTCCTGTGTGAGGCTGCTGTTTCTGGCCTTCAGTTCTGCTCTCTCTCCTGGAGAATAAGGACTCCTGTGTGAGGCTGCTGTTCCTGGCCTTCAGTTCTGCTCTCTCTCCTGGAGAATAAGGACTCCTGTGTGAGGCTGCTGTTCCTGGCCTTCAGTTCTGCTCTCTCTCCAGGAGAATAAGGACTCCTGTGTGAGGCTGCTGTTCCTGGACTTCAGTTCTGCTCTCTCTCCTGGAGAATAAGGACTCCTGTGTGAGGCTGCTGTTTCTGGCCTTCAGTTCTGTTCTCTCTCTCCTGGAAATAAGGACTCCTGTGTGAGGCTGCTGTTCCTGGCCTTCAGTTCAGTTCTCTCTCTCCTGGAGAATAAGGACTCCTGTGTGAGGCTGCTGTTCCTGGACTTCAGTTCTGCTCTCTCTCCTGGAGAAAAAGGACTCCTGTGTGAGGCTGCTGTTTCTGGCCTTCAGTTCTGCTCTCTCTCCTGGAGAATAAGGACTCCTGTGTGAGGCTGCTGTTTCTGGCCTTCAGTTCTGCTCTCTCTCCTGGAGAATAAGGACTCCTGTGTGAGGCTGCTGTTTCTGGCCTTCAGTTCTGCTCTCTCTCCTGGAGAATAAGGACTCCTGTGTGAGGCTGCTGTTCCTGGTCTTCAGTTCTGCTCTCTCTCCTGGAGAATAAGGACTCCTGTGTGAGGCTGCTGTTCCTGGCCTTCAGTTCTGCTCTCTCTCCTGGAGAATAAGGACTCCTGTGTGAGGCTGCTGTTCCTGGTCTTCAGTTCTGCATTTAACACCATCATCCCGCAGAAACTGGTGTCCAAGCCAGCAACACTAGGAACTTCCTCATCCCTGTGCAACTGGGTCCTGGATCTCCTGACCTGCAGGTCAGTGTCAGGATCAACAACAACAGATCCTCCACCATCATCCTGAACACTGGCTCCCCCCAGGGCTGTGTGCTCAGCCCACTGCTGCACACACTGATGACTCATGACTGCAGGGCTCACCACAAGAACAACCTCGCGGTGAAGTTAGCAGACGACACAGCAGTGGTTGGACTCATCACCACGGAGATGAGATAGCATACAGGCTGGAGGTGGAGGGCCTGACACGGCGGTGCGGAGACAACAACCTCATCCTCATCATTCAGAAGACCGAGGAGATGGCTGTGGATTTCCGCAGGTCTGGCACTGCCCGCCTCCTCTCCACATCGATGGAACAGCTGTGGAAATGGTCCCCTCCATAAGGCACCTCGGGGTCCGCCTGACCAACACCCTCACCTTGCGCACCAACACCATGGCTATAATAAAGAAAGCCCATCAGTACCTCTCCTTGCTGAGGAAGCTGATGAGGGCAGGACTGGATGCTGAGCTCCTCAGGTACTTCTACAGCTGTGTGGTGGAGAGCGTCAGGACGTCCTGCCTCACTGTGTGGTACGGAGGCTGCACTGTGGCAGAGAGGGAGGCGCTGCAGAGGGGGGTAAAGTCTGCACAGAGGACCATCGGGTGCAGCTTACCACCCATTAGGGACATCTACACCACCAGGTGCAGGAAGAAATGACCCCACCCACCCTGCACACAAACTGTTCACCCCCCTGCCCTCTGGTACGAGGCTGCGCTGCATCCGGGCAAAAACATATAGACTGAAAAACAGCTTCTACCCGGATGCAGTCAGACTGCTGAACTGCTCCACCCCCGATATATTGACCACCTGTCACCTTAACAACGTGCCTTGATGCTGCTACATTACACAGTCACTTTATCACTTTATCTCCACCTGTGATCTGTTGTTGCTGCCCATGTTGCTGCTGTACTTGCTCTATTGCACCTCCACCTTAGCAGCTGCTGCTGCTGTACATTGTGCAATACTGTACATAGTCAGATTTATTTTTACTCTATTTTTCATTCTATTTATTGTATTTTATCCTAGTTTATTCTATTTTGCTCTTATTTATTTTATTTATTTATTCTATTCACGCTACACACACCGAGACCTGGAGTAACTGTCTTTCGTTCTTAACATGTCACATGGTTTGCATGACAATAAAGCGGAGTCTGAGTCTGGCTGACAGGAAGTTCGCTGTGGAGATAAGCCTTCTATTGGGCGTCCTGTGGACTAGTTTTTCTGCATCCTTTAGAGGCGGGACGTGCCTGATTTTTGCAATGTTACACAGGTGAAAAAGGCAGTCCTTGAAATGTGTTTAATGTGGGAGAAGAAAGATAACTCTCAGATCCCTTAAGGTGGCGCAGGTGGCAGGGTAATGCCATTAAGAGTAGCTATATCATTGGATAATGAATCTTTGTGTTTAGGTTCAGACTGCAGGTCTTACTGCTCAATTCAGATTTTCGCTCAGATCCAATTTTTTTGTTTGGCCGTTCACATTATTTTTTTAAAAATGTGGCCTTTATCAGATTCTAGTGTGAACTGACCATGGTTCTGAACTGACCCATATGTGCTGAAGAACAGCGACAGTACGTGTCTATACAGTTGCTTAGCAACACACAGAAGTAAACATGTTAACATGGGGGCTACTGGAGTCCATGTTTACAGTTAAGTTATGAGCAAATGATAGGACGAGGAGAAAGAGAGCCAAGCTTTTCATTCTAGCTTTTTGCAGAGTAATGGCTGCTGCTTCTGTACGGAGGTGTGCGTGGATGCAGAGTCGGAGCCAGGAGCCAAATTTCAGGATGTCAAGGGCCACTTTTAACTACATCAGTCAGCGCATCTCCACAAGACTCTCATGTCAAGACACTCAGTGACTCATCTCCTTGAGAAAGTGATGCAAGTGACATAAAAGTCGCATGAATTCCGATTTGACTGTTCAGACTGAGGGCGTATTGCAAAACATGCCACATACTTCAGTGGTCCAAATCTGATTTGAAAAGATTGGATTCCATGTGTTTTGTGCTGTTCACACCTGTTATGAAACAAACATATGTGAGTCACATATGATTGATATGATTTGGGTCACTTTTGCCTGCAGTCTGGACATAGTCAAAGGTGTTTAGGGCCAAGACGTTGGATGAGTTTAGAGGCAGAAAACTGCAGGTCATCCATGTCTTCATGTTCTTAAGATACAAGGCAGTTTTCTTTGTGTGACACGTACAGTGGTACCATGCACCCTTTGATTGAAAAATGTTTTCTCCTTACCTGGCCCTTCCTTGTCCAGGGGTGACTCCTCCTCCACCCACGCCTCCACCTGCAGCTCCACTTCCTCCACCTGCCTCTCCATCTCCTTCACTTGTCCCTCCACCTCCTCCACCTGTGCTCTGTCCATCGCCATCTAAGACGACATTAGATAACACTCACTCCTTGGGAAAATTCATGTCTCACAGCAGCAGAAATAAAACAGTGCAAGTGTAAGTTCAGGTTAAAAAAAGATCATATCAAGACCAATACACAACTATAAACAAACATGAAAATAGGTTAGTACTTATGCAGCTGATTAGTAATTACTATATTGTAATTTGTAGCATAATATATTAAAAATATATGTTGTATAGCGATATATTCCAGTACATCTGCACCTGTGCGGTCCCCCTGTTATCCTCCGGCACCTCAGTGGCCACAGAGGGTCCCACATGACTGCTGGGGTCGCAGGGAATAAGATGGAGAGTTATCATCTCCTCGCTCTCCGCCCCGGCGGCAGCAGGGGTCCAGCCTGTGCAGGTCTGAACAGTGTCGCTCGCTAAAAGCCCTGGGTAACTGCAGATGGCAACAGAGTCACAATGGCAATAGCTCCTTACTGAACATGAATGTGGTAGAAAAATAACAAGATGCAATTAGTATTTTGGTAAACAAAGGTGAGGGTGCGTGGAATTTATAAAAAGTCAAAAATCATACCTTCACACACATATTCATGAATGGAGCCCATTTTTTTAATGGACTCCATAGCAAACGGAGCCAAGGTGCAGCGAGGTGTAAAAACCTGCACCTTGTGCTTCGTTTTAGCTGCTTTGCCCAGAAGGAGGACAGGCTTGTATCCAGCAGCCTGATGTTTTTCAAGCTGCAATGACATTACAGCACGTTAATGTATTGACTGTTGTATTCAATAAAGAAGCTGCAACTATTACATGCAACAGTGATTGTGACAGTTAAATGTTAAACAGAGGTAGTCTCAATTGTCTACATACCATGACAACCATCTCGTCCTTTATCTGGGATGTATTGTGGTTTTTTTTCCCAGGAAGACACCCACTCCCCCCGCTTCTCATCAAACTTTTCCGATGCCTTTTTGAGGCGTGGCTTAGTGGGCTGCTCCTTGTGGCAATGTGTGCAGATTTTTTTTGCACAGGGCAGAATGCCCTCACAATGAGGGAACTTTTTGGTAGTACTCCCCGCAGGCATTACTACAACAGACTAACACAGACAGAAACACCAATGAGAAATCCTTATTAGAAGCTGCTGGGAGAAAAAAGTTATTTTTCAAGCTGCAAGTATCTTGTAAGTCACCAGCACACTTGGTGGCCGTTGGTAAAGTGATTAGCAAGTAAGCAAGCCAGCTGAGGAAAGTGATCACAGATTTGTCTCTAGTCCCTGGAGTTGGCTCCTTGGGAATACAGTAAATTCATAGAAGGCTAATGCGATTAGTTTTGTAGAACTAGCTGCATAAATCTCTCTGTATGGACAGGTGGCTCATTAAACAAGACTGGGTCAAAAGTACTTGTCTGGATAAGGTATATAATGGCCATCGCAGTGCTAATTTCTATTAAGGCGTTAATGGTAATTCCCATTATGTGTTAGCATTGAGCTAACAGACTAAGGGCTAAAAATTTGATCATAACAGAAGCCTGTACAGTAGGCACTATGCATGATGGGTGCATCACTTTATGGGCTTCCTTTCCTACCCTGACAAACCCCTCGGTCTGGAATAGGGCAGATCTGAACTCATCTGGCCACATGACCTTTTTCCATTGCTCCTCAGTCCAATTTCTATGGTCCCTAGCAAATTGAGGTCTTTTTTTCCCCAAGTAGCCTCATTAGCAAGTGGCTTTATTTTGGCCATGCAGCTATTTAGCTCCAATCCTGCAAGTTCTTGTGTGTGTGTGTGTGTGTGTGTGTGTGTGTGGAAATGCTCTTACTTTCATAATTAAACACAGCCATGAGTTTGAGTCTTGTTTTATAAGGATGAGACTTCAGCAAGCATTTTGGTAGTCTTCAAGCGTGACCAGTCATGATATTTTTACAACCAATTTCTTTTGCACAGTTTACAGTTCAGCGCTATCCTCTAAGGTTTTGAAAATGAGCTGGGCAGTTCTTAAACCAATTTTAGTAGTTTCAGCAATCTCCTTAGTTGTTTTCTTTGCTTGATGTAAGCCAATAATTTGACCCTTCTGAAACAGAGTAACATCTTTTTCATGACCACAGGATCTTCCGACACTGTTGTTTAAGAAACATCAATTAGGGTTACAGAAGTTGTTGCCAGCTAAAACATGTTAATCACTGCAGTAATTATCCAATGGAAGGCCCTAAACCTATTAGGTAAGTTAAATCCAGGTGGTGACTTTTTTTTGGCTGGCAGTGCTTGTGTGTGTGTGTGTGTGTGTGTTTCAAGTGGGGCAAATTATTGGCCAGCATCAAGCAAAGAAAAAGCTAAGGAGATGGCTGAAATCACTAGAATTGGGTCAGGAACTGTCCAAAAATTAATCAAAAACTTGAAGGATAGTGGTGAACTGACAACTTTGCTGAAAAAAATGGGTTGGAGAAAAATCATGGCTGATCCTGATTGGAGATCTCTAAAATGCTCTAGCCTCAATAAAAAAAAAAAAAAAAACAACAGAAGAACTCATGGCTGTGTTTAATTATGAAGATATGAGCATTTCCACTTGCACAATGCAACAAGAACTTGGAGGTTTGGAACGAAACAGCTGTGAGGCCCCAATAAAACCACTTGTTAGTGAGGCTTATTGGGAAAAACTACTTCAGTTTGTAAGGGACCATAAAGATTGGAGTAAGGAGCAATGGAAAAAGGTCATGTGGTTTAATGAGTCCAGATTTACCCTATTCCAGAGCGATGGGCACATCAGGGTAAGAAAGGTCCAGATTTACCCTGTTCCAAAGCGATGGGCATATCAGGGTAAGAAAGGTCCAGATTTACCCTGTTCCAGAGCGATGGGCATATCAAGGTAAGAAAGGTCCAGATTTACCCTGTTCCAAAGCGATGGGCACATCAGGGTAAGAAAGGTCCAGATTTACCCTGTTCCAAATCGATGGGCACACCAGGGTAAGAAAGGTCCAGATTTACCCTGTTCCACAGCGATGGGCACATTAGGGTAAGAAAAGTCCAGATTTACCCTGTTCCAGAGCGATGGGCACGTCAGGGTAAGAAAGGTCCAGATTTACCCTGTTCCTGAGCGATGGGCACATCAGGGTAAGAAAAGTCCAGATTTACCCTGTTCCAGAGCGATGGGCACGTCAGGGTAAGAAAGGTCCAGAATTACCCTGTTCCAGAGCGATGGGCACATTAGGGTAAGAAAAGTCCAGATTTACCCTGTTCCAGAGCGATGGGCACGTCAGGGTAAGAAAGGTCCAGATTTACCCTGTTCCAGAGCGATGGGCACGTCAAGGCAAGAAAGGTCCAGATTTACCCTGTTCCACAGCGATGGACACGTCAGGGTAAGAAAGGTCCAGAATTACCCTGTTCCAGAGCGATGGGCACATCAGGGTAAGAAAAGTCCAGATTTACCCTGTTCCAGAGCGATGGGCACATCAGGGTAAGAAAAGTCCAGATTTACCCTGTTCCAGAGCGATGGGCACGTCAGGGTAAGAAAGGTCCAGATTTACCCTGTTCCAGAGCGATGGGCACGTCAGGGTAAGAAAGGTCCAGATTTACCCTGTTCCAGAGCGATGGTAACGTCAAGGTAAGAAAGGTCCAGATTTACCCTGTTCCACAGCGATGGACACGTCAGGTTAAGAAAGGTCCAGATTTACCCTGTTCCAGAGCGATGGTAACATCAAGGTAAGAAAGGTCCAGATTTACCCTGTTCCAGAGCGATGGTAACGTCAGGGTAAGAAAGGTCCAGATTTACCCTGTTCCAGAGCGATGGTAACGTCAGGGTAAGAAAGGTCCAGATTTACCCTGTTCCACAGCGATGGACACGTCAGGGTAAGAAAGGTCCAGATTTACCCTGTTCCAGAAGGATGGTAACGTCAAGGTAAGAAAGGTCCAGATTTACCCTGTTCCACAGCGATGGACACATCAGGGTAAGAAGAGTCCAGATTTACCCTGTTCCAGAGCGATGGTAACGTCAAGGTAAGAAAGGTCCAGATTTACCCTGTTCCACAGCGATGGACACGTCAGGGTAAGAAAGGTCCAGATTTACCCTGTTCCACAGCGATGGGCACGTCAGGGTAAGAAAGGTCCAGATTTACCCTGTTCCAGAGCAATGGGCACGTCAGGGTAAGAAAGGTCCAGATTTACCCTGTTCTAGAGTGACGGGCACATCAGGGTAAGAAAGGTCCAGATTTACCCTTTTCCAGAGTGATGGGCATGTCAGGGTAAGAAAGGTCCAGATTTACCCTGTTCCACAGCGATGGACACGTCAGGGTAAGAAAGGTCCAGATTTACCCTGTTCCACAGCGATGGGCACGTCAGGGTAAGAAAGGTCCAGATTTACCCTGTTCCAGAGCGATGGGCACGTCAGGGTAAGAAAGGAAGCCCATGAAGCGCGCTTCAAGGGCAAAGCCACTTAGTTCACCTTTCATTCCCATTCTGAGGTTTTATCTGGGGAAAAGCTGAAGTGCCCCATAATGGCTCCATGTTTTGAGCCATAAAGTTGCCGCCACATGAATAGCTGATTGGACATTTTAATTAACAAGCATGTGTTCAGGTGTACCTGAAAAAGCAGCAACTGAGCATATAAACTATACCTATTTCCTGTCCTCCTAAAGTATGTAGGCCAAAAAGTGACATTCTGAGCTTTTTTTTCTACACCAAAGACAAAATAAGGAAATAAATATTATACAAAAACACAATGTCCTTATTCCCTGCAGATACAGTGTACATACGGTCTGTGCATGTTTTACCATTTTTACAGAAACAGCCTTGTGCAGCAAATATTTACTAAAAAAAGAATAAGTTTTGGACCATACTTTTTAGGGACAGGATATACAGGGCTCTATCTTTCACACTGCCCAACCCGTTGCCACAACCCGCTACCCGTGAATTACGCATTTAGCAGCTACCACTATCCCTAAACGGTATCTTGCGGCCACACTACCCGCTATGCATTATGCCGAATCCTTTATTTGCGTCTGGAGGTGTGCCCGTGGGCGTGTTTATGCGCTTTCCCTACAATTGCTATCTTGACCACACACGTTAGGGAAAGCGCATAGCGGGTCCTCAAACCACCTGCTACCCATTTGGGCTTTTACAAGAGCGCGCCCAGGCGGCTTCAATGCGCGTCCACTTGGACACATGTGAACGTGCACATGCGGCTCCACCTCTCGAATTAACTCGCCTATAAAAAGCCACCTTGCTTTAGCCTCAGTTGAACCCCTGAAAATGGCAGAGATAGTACTAAATCACCTTGATCGCCAGTTAAATAATAGAAGACGCCCAGAACGCGTGTACCGCCAGCGCACCAGCTACCTGGGCCTTTCAGGTAAGTCTATATTGTTTGTATCTTGTATCAATCATTCTTTCCACTTTTATAATAATATATAATTATTATATATAATATATATTAATGATACATATTATATATAATATTCTAAAATTATAATAATACAATACAAGCATTATTTCCCACAGAATGAGAATGCTTAACAAAACTGCGCCTCTCCCGTCAGGCAGTGACGGACTTCTGTCACCTGGTTGCAGATGATGCAGACACCGCTGCCAGCTGTCCGTATGCCTTGTCTGTTGCTGTTTGGGTTACTGTGGCACTATTTTTCTATGCTAGTGGGTCATTACAACACCCACTCAGCTCAATTGGAGGCAAGACCCAATCTGCCGTAAGCTCGGCTATAATTGCAGTCACTGCCAGCATAGTCCGACATGCCAGTCGGTACATCACTGTTGTACCGAGAGAATGATAGTGTGTGCGTGAGACAATGATAGTGTGTGCGTGAGAGAATGATGGTGTGTGCATGAGAGAATGATGGTGTGTGAAAGAGAATGATGGTGTGTGTGCGAGAGAATGATGGTATGTGTGTGACAATGATGGTGCATGTGTTGTGACAATGATGGTGTTTGTGTGACAGTATGATATTACATGTGAAAGCAAGAATGAATTCTCTCTCAAACGGCCTCTCATAGAAAGGCTCTGTGCATGAGTAATAATATCGGAAAGTGATTATCAGGACAACAAATAATAAATGAAAGTAGATATGACTTTGTGAAGTCAGACAAATGTTTCACTCCAGTCCTGGAGGACCACAGTATCTTCAGGTTTAACTCCAGTCCTGGAGGGCCGCAGTGACTGCAGGCTTAACTCCAGTCCTGGAGGGCCACAGTGTCTGCAGGTTTAACTCCAGTCCTGGAGGGCCACAGTGTATGCAGGTTTAACTCCAGTCCTGGAGTGCCACAGTGTCTGCAGGTTTAACTCCAGTCCTGGAGGGCCACAGTGTCTGCAGGCTTAACTCCAGTCCTGGAGGGCCACAGTGTCTGCAGGTTTAACTCCAGTCCTGGAGGGCCACAGTGTATGCAGGTTTAACTCCAGTCCTGGAGTGCCACAGTGTCTGCAGGTTTAACTCCAGTCCTGGAGGGCCACAGTGTCTGCAGGTTTAACTCCAGTCCTGGAGGGCCGCAGTGTCTGCAGGTTTAACTCCAGTCCTGGAGGGTTGCAGTGTCTGCAGGTTTAACTCCAGTCCAGGAGGGCCACAGTGTCTGCAGTTTTAACTCCAGGCCTGGAGGGCCGCAGTGTCTGCAGGTTTAACTCCAGTCCAGGAGGGCCACAGTGTCTGCAGTTTTAACTCCAGTCCTGGAGGGCCACAGTGTCTGCAGATTTAACTCCAGTCCTGGAGTTAAACTGGTAGTTCATGCAAAATGAGGGAGGAGCAAACATTTAAAAGCTTGCATGGCAGCGCTCTATCCAAATCATTCCTCATTGTGCTCTGTGTATACTGCAATCTGCATGCTCTCTCACTTGAAAATGTCCTCTGGGAAAAGGTTTACTGTCCATGACGTTTTGGAACAGCTCTTTGACAGTGAAAGTGACAGAGGAGAAAGTGTCTGAGACAGAGGATTGTGTTGAGGATAGAGGAGAATGTGTCTGAGACAGAGGATTGTGTTGAGGATAGAGGAGAATGTGTCTGAGACAGAGGATTGTGTTGAGGATAGAGGAGAATGTGTCTGAGACAGAGGATTGTGTTGAGGATAAAGGAGAATGAGTCTGAGACAGAGGATTGTGTTGAGGAGGACCCTGATTTTGAGGCATTCTGTTGACCCTCCTGTTGACTCTCAACCACCAGCAGACACCATCCCTTCCAAAAATGGGAAGATAATATGGTCCCTTTCCCCACTTCAACAGCAGGGCAGACTTAGCGCTGCTAATATTATTAAAAAAAAAATTAAAAAGTAAATAAAAATGTTTATGAGAGGAAGGGGGGGGGGTCACCAACATCAATCAATATAGTTCATTCTGTGAGAGTCATGAATGTGCACCCCAAATTAGAAAAAGATTTCAATGAAAGATTTTCAAGATACATCAACTCTAAAACTGAATTTTGACCTGATGGTGGCGCTACAGGAAAGGTCATATCATCACTAAAACCAATAGGCTTCATCCTCTTGTGGTCCATAATGTTGTCAGTAAATTTGAGAAGATTTGTATGAAAACTTTTCAAGATACATAAATTCTAATTCCAAAGTTTGGCCTGATGGTGGCGCTAGAGGACAGGTCAACTCACTGATAAGTTTCATTATCAAGGGGTTATTTATGTATTCAACAAATAAACAAATTGCCTGGCACAAAAACTTGGTCAACAATTTTATGTAAATCATTTTCTGGAGGCAAATATCCCTGGGGTCAGATTGACCCCAAGGGTAAAATGTGTTAGTAATATTTGAGGATAATAGGAGGGTTAAAGTTGGTACTCAAACACCAAACCAGCCAATATTCAGACTGTTGATGGATCTTTATTCTTGCAAACAAAAGCAGATATGAAACAGGCGCCCTTTACTTCTTCCAGTAATTTGAGCGAACATACATGAATTGTAGCAAACAGCAGGATGGGTGTGATTACGGTGATGTCATGACAGATGTACACTATTGAGATCTATCCTATAGCAAAAGCATGATTATACTGGAAAAACACAAGATTATAACAGCAAATGCTCCACAAACTAACTCCGACACTAGAAATGCCATTCATCAGTGATTTCTATCCTCGTGAGTCGATGGTTTTTGTCCTAGTATTTTGAGGGAAGCCCCTTCGGCCTGTAGCAGTTGGGATCTCCTCCGTTTCGACCCCACCGGTTCGCTTCCTGATCGGCAGCAGAGTCCTCTGCACCACGACCGCTCCCTCTAGCCTGCACCCACTCTCTGCCATTACTGAAATGGAAAAACAGAAAAATGTTACTATTACAAGTAAAAACAAATACTTTTCCAACCCCAATGTAAAATGTTGTGACAAAAAAGTATTGATCTGTGTTTCATTATGGAAGTTTTGAGATGGTGGCTCATTAAGGTCAGCCAGCAGAGCAATTCATCACGAGACCATATTGTGATTGAAAGACACATAGCTGTGGTCGTCATCACATCAGCAAGTAAGGACAGATATAATAGCACTAAATCATGTAAAATAGTGGTAGCATATAAAATAAATGCAGGTGGCTTTCATTTGCAGCAAGAAACATCTCTTGTTGATAAATTTGTAGATGGAAATAGTTATGAAAAATAACTGATATTGAGTATCCAAGAATATATAAATGATTTCCTGCTCTTCTCACCTGATAACCTTAGCTGCCCATCTGCCTCCAGGTCCTCTCTGGGCAGCATCATAGTTTCCTCTGGCATGAAAGTATTTGTCAGAGTTTTTCCAGTTGGCCTCCCTCATATCGCTGTACGCTCGCCACATGTCAAGACTTCCTGATCACAGGGACAACAGACAAAATTTTGCTAAATGAATGAGAACATACAGAAAAGAAATAAGTAATTATTCTATGAAGCACATAATGACACACACACAGTTATACATGTTGTCCTAGTAAAGGCATCTTAAGATACATGTTACGAACCTCGAACAGCTTCACCTGGAAACCTGTACCACTGGGCGTTGGTCTCCACAATTAGAAACAGAGCAATTCCTGCTAGAAGGAACTTCATGGCTGAAAATGTCTGAAAGGTAAAATAAAAACAGTTTCCAAATGCATCATTAAAAGCACAAAATTTCTTTTTAAAATTCTCATGTCATATTACCAAATAGAATTTCAAACTTACTTGCTGTTCTTGCAGAGTTTTGAGTAAGTCTTAACAGATCCTGTCTGCTCTGTGTGCTGGCATGAGTCTCCTTGTATTCTGTCCCAAAACAGGCTGGATTGAATGAATTTGAAATGAGGGAAATTCCAGTCTGAGATCTTATGTAAATTAAACATACTGAGAATTTTCCTAAGTTGTGCAACTGTACAATCCAATAAAGGCAGGCACTGACTTCTAATTTGGTTAGTTAGTTTAGTCTCTTTTTTTTGTGACAGTTGGCGCTGTGCTTTACCTCTGAACTTGGGCCTGGAAAGAGTTACTGGTGCAGCTGCAACCCAAACCCAAGAATAACTGAATGTACTACGAAACAAAAACAATCAGTGGTCATATTCTAAATTAAAAACTGAAAGGAAAAAAAAACTGTGCAAATGTCATTTGAGAGGAAGACCTGCATCGTGTTAATAGGATCTGTGCATGCACGTTTGTTAATGTGTTTTATTGAGCAGTGAAATTGTTCAGATAATAATTTAGTAATGTTAGTATGAAAGATATGTCTCACATTATTTTGAATGTTTACTTTATTTCTTACTATTAAAATGATTTTGTTGCTGTTATTTTAAGGTGAGGAGTTGCATAACATTGCTTGAACTATTGTCATGAAAACAGTTTACTGATTATTTTACAATGAACTATGAAAACATTGTATTTAAGGTCTTGAGTGACAGGAAGGAAATAGCAATGGGTATTGATACTTTAATTTACAATTGCCACTGTTAATTCTGCATATTTTATCTAAATGAAACCCCGGGGTAAAATGTGTGCATGCACCGTAGCCTCAGATTAGCAATGTCAAACCAATTAACCCAAACATGTCTTACAACTTTTTACCTGTTTAAAAGGAAGTTACATCTGTCTGCTGTTACATAATTTATTGTGGTTGGGTTCTTAGATACATGGGAGTGTGTATTTTTGTTTCTCAGTAAACATTTGTTTATCAGTTTTGATAACTTTATTATGCAAAGCACAGCCTGTAATATTATCTATTTGATGCACATCCTTCTAAAAAACACCCAAATTCTGCAAGATCAATCATTTGAAAAATAAAGCTATTCAAGTATTTGGTTTCTGGCAATAACAATAACAACAACAAAAACATATTAAAACTAAACTAAATGTAGTGAACTAAGTACAAACATTCAAAATTGTTTAATATGTATAATCTTAATTGATTATAGAGTATCTATTTATGATGACTCTTCTGATCTGACTCTCATTATTCCGTTCTGAAACAAGCTGAGTATGTTTTTTAAATGATGGAAAGTCTGGTCAATTTGGAAATAGATGTCTGGGATTTCAAGAAAGCCCATTCAGGACATAAACAACACAACCGCACAAATAACCAAGATTTCAGGGAAGCCCATTCAGGACATAAACAGCACAACCGCACAAATAACCAAGATTTCAGGAAAGCCCATTCAGGACATAAACAGCACAACCGCACAAATAACCAAGACCAGACCGACAGCAAGTTTCAGTTTCAGTGTCTTTCTGATGTGTACCTGCTGTGCCAGGACCTTCAGAGCAACATGTGGCTGTGTAGCTGCGTTGGTGGACCTGAGTGCGGAAATATCACAGGGACAGCTGCAGCCAGACCTTTAGAAGAACAAAAACAATCAGCAGGACCTTCAGAGCAACATGTGGCTGTGCAGCTGCGCTGGTGGACCTGAGTGCGGAAATATCACAGGGACAGCTGCAGCCAGACCTTTAGAAGAACAAAAACAATCAGCAGTAACATCTTAGAAACTAACAAAAACAAATCACACCATCAGCTGTTAGCAGAGTAAACTCGCAGCTAAAATTGTTGTTAATTACAGGTTGCTTACAGGAAACTATAATTGAGCCCCTAAGAGCCATACTGGGCCAACCCATGTTGGGGAACTTTTGAGAAAATGGGACTCAAAGTTGCCAGCTTCCTGCGTCATCTAGAGTATCTGGGAACTAGAAACACTGCTTCTGTTAAAAACTCAAGATATGTACAGTTACGTAGTGCACTTCTTATGCAGGTTTTGGATGCCCTTCTGTTTCATTTAAAGTGAAAGGTACCTCCTTCTGAACAGGAACCATCATCTTCTGATTGATTTGGGTCAAACTCTGGGTCTCCATTATCTTCCACTTCACCATCATCATCAATCATAGCAAGCAATTCCTCATCAGTGCGATACCTAGCCGCCATGTTTACATTGAATTATGGAAAAGTTGTGGGATGGTCCACTATGACTAAGGCAGTGCATTGCATATTTACAGTGGCAGAGAGGACGTTTGCTTACATGAACAATCCTTGTGGGCAGATTGGGTTGGCTCGTTTAGGAAATGAAGATCTCAGTTTTCTGCACATGCTGACTACCTCAACTCAATTCCGCCAAAAGTGCGGGATGGCCCGGTATGGTTCTTAGGGGCTCAATTAACAACAGACAAAGCGGCAGAGCAGCTGCAGAGGGAAAACCAGAAAACATTTTCATCAATTATATCGGATCTGGTTTCACAATAAATCTGTATATTTGGGCCTGCGTGTGATGTACTGTTGTGAGGCACAACGATCCGAACAACTGAAGTTACGCAATACAGAAATCATCTATAGAGGGACAAAAGTGGCTAAGACTGAGACACCATTCATCTTAATAAGAATGATTTTGAAGCTGTTATTTAAAGGTAAAATAGCTACATAATGTTGCTTTACTCTAGTCGAAGTCATGGGGAAGATTCCCTGGAAGTACATCAGCCTCACGTGTACCCAGCACCAAGCACACATCACAAATGAATGTGGATTAAATCTGGTGCAGTCATTTCACAGACGCCACAGAGAACAGGCTTAAAGTCGAGAACTTGGGACAAAGATGATTGTTGAGTCTCATGCCCAGTACGTCATCGACTGACATTTTGGGCCGGGCCGGGGGCCTAATGTGTTTAATCCATTTGTAAAGCAACTTTTTTTAAAGTTACAGTGAATTGGGTTTGCATTTAAAAAAAAAAAAACCTGCAACATAAGATCTAGCAGTCAAGTATGCTGAAAAATATTGAGGAGGATGGAAAATATGTGCTTAAGTTGCAGATATGTCCCCTCCGTCCCCCAGCCAATGGATCAATGATGTGATGCAGAACATTAAGCTGAAAAAGACCAGATGCTCCGTCAACGGTTCCAACAAGAATTTTTTACAAAACCTGGAACCCATTAATGAACAATGTCAACAGTCTACGTGGCCTGGAACTATGGACTCCAATACGTATAAGTCCTACATGGCTTGATCACACTGTGATGCGCGTGTTTTTCTTTTTCCAGTGTTTTTTTTTTTTTTGTCAGTTTTGGTTTGTCTGGTTATGTGTAAGTGCACATGTCTTTTGCACTTTACTTTTAGTTTATGAATTTGGAAAATTTCTTAGTATTTCTACTATATATTTGACACTCAATAAAAAAACAATTGCAGAAATGTTAAAATTACTTAAAGATGGATTTCAGTCAATTTATTGCACAGTCCACCCTCTGAAAATATAGTACGGCCATTATGCGCTTGACTATAAACGGTGAGCCACAAGACAAGTATTACTGCCAATAATGATCCGGTTATCAGTGACTGATGTTATTGCTTTATCTCTGTCCACTGTCAAATCATGTTGTTTTTGCAGCATTATGTAAAAAAAAAATCATCCTTTCAGTAACATTTTTGTCTGAGAGTTGAAATAAAAGAACCAAAATTGCAGTCAATATATTTCACAATACGTTATTAATTATATTTATATAATTATATTTAGCTCTTATTTCACACCCAGAAAGAGATTTACCTTATTTGGGGAAGTTTTTTTTCTTGTTTTCTTGCAAGTTTAGGCTGTATCAGAAACTGACTAGAATTTGGACAAAAAAACCCATTTATTTAATCCTATATTTCAGAACACATTTGCAGTGAAAATAGTTGAGTTGAAATGTAATTTGCAGGTGGAATTCCCCATGACACTTACACTTAATCTTGTCAGAAAATGGCCTTTTGTGACAAACGGACATGTGACAGTATTCAAAAACTACTAAATAAATTACTCAGAAGATAGACAAAGAAAACAGGACAAAAACAAATAGAAGAGAGAAATACAATACAATACAGATTTAAAAAAAATGGGACTGCATATTTAATAAAAAAAGTAAATATAAATATATATATATATATATATATATATATATATATATGTATAAAATATATATAATGCAGTCCTATTCTTCACTAGAACAAATATTTTCCATTTTACGTCGTCGTGTTCGACTTTGTCACAGTTGATAGCAATTATCTTGTCTAAAAGAAGTTGTTTGAACAGGTTTTTTTTCCCCCTAGAAAACCCTCATTCAAATTAGCTCTTGTTTAAGCTTAAAGTACAAATATTTTACCTGACAAAATAATTGTATTTAATATCTTGGGACTGTACTCATCAAAAAAATTAAACCATAATATTAAATGGTGAGAATCTAAAATGGTTAATTGGGTTGAGCCAGTTTTGAATATCAGACCGCAGAACTGCAACATGTGGACAATAGAAAAGGGGGAGCAACTGATCTCCTCTTCCTCATTACAGAATCTATGTAATAGTGATTGTTCAATGTTAAACCTACGAATCTGGTTTTCGGTTTTGTAGAAAATCTTTAATTGAAATATTCTTGAATAAAAATCAATGGATATTCTGTATTTTCTTCTGAGAAATTGTTTCCAAGGGGTCAAAATGTTAAATTTATCTTCCCATTAGTAATAGACAATATGAGGGAAAGCAGTGAGGCCTGTGCCGCGTAAATTACAAGTATTTACTCATCTTTTTTTAATTGAAAAGCCAAATAAGGGCACTAATTTAGAGGAAAAGTTTTAGCAAGGCTCCTAAAATCCCTCTTTGCTTGAACATCATGTCATATGACATCATGTAAAGGAGTCAGACTCCTTCAATTAGCCTCTCTGTATTTTCATGTGAGGCACAGATCACTGTTTCACATCACAGAATCCAATGTTTCCTGAAAACCACAGGGGGCAGTAGAGGTGTACAAGGTAAATACAACATAATAAAATGACGCAACATAAAATCACATGACAAGAAAATCTGATGTAAAGTTGTGTGGTTTCAAACACTGTATACTGTATAACTCTATTGTAGTCAAACACCAAATGACCAAATATTCAGATTATTGATAGATATTTATTGCTTGCAAGCAAGAGCAATCATCAGCTTTACACAGAATTGAATGAGGAGTGCAGGCTGTCCTCACTTCTGATAGCACTTTAAGATAACTCATAACTGTAGACAACAACAGGATGCACATGAAACATTGTTCCTCTCTTTTCTTCGTATATCACAACATCTTGCACCTACTCTTTCAGCTCCTCCATATACAAATCCTTCTGTTGTGCAGACACAATATATTATCAGTATTCTCAAAACACACGGACACAGGAAGAAGTTTCACACAACTTTCAGGCGAAACTCTTTTATAATGACTTGACTTATTTAGTTTCCCAGCAACTTAAACAGTAATGGCATGTTGGCTAAAACAGCTAAAGCATGACTGTAATGTAAAATCACACCCTTGTAACAGATATTTCTTCCAGACAGTGTGGTCTCTAACTTTGAAAAATGTCTGTCATCAGTTTGTTTTTCCACCAGTCACCAGCTTTCATACTGGTCGTCTTCATTAAGGCCTGGGACCCAGTAATGGTTGGGATCTCCTCTGTCACGCCCCCACCTGTTTGCCTCCTGATCAGCTTCTGAGTCCTGTGCTCTTCACCCCATTATCTGCTGCAGCCGCCCTCGGCCATCACTGAAACAGAAGAACAAACAATCTAAACATTACAAGTCAAACCAAGTGCTACTCAGTACCAAATTTAAAGGTGCTGTAACTATTATCCAACAACAAACAATATATTTATTTATTTATTAAGCTTTGACAGAAGTCAGGAAATGATCGCACAGGTGCCTATTGTGAGGCAATCATCCCACAACATGTACAGACAATGGAACAAAGAGGAAAAAAAAATACTAATAATAAAATAAATAAAATAATAAGTATACTAGCAAGTGTAAGTAACATCAGAGGGACAGACGGCAACGTGAACAATGACATTTGCCAACCCACATACAGGAATCATCAGAAGAAAAATAGTTGTTAAACTTTTCTGTATAAAAATGAAATGGCTTCGATTTAAAAGCAGCTGTAGTATCAGAAATTTGATAGAGGTGACTGGCGTTCCACAAATAAAATAATCTGTTAAAATAAGAATGGCGAAAAGTTTCAGTCCTAAATTTTGGAATTTTCATTAAAAATGCATCCTCATTTTGAAATGAAACAAAATGGTTGTAGTTGATGTCATATTCCCCCTTCAAGCATTTGCACAAGAATACACGATCAAATATATCACGTCTGTAGCCCAGCGGTAAAAGGTCAAGCTTCATTAGTCGGGCTTTGTAATTGCTTCCAAAACAATCATTATAACCAAGAGTGTACTTAGTGGCTCTCCGTTGCACATCTTCAATATGAAGGAGAGATTTTTTTGATGAAACGGCCCAAGATTGGGTGGAGTATTCTAAAAGTGGTCTTATAAGCGAAATATACATATAAATGATTTCCTGCTCCTTGCTCTTTGCCTGATAATCTCAGATGGCCATCTGCCTCCTGGTCCTCTCTGAGCTACATCATAGTTTCTTCTGGCATGAAAGTATCTGTGTGCACTGATAGTACTGGTGTCCCTCATATCCCCGTTTGCTCGCCACCTTTCATGGCTGCCTGGTGAAAGGAAACAGATCATGTTTAATAAGATGAATAAAACTTTTTAAATGTAATTGTCAAGTAAGTGCACAAAATCCTGGATATACTACATATATAATAAAACATATAATTAAACACTTTGTTCTTGTTCTTGTTGAGATGTCTCTAACCTCGAGCAGCTTCAATGGGAAACTGGGCGTGGCTTCCACAATTACAAACAGAACAACTCCTGCCAGAATGCCTGAAAGAAGAAAAAACATAATTTGTCTTTTAAAAACAAAATTCTACAAACATGTATTTATATTTTTAGGGTCATATTATTAATTTATCTTTCAAACCTCCTTTGCTGTTCTTGCAGAGTTCAGAGTCGGTCTCAACAGACTGTAGAGGATCTTGTCTGTGAAGACTGTGCTGATGTGAGTCTCCTTATATTCTCTCCTAAAACATGCTGGGTTGGGTGAATTTGAAATTATGGAAAACGTGTGATTTGAAATGTCACCAAAACATGAGGATATAAGGCGCAGACAGTCTTAGCTTTCATTTTGATTTACTGGCTTTAGTTTAAGTTTCATTTTGATGTGTGCTGACTATTCGTGCTGCACTTTTCCTCTGGACCGGCTCCTGAAAGGAAATGCTGGTGCAGCTGCAGCCAGAAGGGTTCTCATTTTCTATGACTAATCTAAAAACAAGAGTCTTTTTAAATTTCATTTATTCTTCAGCTGCATTCTTGGAGATTGGTGATTATGAGTTACATGCAGGCTCACTCTTTGACCAAAGTCTCAAACAAACCTTTGGTTGTTTGATAAAATGCACTCTCCACTTAATCTGGAATGATTAATCATTTCCAAATAGAGCAATTCCATTAAGTGGCTAAATTATGAATGTGTTTTTTTATATCACCAAATTGCAGTAAACCCAAATATGGCAATATCGGTTTTAATTAATAATTTTTATTTATTTATCTTGATTCAGTGTTTCATCATCATGCAGCCCAGGTAAAATGTCCTCATATGTTGCATATATTTCTGTATTCCTGTTTCATTCAATGCGGCTTTTCCAAATTTCAGCATTCTGCAATCAGACTATTGGTGAAATCTGAAAGAAATAGACCAAATAATGGCTAATTTGGCTTTTCTTCGCTGGTTACCAGTATGTTTCAGAATTAATAAAAAATTAAATAAAAAAAGATTAATTTAACGCTAAATGCAGCCTAAGATCTTCCGAAAGAGGACAGTTAAAACCTGACCGAGCGTTTGGCGTCAGGGCCCCTCGACCTGGGAACGAGCTGCCAGAGCCGCTCAGACAGGCTGGCTCTGTTTCTTCTTTTAAATCTTAGTTAAACGGGACAAATCGTGGTTATTTTCATATTAATAATGTTATTTTACGCTGCTAGCTTAACTGCTACAGTACATTTACATGATTTGATGCTCAAAAACACATCAGCTTGGTCATACTGCACAATCATGCAGCGCTGTATTCCCCCTCCATCTTAAACTCTCTGTTTTGGCTACTGTCTCTTTAAGACAGACCTCCTGAATACCCCGTCTGCTCTGATCCGCCAGCTCACACGCGCCTGAGCCGGCACCACGAGCAATGTCAGATCATCTGTGATAAATTCATTCTTATGTGCCAAACCGGATGCCAGGCAGACATTTTGCAAACGTGTGATGTCACAAAGTGACAGAAATCAAGGTGAAAGCACTGAGTGATGCATTTCAGGAGCAGTGCTGTTCTGTGAGAGAGGAGACTCTTTTAGTGAGGACCTTGATCTTTTTTTTTTTGAGACCTTTTCAATGTACAAGAACCTAGAAAACACAGAAGGAAAGTGGAAAAAAGTATAAGCTGTCCTTTAAAATTCATTTTTTCAGAATTCATTTTTGTTTTCTTTAAATGTGATTTGATATGTTTTATTTTGCTTTATATTAATTGTACAAATGTTTATCATTTATCAGTAATTTCATATATCAGTGGTTTTATTTCTATGCAAAGCACTTTGTGACTAGTTTTTGAAAAATGCTTTATAAATAAAGTTACCAATATTATCATTGTTATTGTTGCTATTAATTGCTGTTGTTACATCACTTTCAATTTATTTTTTTTCAGGTTCTAAAAATGGATTTAGATTATAGCACACAATTACTGTAATAGTGCATCCTACTGATATTGTTCTAATGTATTTATTTTATGTCTTCTACATGCCTTTTATTCCACCATTTGCATATGTAAACTACTGCAGACCTTCTCCAGACATGAAGTTGGTTATTTTGTTTCTCCTCTTTAATCATACCGGTGCAGTGCCTGTTAATAATCTGCCTGTTTGATTGCTTTTGACACTGGGCATTGCAGCTTTCTCGAAACAGGTCATCCTCACTACTATACCCGCCATAGTGACTTGCAGATGGCTATAAAAAATGTAAAGACTAAAACTGAAATTAACTGACGCCTAGTTTAGAATAATCAGCACCCATGATTCAGTGTGGCTGGTAGCTGCTAACTCATGTTCACTTTCAGCTGTTTAAGCAGTTGTGTTAAGTGCTGGTGAACATAAGTGTGTCATTAGTGAAAGACTGGAATGAGAAAATTCTGCAGTGCTGAGGTGAGAGTCAGGCTGGGCCTGACTTGGAAAAGCAAACACGCATCGTTACAGTAACTATTATACTGCAGACTGAAATCAAATCTACTGTTGTTGCTCTTTGTGTGATGGTGCGTTCAGGAACCACACGCGAGAGCAGGAAATCCAAAAATCTTATGCCTTTATTGAGAGCAGGGTCAGGATCAGAAGACACAAGGATTGCCAAGCCAAAAACGAAATCCAAAAAACAAAGCCGACTAGACAGGCCGGGGTCAGAACCAGAAAAGCAGAGGTGCGATGGTACATAGACAGTAGGCAATAAAATCGTAGTCGATATTCAAAGCAGAGGGTCATACACAGGGCATCCAAACACAGAAGACGTGGTCGAACAGAAATGGGTCAAAATCCAAAAAGAAAAAAACAAGAACAGAAGGGCTGTGGCAAAATCAAGGGCGGACGAAACAGTCGAGGAGAGACAATAATCGTTTGGCATGCAAGAGGCTCTGCACAAAGGAATATTGATCAACGTTCTGACAAGGGCTGAACAGCAGTGAGGACTCTAAATAGACACAAGGGAAGTCACATGCTGTGCAGGGAACAGGTGAATTGGATGAGAACTAATTACAAAGGGAGGCACACATGGGGAAGTCCTAAACCGCAACAATTGGCAAAAGCCAAGACACGGACGGGATTCACGCAGACAACCTATGACAGATAAACAGCTCCGGTCAAGGAGTTCTAAGTGCACAGACAATGAGTGCAGGAAAGCAATTAAGCATGTGCGAGAGATCTCGCAGAAATGCAGGGAGAGGCAGGGAAAGCAAAGCAAGGGGCGGAGACTAGAATAGGGCGATTGCTGAGACTGAATTACTAACAATTAGTAGAGGTGCAGCTTTACAAATTTACCAAAGTGCTCATTAGTAAGTTAGTAATATATACATGGATTAGTTGGGTTAGTAGACTATGATACAAAATATAAATGTTAATATTATTAGTAATCTAGAACAGCAAGCCGAAGGAAGTAAACGAGAATTGAAGTAATAATATGAAACACCAGAAACCATTGAAATCACCCTAAGCAGGTGAGCACACAGACTGGGGAGACGGACTGAACCAACTACATCACAAGACAGGGGAGACAAGTACAATGAAACTTAAACTGGCAGGAACTGAATACAGGAATATACAATAACCAAAAAGAAAAGACATAACCATGAACATAAAGCATAACATCAAACACAGAACCATGGCACTTTGTCTTTGTGTGTGTGGAGTGTGTGTGTGTGTGTGTTTTGTCAGTGACTTTAGTTGAGCTCTCAACTATCCATTCAGTAACTTTTATTAATCAATTTATTTATTGTAACATATTTCATGAATTGCAAAATAACTGTTTTTTTATGTATTCCACTGCAATTAATTAACCTATTCAGGCAAGTTTTTCTTGTCTTCTAGCAAGTTTAGGCTGCAGAACCGGTCTTGGATTTGGAGGGGGAAAAAGCTTAATCAGTAATTTCAGAAAATATTCACAGTAATGATGAAACAGCGGATCAGAGATGTATATGATAAAATAACCTAAGGGAAAGACACAGCGGAAAATATCCCCACAAAAAAACCCAAAACCAACATTTGTAAATTTGTGTCGACTAAAACACGCCAAATAATGAAAATACATTTCTCGTCTAAGCAGATGAGAGTTGGTACTCAAACACCAAATAAGACAATATTCAGATTCCTGATTGATCTTTTTTTTATTGCAAGCAAGAGCAATCATCATCAACACACAAATATGAATTGTTTACCAACAATACGCACATTGTAATATCATGGTGATTATAAAGGCTTACGGCACATCTAATCAAACTAGCAAAAGCATGATTATATTGGAAAGACACGTGATTATAACATGATTTTCCCTCAAATTGTGATGCTACTAGCTCAGACACTAGTCTTTCATTAGTTGTTTTCATCAGTTGATGGCTTTTACACTAATATTTTGGATCAAGTGCCCATGGCCTGTAGCGGTTGGGATCTCCTCCATTACGACCCCACCGGTTAGCAGCCTGGTCAGCAGCAGAGTCCACTGGATCTCCTTCCCGTCATAAATTCCACCTCTCTCTGCCATCACTGAAAATGGACAAGGAATTTATGGGCAGACAATAAAACAAACCTTTCCGAGTCTACTGATAGAGTGCAGCAAAAAACAAAATATTTATACATCATTAAAGAAAACCGTAATACAGTAGCAATGCCTTGGGCTGTTTGAGAACCAAAGAAGAATACAGTAAAAACATCCACCCTGGGAGAGTCATGGATGTACGGCAGTGTTCAATGCCAATTTGATTTCTAAAATCTTTGTCTCTTTATCAAAATAACATTATCAAACAGGTACAAAACTTAAAACTGCATAACACAATATTCAAACAGGCAAGCTAAGTCCTTTCAGTGACAGACAAATAGCAACAAGCATGTTAGAAAGTGTTGTATTTTAACTATTTTCAGGCAAAACTTGGATGAGTGCTAGTGTTAAAACAAACGAAAGATCATAAACATTATCAAATAAAGAGTATGATAGCAGAAGTTATATTTCGTGCTAAAAATGTTATCAAATTCCATTTTAATGCAGGAACTATTTTACAATAATGCGTTTTTTCTCTTATAATTAAAGAAATTTCTGCCATGGGTTTTTTTTTCATTAAGTTTAGAGTCACATGAAAGGACTGCAGGACAAAAAGAACTAGCAGAATAATAACAAGATGTTAGTGTCTCACAATTTCAGAGCTGTAAGTGTGAAACTGCTGCATCTTGTGTTTTGCGTCAATGTAGCCATACATCACAACGGTAAAGTCAAAAAGAGAGCTAAAACAATCCTGTGGGAAGCTGCCTCACTGCAAGGTGTGTGTGTGTGTGTGTGTGTGTGAAGTCAGTTGAAGTTCAGGTACTCTAAATGTCTGCTGTCAGCCTGAATGCAGCTCCGCTCAGACACGCCCCCAACTGCCGACACAGCTACGGCACGTGATGACTGTCTAACCAATCCTGGAAAACTGTGTTCTCACTCACTCACTTGCTCACCCAAAAAAAAAAAAAAAAAAAACAATTTGTAAGGCTGGCCCTACTGTTAGGGTCCAATCAAAAATAACAGTCCGTGACAGCCATCAATATAAAAGTGGATAATGTTTCTGGCTCCTCACCTGATAACCCTCGCTGCCCATCTGCCTCCTGGTCCTCTCCGAGCAGCATCATAGTTTCCCTCGGCATGAAAGTATTTGCCTGAGAGTTTAGTATTGGCGTGCCTCATATTAACGTTTGCTCGAGCCATATCATAGCTCCCTGATCATGAGAAACACTGGAATATAGAAAAACAATGTAACAGACATAATCCTGATCATGCAACATATAATTAAACACAGTGTTTGTGAAGATGCTTCTAACCTACAGCAGCTTGATGTGCAAACTTGAACCAGCTGGCATTGGTCTCCACAATTAGAAACAGAACAATTCCTGCTAGAATCAACTTCATGATTGAAGACGCCTGAAAGGAAAACAACATCATCCACAACAAATGAAAAGAAAACAGTTACATACTATAGTTCATCCTTCAAAGCGTATGGGAGCTAACATACATTTAGATTCCTCAAGCTCCATTTCGAAATTAAAATTCAAACTTACTTTTGGTGTTCCTGCAAAGTTTTGAGTGGGTGTAAATAGATTGGAGAGTGTCCTGTTAGTAATAAGCCTTCTGATGTGACTCCTTATATTCTGTCCTGAAATATGCTGGGTTATGTGATTTCTCAATGATGGAGCTTCCAGTCTATTTGAGGAACTTATTATTAACACATCTGATATGTCAGCAAAACACACTGAGGATGCTGCAAGTGCAGGTTGCAACACACGGACGAGCAAGTATTAGGTTTACTTTGTTTTTGCACAGACATTAAGACACAAGTGATGTTCTGTGATGGCAGTAACATCTTAGAAACCAACAAGAACTTAATTTGTTCAAATTGACTTAAAAAAATCGTTCACCCAAAAATGAAAATTCAGTCATTATCTGCTGCCAATGGCTGGACAGATGAAGTTTTTTAATCCACAGAACACTGCTGGGATTTCACAGGAAAAAGCATTGTAGTCATCTCCCAAACAGTTGAAAAGAATGCTGACCAGACTTCAAACCTCAATAAACCCATAATAAAACCATATAATTCCTCCAGACTGCTTGTCTGAAGTAATCCACGTGTCTCGAAGCCCTGACACGCCAAGTTCTTCTGAAAAACGTCACTGACACCATGTTTTTAGCCTGTTTGGTGTAGCCTGTAGCTCCTGATATGGGGTTCACGCAGGCTATATAAACAGAGAAGAGGCATTTTATGGTTTTAATTAGCTTTTTTTTAAATGCTTTTTTTTTTTGAATCCTAGATACTGTTTGCTTCAATTTTTTTTGGAGATGCCTCTTTCCTGTGAACCAGTGAGATTCTGCATAGGTGTTTGAATCAATGATATATTGACCAGTCCGCTTACTCTGGTGATGTACTTATCCAACAGATTTACCTCCTAAAAGCCCAGCTGAGGAGAGTGTTTGCTGCATGGCATAGAGAGAGCCTGAGCCTGTGTGGCCTTTGGTTGCTATGGTGATAAATTGACTCGTTAACAGGCACACTTTCTACAGATATATCATCTTATCCCAGACTCCATTCATTACTCAGATTGGTGTGAAATACTTAAGATAGTGTTTCAAGCAATTTCTTCTCTGTCGAGAGCCACAAAATACATTTTAGACTTGTAGTAAAATTAACACTGCTTCAAAGGGATTGTTCACCCAAAAATAAAAATTCTGTCATTACCTACTCACCCTCATGCTGATGGAAAGCTGGGTGACGTTTTGGAGTCCACAATATAGGCTACTGCCCAAGTTTCCAAGGAGAAAAGGGGTTGCTCCCTAATATTAAAGACTCTAGTGGTAATTTCGTCTGGTGCAGCCCGCGCAGTGGTAATTTCGTGCCGTGCAACACCGTGCGCCGCCACTTTGGCAATTTGGTAGACGTACGTGCGCCGAGATGGGTGTGGCGGCGTAGTAGGGGGAGGTGTCATATATTCATCATGACGCAGTGATAATTTCGTGGATAAAGGCTCCGCTGAAAGTGTGCAGAGAGCTCGCCAGCTCCAACCTGGTTTACTTTCTGTGCAGTGGTAATTTGGCTGACTGACGCACAGTGCGCACACGTCACCGAAAACTCACAGGCAGGTTTCCAGAATGTCAGGCACATTTCAATGCAATAAATAATTACAGCAAGCACAATTTAATGTAACTATCTGAATCAGGACATAAATTATAGTATCTATATCGATTGTCCTGATGTCAGATCAAAGGCAGTTGGCACGTAATGGAAACTCGACCTGGCTTAATCAACGCAGCTGAATCTGTGATGCAAATTAACAACTTCACGTCTTTCTCAGCCAACCCACAAACTGCCTCGGCATCAGGCAGTGCGTGTATATATAATGCTTGCGTTCTATGCTCAGTAAAGCCGCTTGCGCACTGGACGCGAAACGAATTTTTCGCACGACTGATTACATTCAAAGTCAATGCAAAGACGCGAATACTCGTGTGTATTCGGGTCTTTGCATTGACTTTGAATGTAATCTGTCGTGCGAAAAATTTGTTTGGCGTCCAGTGTGCAAGCGGCTTAATACTACTATTATTGTCACTTAGGTTTTATCGTTTTTAGTGGGGGAAAGGAATACAGCCTGATATGATCTCGAACTGAGTTAAGATCGCATATTGAAAATAAATGTGTAACGTATCTTGCATTG
Organism: Gymnothorax javanicus; assembly: GCA_029692085.1. Lineage (NCBI taxonomy): Eukaryota > Metazoa > Chordata > Actinopteri > Anguilliformes > Muraenidae > Gymnothorax > Gymnothorax javanicus. The sequence goes on from JAFJMP010000022.1 coordinate 320,777, forward strand.
TTGTCCATGCATGTTAATCCCAAAATTTTAAGCAGCAACAGGGTGTAATAATAGGAACACGCTATCCATCGTTTCTCTTCCCAATCCCAGCAAACATGAGACGTCCGTCCGACGTGCAGATCATGTCTATATCGCGTCGGTCGGTCCAGGACCATATCTGTACGTCAATACGACGCACAAATAATGTTCAAGATTGAACCTTTGACTGAACCTCAGAAGATCGTCTGCCTGACGTGCATATCATGTCGGCAATTTTTAAAATCGCATTCAACAGTTAGTATCGCTGTTTAAGAGCATGAACATCCCCATAGGCCTGTCTCCACAATACAGAACCCACCACTTCCTGTAGCTCAATGTATGTTCTCTTCAAAAGAAAACTCCCTGCCGTGTTAACTCAGATCACACAACTGATATGCGGTTCTACACTCATACGTCAATATATGGTATTTTTTGGATGTCTATTGACGTGCAAGACAGGTGCAGGATTTAGGTCATTTTCACAGTTGCCATTTTACAAGACATAGCAGGGAAAGCAAATGTGTGATTGGCTGATAAGATTGATCATGGTTCGATTCCATATTGGCGTGCCACAACTATTCTAGTGAGACAGGAGCCACAGCGCAAGGGCAGTATGGTCCCGAAACTCCTAAATGGAATGAGACCATCATTTTTATTTTCACCTGTGCTTGCTGCTTTGGCATGACAAAATGGCCTTTGTGAAAAAGGTCCGACAAGTGATTAAACAATGAAAGCACCAGAGGTGCTGATGCCTCGGTGTGTATTGCTTAGCCACTACTGATGTACAATAGTTGTACAGTAACATAAAAGCAAGCTTGAATACATAAACAGTCAATAGAGTGCGGTCCTTGTGCCAAAATCATGTGGGTGTGGCTTAACATTATGTACACAAAACGTGTATACTGAAACATGAAGTGCTACAAAAAATCAAAATTCTGGCACATTTAAAATCAAGAGAACAGTGTTTGTCACTCGTTGGCATTGTTACTTTAGCTTGGATGCACACGCTGTCGCAGTTATGATGGTAACAGACAGACAAACAAACAAATACACAGACTGAGTACCGTATGCTCGCTGTGCGCATGCGCACACCGAGGCATAATAATCGGCAAGAACTGGAGCGAGAACACAGATGATGATGATGATGATGATGATGAATCCAGCAAACATGAGACGTTTGCCGGCGTGCAGATCATGTCGGCAATTTATAAGAGTCACTCCTTGCGCGCTCTCCAATTCTTGCCTATTAATTGTTCACTCGTGTCAGACCATTTCACAGAGGCCATTTTGACATGTCATGCATCAAGCACAGGTGCAATAATTATGGTCTCATTCCACCCAGGTGTTTCGGAGTCATATGGCTCTTATGTTGTGGTTGCTGTCTTACTGGAATGATTGTAACACACCAAGGCTATATGCAATGGAACCATAATCACTTTTATTAGCCTAATTACATCACTGCTTGCCCAGCTTTGGCATGTAAAATGGCAACTGTGAAAAGGATTTATTTCCTGCACCTGTCTTGCACGTCAATAGACGTCCAAAAAATACCTTATTTCAACATCCAAATGTGGAACCACATATCTGTGGTGTAATCTGAGTTAATAATGTGTGTTTTTTTTCTATTTTCAAGAGTAGCCTACATATGTTGAGCTACAGGAAGTGGTGGGTTCTTTATTATGTACGGACGGGACTATAGGGATGTTCATGAAGTTAAACAGCGATAAAGACTGTTGAATGGGAATCGTATAAATTTCCAACATGATCTGCACGTTGGGCAGACGTCTCATTCACTGTCTCGGTCAAGATTGATTCACAGTCGTATATTCCCTCGGGGGGGTGGGACCAAGGACCATATTGCACGTGAAAAGCGTGGCACAGAGGATCCTCACGTGAAAAGCGCATAAGCGTAACTACGTGCGGCACAAGGTATTACAGCAATCGAGTTTCGTGAGGTTTTTAAGGTTTATTACTGACAAACAAACAAGGAAGAGGCTATTTGTCCCACAGCGCTCCAGCGCGAAAGTTCAAAGACTGGGGCGGATTATAAAATGAAATCGCTAATTGGCCCAGTTGTGGGGGAAAAGTGCTTCTCTTATCCGCCCCACCGCGGTGCCAATAGCAGAACTGCTTCTCTTATTCGCAACGCAGCTTGCCGATCTCTTTCCCCTAATTAACCTCCCTACTGGGCGAGGCGCCACTTTCAGCAAACAAACAAAATTAAATGATAACATATCATATCATATAACTATGATAACATTAAAACACAAAATTGCATGTTAACATAATTCTTAATTGTTTTTATTTTCCCAACACAATTATACTATAAGTCCAGTACATTATTTTTCATATTATGGACACAAGTTGTTATCTTAACAACCCAGTATGTCTAACCTAACTTCGTGGTGCAGTCAGTAGCGAATATGGCACGGCGATCGACAGGACGAAGGATCGATTCCCCTCATCATCCCAAAAAAGGAACATTGCTTGTAATAATAAGGTGAGTGTGCACTTCAGCTGCTCAAGAACGACATTGAAGAGCTAAATAAACAGCCTGAAAAATAGGGAAGTATCGAGGGAGAAGACAGAAAAGCGAATTTTTTTTTCCTTTTTATTTCGTCAAGTATCTCTAAAACAAGTGCACAGTTGACGTTGAAAAGACGCCCAGAATGACCACATTTGAACTAATTTTTAACCTTGTGCAGACGTCTAGTGGACGTCGATGCAGGACGTCCAGAGACCGTCGTTAAAAACACGTCATAAAAACTTTCATTCTGGCTCCTCAGGGGACATCATTTAGATGTTTGTGGAAGACCTCGAAAAGACGTCGTTTGGACGTATTCTTGTTTGGTGGGATGATGCAGGCAGAAGAAATAGGGGAGCGCCGGTGCGAAAGTAACTCTGGACGAAAGTAACACGCCGATTTACTCACAGCCATCCGCACTTCGATGCGTCATACTAGGTCAGCATGTGCAGCTCGCGCCCCTCTCCAGAACCGCGAACATTCTTGAGGCGTCCAGTCTTCCTCGCAGCACAAGACCGAGAAGACTGTTTTCCACAGCGGTGAGTAAATTCAGACGAATGCTAAACTTTTTCGATTTAAAGATTGTCTTTATCGCTCCATGTGTCATATTTATGATGAAATGATCGGTGATTTAGTTCCGTAACATATGGTGCAGTTTGAAATGTCAGAATTTTTCCACTTTGGAAGTAATCCTCGTTCAAATGTCAGGAGTCACCGTCGGGACTGAAGTAGCAACAGTTACGTTCGTCCCTCTCTGCTAATGCGGCCGCATTTTGTGTTTAAAAGCTCCATAAAAATGTGTGTTTTGTTTTACCAACAGAAAATGCCCAGATTTAGGGTCAGAACTACCCAGAGAGGAATGGTTGACCCGGAGGTTTACGCAAGGGCCTTTTTTGATGTCCGAAGAGGCGATAGTATAAGGAGGGCAGCAGCGGTGCATGGCGTTTGTCATGTCACCCGGTTCAGGTACTGCAAGAGGAGGGCAGAGGCAAGAGGGCAGCAGACCAGGGCCCCAGGGTACAGGGCTCACAACAAAGTCTTCACAGAAGAACAGGAGAAGAGACTGCAGGCATATATAAAGAGAGCAGCCGATATATATTTTGGCCTGAGTCCTAAAGAGGTGCGAGTAACACCGCAGACAGAGCTACACCACTACCGCCATATAGCAAGCACCTCCGCTCCGGATCTGCCACGGCTCTGAGCCGGATCAGCTGGAGCCGGGGCAGATCCGGGGTAGATCCGGAGCGGAGGTGCTTGCTATCTGGGAATTAACCTCTTTTTTATGCTTTTTTTAGGTGCGAAAGTTTGCATTTGAGCTGGCCGAAAATATTGGCCTCAAAACTCCATGTTCATGGAAGAAAAACCAGATGGCAGGGAAGGATTGGCTCACCTCCTTCCTCGAGCGCAACAGAACCCTGTCCATCCGTCGACCTCAAGCCACCAGCTTCAACAAGACCAACGTGACCGCGTTTTTTAACAACCTAAAGACTGTCCTCACCCGCTATAATTTTGAGGCAAATGACATCTGGAACATGGATGAAACAGGTAAAAATTTATATTTGGATGATAAATTTAAAAGCACCAGTGATTTGCACCAGCAATAATTCATTTCACTGATTATTTCAGGTACCACAACGGTTCAAGTGCCAGACAAAGTCATTGCCATCAAGGGCCAGCGCCAGGTCGGTGCTGTGATCTCCGGGGAAAGAGGGACATTGGTGACCGTTGCCATTGCTGCTAATGCACAAGGCAACTTTGTTCCCCCTTACTTTATCTTCCCAAGGAAGAAGTTCCATGACCACTTCATCCGGGATGGTCCCCCTGGCTCCACTGGTTCTGCCAATGGATCGGGGTGGATGGAGGAGACAGATTTTTTTGGCCTTTTTACAGCATTTTGCAAGACACACCCGCGTGACCCCGGAGTCAAAGTTGCTGCTACTCCTAGACAATCATGCATCACACCTCTCCATGGTAGCTATTGACTTTTGCAAGTCACAGGGCATTGTACTCCTGTCATTTCCACCCCACTGCTCCCACCGTCTTCAGCCTCTAGACCGAAGCGTTTTTGGCCCTCTGAAGCACTACATTAACAGTGCAGCAGACAATTGGATGTGAATGAACCCTGGAAGAACTTTGACCATCTACAACATCCCGAGTCTTGTGGCTAAAGCTCTGCCTCAAGCTGCGACACCAAGCAGCATTTCGTCTGGGTTCGAGTGTACCGGTATAACATAACATAACATAACATAACATAAAATGGCGAGAACAGGCCGTTCAGCCCAACTAGGCTCGCCAGTTTCTTTGTACTATCGTGAATATATCACTTCAGATACTCAATGACTCAATGGTATCTAACTTTAAGTCAAGCCTGCTCTTGAAAACTCCCAAGGTCTCTGCCTCAACAATATGGTCAGGCAAGCTGTTCCACACCGAAATTACTCTTTGGGTGAAGAAATATTTCCGAATATCAGTGCTAAATTTACCTTTGGTCAGCTTCCATTTGTGACCCCGAGTTCTACTAGCAACACTTGGTTGAAGGAATCCTACATAATTCACTTTGTTAATCCCTTTAACATATTTAAAGACCTTAATCAGATCACCCCTTAGTCTCCTTTTCCTAAGACTAAAGAGATTAAGGATCTTCAGCCTTTTCTCATAGCTTTCATCTTTAATACCCGGAATTAGCTTCGTGGCCCTTCTCTGAACTTTCTCTAAAGCCTCTATGTCTTTCTTAAAGTATGGTCCCCAGAACTGTACACAATACTCTAGATGTGGTCTGACGAATGTGTTGTACAAAAGAAGCATCACCTCCTTGGATTTGAACTCAATACTTTTGGCAATGTATCCCAGCATCCAATTGGCTTTTTTAACTGCTACGGCACAATGGCTAGAGCCTGTGAGGGTTTGGTCAACAATCACTCCCAGATCTTTCTCTTGTGGAGCACATTCCAGTTTAAAACCTCCCATGAAGTAATCCCGTCTAATGTTTTTATTACCTACATGTACTACTTTACATTTCGCTACATTAAATTTCATTTGCCACATTTCTGCCCAATTCTGGATTCTATCCAAATCATCCTGAATCACTTTAGTGGACTCTAAACTATTTGCCAAACCTCCCAATTTAGTATCATCTGCAAATTTCACTAATCTGCTCTCAATATTCCTATCAAGGTCATTAATGTAGATGAGGAACAGCAGGGGTCCCAACACCGATCCCTGGGGGACGCCACTCCCCACCATACCTAACTCAGATGAGATACCACTGACCACCACTCTTTGTGTTCTGTCCTGCAACCAGTTTTGAATCCACTTCAGAATACCTCCTGTAACTCCAATGGAGCTCATTTTTAAAATTCGTCTCTCTTATGCGGTACTGTGTCAAATGCTTTCTGAAAATCCAAATATATGATGTCATAAGCCCTGTTCTGGTCATAAGTCTTGGTGGCCTCTTCAAAAAAATTCCAGAAGGTTTGTCAGGCATGACCTTCCTTTTACGGAAACCATGTTGGCTATCCCTCAAGATATTGTTACGTTCAAGAAATAAGTCCAGCTCTTCTTTTATGATAGATTCCAATATTTTGCACGCAATGCAAGTTAAACTGACTGGCCTGTAATTACCTGGCTCAGTACGGTCCCCTTTCTTATACATTGGTATTATATTACCCTGTTTCCAATCATTTGGTATTTCTCCAGTTTCTAAAGACCGTCTAAAGATGTCGGATAGCGGCTTAAAGATGATCTCACTAACTTCCCTGAGCACTCTAGGATATAAGCCATCAGGACCCGCCGCCTTATCTGCCTTTAGTTTATGCAACTTGTCTAATACTACGTTATCCCTAACCTCAATTTCCGCTAAATAATCTTGAGCATTGGACATGCCCTCTGGCCGAATAAAGACCCGCTCTAAGGTAAAATTCTTAACAAAGTAACCGTTTAAGGTGTCCGCAATATCCTTGTTATTATATAGCAGCGATCCATTTTTATTCTTTATGCACTTAACCTGCTCTTTGACTTTCCTTTTTCTACTACATTACTGAAAGAAGCGCTGAGGGTTAGTTTTTGCCCCCTCTGCAATTTGTCTTTCATACAGTCTTCTAGCATTCCTCAGCTCTTTTTTGACCACAGCCCGCATTTTACAGTATTCGGCCTTAGTAATCTCATTGTTATCCTCTATGTACATCTTATAAAGATTCCTCTTTTCCCTCAAACTCCTACGAATAGCTGCGGTCATCCACTGAGGATTCTGCTTTTTCAGCTTACTTTTGGACACCTTTGGAATGAATTTGCATTGTGAATCAAGTAAAACCCCCCTTAAATCTTTCCCACATTTCAGTTACAGACTCACAGTCCAGGAGTGTCTCCCATTTTATTTCACTTAGATATGAGCGCATCCTGTCAAAGTTTGCTCGCCTAAAATTGAAAATTTTTGTTTTTGAAAACACCTTTTTAACTTCCCATGAAACCTCAAAATTAATAGTAGAGTGATCACTTGTCCCAAGTGGCTCCCGTACCTCAACATTGCTAATTCTATCTGGGTCATTACAGAGCACTAAGTCTAAAATTGCCTTCTCTCTTGTAGGTTTATTAACATACTGCATCAAAAAATTATCATTTATGACATCTAGAAATTCTTCCTCCCCCCTCCCCTGTCCTTTCACCTTTTCCCAATCAATACCAGGATAATTTGAGTCTCCCATAATAATAGTCCCTCCTCCTCTACAAGCTTGCGTAATCCTCTTAAAGAGCATTTCATTGACTGTACTGTCCAAAGCTGGTGGTCGAAAGCATACATCTATGTTTAAATCAGTCTCGTGTTTGCCAGTGAGCCTGACCCAGATATCTTCGCAGGGCAAGGAATGTTCAATTTCAGGAATTTCCTGCGCATTTATGTGTTCGTTCATATAGTGCTACACCCCCTCCTCGCCTATTGCATCTATCCTTCCTAAAGAGCTTATAACCTTCTACATTATATTCATCTCCATCCTCTTCACTAAGCCATGTCTCTGTAATCCCAACTATGTCATAGCCTTCACTAATCATAACAGCCTCAAGTTCTCTTAATTTATTTTTAATGCTTCTTGCATTTAGATAAAAACATTTCAGGTTATCACGAACGCTCTTCCCCTTCGATTTCCCATGTGCCCGCTGCTCAAAGCCCCTCACCACGCTTTTTTGCTTTAAAAATATATCATCAATAGTGCAATAGTGGTATCTGGTCCTTGAATCCAGATATTTTCAGTGAGGCAGACTTTGCTCCAGCTTATGTGACCGACCGTCCTGCACCAGCACCAGCTCCATCCCCAGTGCCAGGGCCAGCTCCATCACCAGCGCCAGCTCCATCACCAGCGCATACCATCTATCCAGGTATGCTAGTGGTTCCAGGAACATCTAGTGGCACGCCAGTACAGAGGTTCAGCCCAGAAAAGCTTCGCCCATATCCAAAGGCTGGCTCGAGGAAAGAAAATAAAAGGAGAGGCCAAAAGAGGTGAGCATAGTGTCATTTTTAACTTGTCTTGGTTCTCTTGCTTGTATAAAAACAGGCTGATTCTGACTATTATCTCATTGAATGTTGCAGGTCAACAGCAATACTGACCGACACCCCGGTGAAAGCTGCTTTGGAGGAGGAGAGTCGGCAGAGGGGCCAGAGAAAACAGTCCTCTTTAAAACTCCCTAAGAAAACGAGGCTTAGTGGACACACTGCAACCACAGTTTCTCGGGGCAAGGATGAGGAATGTCTTGTTTGTGGGGAGACATTTGCCTCATCTTTGCCTGGAGAAGTGTGGGTGCGGTGCATCTTTTGTCTGCTGTGGTCGCATGAGGCATGCACTGAGGGTGCCACTCATTATATCTGTCACAACTGTGATGAGTAATTATAATTTTTATAAATAGACCTTGCACATTAAACATGTTCACGGTCACTTTTGGAACATTTGAAGCCAATTAAAATGTTTAAAACAAATGCCTGGCTGTTTTTGCTTCTGTTTTCACGAGAAATTTAAAAAGATTCCAGTAAATTTGATCACGCTACTTTTGCCCTGCCCGTGCATTACTTTCATCCTGGCTGGATGGGTCGAAAGAAGCAATCCGCAACTTCCGTTCGACGTCAAACTATGCCGAAGTCAATATATGTGGTGATGATTTTGCACCTGATATTGACAGAGCACACACGAAAAGTAGTTAATCGCTCGATTTTTTTTTTTTTTTTCGGTCTGTAACGTTATCTTTTAAAATGACGTCCATGTGAAAAATGTAACTTTCGTACCAGCTCTCCCCTAAATGAGCAACCGTCATATTTCATTCCAACTTCATAAGTTTGAATGATCTGACGTAGTTTCATTTTGAAATTCCATTCAGGTTCGCTAATGGTAATAATTCGCGAATGCCCTAGCTAGCCAGCTAACTCATATTCGTAATGCTTAATATAGATGTAAGTGGTGCAGAAAACATGCGTGAAGCAGCAAAGTAAAATGCAACATTAACGCATCATGCAGATAAAGCACAGAGGCATCTTTATTCCAACATTTTAAAGGTGAGTAGAGGAGCTCATTTGATTGGTGAAGATTTGACTCGGCTGTGTTAAACCCACTCAAGCCTTCTCTCCTCCCTCTTTGCCACTTGCGCCGGCAGGAGGGACAGAGGCGGGACAGAGGAGTACTTGCGCCGGACACGAAATTGCAAAATACGCCTGCCTGGATACACCCCATTGGCGCAGCGCTCCCCCCATTCGCCGCGCCTGCGCCTAGTCAACGAGTTTAGAGCGCTTGACCCCTAAGTACACTTAATTTGATCAATGTGGACGTAAGTATACTGTGTCCAGGCACCGTTCACGAACGCTGCTTGAGCCCACTTGAAAAGGTAGTCTCAGGTATACTCGGGCACAGTTCACATCAGGTGTGAACGCAACAGTTCCAGCTTACATTATTTCCCAATGCCTATCCCTGCAGCACCGGCACATCTCATCCTCTGAGCTGTGCTGTATGATGATGAAGTAAGTGTACTCTGGCATTGAACGACACTGCTAGTGTGAAAGCTGTCCAGCGGTAACTACAGTTATTTAATAACTTTAGTTATTCATTACTTTGTAGAGCACATGCTGTGTCAGAGCCAAAGTGGTGCACTTTTGAAATCATTTATTTTATCAGCTATTGCATAAAGACACTGATTCCCATTACCAGGTCAATGTTGAAAGTACAATAATGTTCTTATGTGTCTGATGCTTAAGAACATTTATTTTTAGAACATTACTTCAGATACTTTTGTATATATAATGCCAGATACTATCAGACTTTTACTGAAGTGGTATTCCTATGGGCGACTTTAACTTTTATCAAAGTAATATTATAACACGACTTTACACAACACTGTCATAGGGTCATGGTTCAAGTCAAACCTGGGTTGTATGATTTCTGGATGATAGACACTAATTATTGATACTCTGTGTCCTGAGTTGTTCTATTATAATGGAAAGCTTAGACATGTACATTTTACAACATCAAATAAAAAATAATACTCTTCAGGAATAATAAATACTATGGTGAGACAAAAGAATAATGATATTATATTAAAACTGAAAAAAAAATGTTGGTAATTAAGTACAGACATTTTAAATTTCACGGATTGTGGAGAATTTTATCTTTGAGGAGTCCACTCTTTTGACTGTTCTGCTCTGAAAAAAGCAGACTTGAAGTATTGCAGTAAATGATGGAAATCTCAATCCAATTAAGGAACTGCAGAAGTCTGAAATGTCAGCTAATGTGCAACTACATGTATCAAAACACAAAGGGTCGGCAAGCTTTAGTTTTTTGTTTCTTTTTGATTAGTGCCGGACCTCCAAAGCATAGAGAGGCATTAGTTAACTATGGCTGATGAACCTGCATATCACGGGTTTCTAAAAGAGGTTTTTGTGCAACTGCAGCCAAAAAGAACAAAATGAATAGAAGAATAAAAGGAATCAGCGGCATCACCTGGGAAACTGGCCAAAAAAATCACTCAAAAATAATCACCAGAGGTGGCAAAAGTACTCACACTCTGTAAGCAGAAGTACACACAGTTGTGTAAAAAAAGACGGGTAAAAGTAGAAGTACTGATTCAACTCCTTCACTCAAATAAAAGTAAAAAAGTATAGGCTCTGAAATTTACTTCAGTACAAAAGTAAAAAGTAAAAATTAATTTTTAATGTGAATTACTAGCTTTATTCAGTCACTGCGGATGATTTTCTCTCTCTCTGGTTCTGTCTTTTTTTGGTCGCGTCGTCATATCCACGGAAGTTGAAAAAAAAAGTAAAAAGCTATTTTTAACTATTTAAGTAGTAGAAAGTACAGATTTTTGCGTTCAAATGTAGGGAGTAAAAGCAAAAAGTCGTCGGAAAAATACATACTCAAGTAAAGTACAGATACATGAAAAATCTACTTAAGTACAGTTACGAACTATTTGTACTTCGTTACTTCACCTTTGATAATCGCAAATGACAATTTGCAATTACCAAAACACACACACACACACACACACACACACTCTCAGAGACACACACACACACGCACACACACTCACACTCACACACATTTTTAAACCATAACCAAACAATCTTAAATAAAAATGAAATTTTTGTATGGGATTAATATCATCATTATTTTATTTCCACATTTGAGCTAAATATACACTTGATATAAACTGTAACACCAAGTGCAGGTAATAAGCAGTTACTTTTTTTAAGTAGTAAATGACAAGAATATGTCTGTTGTTTCACATACAGCCAGAAGAGAATTCATCACAGAACAAACACGTAGTTTGCTGTTGATTGTATTTTCCACCTGCTCTTCAAAAACAGCCTGCAGACTGTTCTTTCTTGCAAAATTGAATCCATAAAACCACGCTGAGATGTTGAAATTCGGTTTGGTAAACACTTGACCCTCATTAAATTTATACTGTAATTATTATCTATCACCATCTTTACAGAAAAAACACGCAGTGCACACAAGATATCATCTCAGCGACTGATATTGCTCCATGTTCCTGTATTTCTTGTACAGAAGGGTCAGTGTTTTGTGTCCATTGGGGCTTTATTTCATGCATGTTTCATTCAGCAGCTCTGACTGAATATGTGTCATAGCAAAGTGCCCATTAATATCCATTCTGACCATTCACAGGTCTACTGAAACCACAGCTTGATTGACAGTGCTGGCCTGTCTGTACTCTCTAAGCCTCTTATCACACCCTCACTGAAAATGCTCTTTATACAGCTGCGATGTTGTACCAGCTCCCTGAGCTTTTAACGCTGATTTTCCTTTCATCAGCGAACAATCTATTGCCTACCTATGCTGTAACATGATTTATACATCCCCATAGTTCTCCCAGGTTTCACATTAGTTGATTTTCCCTACCAAAAAGACCTGCTGACGTGGATCATCTGGGATGTTCAATGGCAAGGATTTATTGTTAAAGGAAATAGTTTGAAGGAGACATGCTCATTTTCAGGTTCATAATTTATTTGGGGTCACTAATTGGACAGATTTACATACTTTAATGCTCAAAAAACACACCAGTTTTCTTGTGCTGCTGCAGCACTTTATTCTTCGTCTGTCCGTAAGTGTCTGTTTTACTCTCTGTCTCCTTACAGCCCGCCTTTTGAACAGCAAATCTACTGTGATTGGTCAGCTCACACACACCGGAGTGTGTGGTGTGGCCCCTGACCCTGGAAACCCATTGTTTATCACAGGTTTGAACCTGTAATTTGTTTTTGAAGTATTCTCTGGCACAAGAATTTCCTTTGGGATTAAAGGGGAGCTCCAGCCTAATTTTCTTCTGTGTTTTTAAAATAATCATTCCCTCTCAACCATTGGTTAATTCAGTGACATAGGTTCCCTCCTTTCACATACATACAGACAGATACACTGTTCACGCATGGACAACCTGACTGTTAGCTTGAAACATGAGCATTGAGGAAGGATATTCTACTGTGCAGAATGTGCTGGTTGTCACTAACAAAAACTCTGTTCAGCACAAATGTTTCCCTTATAAAACAATCTTGTGTGAAGCTGCCTCACTGCTGGATTTAATGTGAATTAAGCAGAAGTTTACACCTGTCTGTCTGCTGTGTCCACTGAGCAGCCTCTGGCCCAGACACACCCACAGACACAGACCTGTTGCTCCGGCAACAAAGAAAAGGGGGGTTTATATTATGTTTATATTATCTACGTTTATGTCTTCACCTAGAAACCTCCATCATGTCATGTGGTAAAAAGTTTTTTATAATGTCTAAGGAAAATAATAAAATAATACATCATAATAAAATGTTTTTTTTTAATTGTTTTTAGACTTTGATACATATGAAACACTAATTTAACGCCACAAAGTGATCTAACCTACCAACCTGTTGTTTTCATCGTTTAAACAGATAAATGAATTCAAAGATCACATTTTCCAAAATCCATGAACTCTTTCTTCATTCATTCTCAACTATCTGAAAAAACAAAAAAACACTAGATATTTGCAGCACATGTTCCACATACAAACACACTTTTTTGAAAACTGTCAGAAGCAAAACCCTCAGTGTTTTACAGTACACTGCATTGGGGATGTTTTTCATTTGGTTGTTTCCTTTATGTAGTTATTGTTGCAGCAGTGGAATTTCAGAAATGTGTGTTTTTTGAACTTTTCACCTGCAAATTACTATGTGCACAGATATAGAGAGATAGAAAAGAAGATATTCAAGCAAACCACTGCATCTCCAGTTCCTTTCACATATGCACTGACATACTGAGACTTTCTGTGTTTGTGTGAGTGCAAATGTGCCAAAACTGCAGCTGGATTTTACGCTGTCAGTTTCCTATTACCCCATTTCCAAAAAAATTGAGATGCTGTGTAAAATGTAAGATCAAATTTTCCAAAATCCATGCACTCTTTCTTCATTCATTCTCCAGATTTCGGATCATGCATCATACTTACTACTTTATATGTTTATGAAACTGACTCTACAGATAGACAGACTCCAAAAAGACTTGCAAAGGCAGCCTGGTAAATTTTACATTGTCCGTGACTCATTTGATGACAACGCATCAAGCACTTCAATGACAGGATTGCATTTCACTGAATCTGGGTTATTATGTAGATAATTCACATTCTTCTGCAATGGAGAGGAAGGATCAGAGAAGAAACAATCTTTCTTGTATTGTTGTGTTGATTGTGCTTTATTCAGAAATCTTGCTCATATTTTGTTACCACCTTAACTACCCACTCTTTTCTCCCTCTTTCATCTGGAATATAGACAGAAACAGACCCTTTCTTTTCCTCTAGATTGGATTGTATTGCAAGCTATTCAGCCAGATTTCAATGAAAAAACAACAATACATAATTTAGAACCATTTTGTCAATCCAAGAGTGCTGTTCCTCTCATGCTTTTTGTCAGGACAGGAACGATTCACAGGCCTCAAGAGCCTCTCCAACTATCAGCACCTCACTAGTAGACCTCCACAGAATACAACGGAAATGGTTTTCTGAGTGAGGTCAGTCAAAGTTGTCGTGCATGTTTTTCTTTGCTCTGACAGTTTGCTTTTTATTGTGGAATAAACCACAAGCAACCAAAAAGGGGGTGTCAAATGCTGTTGATTTGTGTGGAAGTGTAAACAAGTGCAGAAGATAATGGAGAAGATGTAATAACATTCAAAATACAAAACACCTGAGCTTTAAACCTCTATTATAAAAAAATAAATAAATACATGAGTACCACCACACTGAGCAAGATAAAATAGATCTGCTGTCATCTTTATTGGCCCACTTGTTTGCTGTGTAGATCAAATTTGTATCATATAACCTCTACATACCTGAGCACTATAGATTTGCAGTAACAATGCGGCACATTGTTCCCAGGACGGCTGGGTATTTTATAACAATAATGGCTTTGACTGCGATATAATGGCTTCAAAATTACCTGAAATTGGAGTGTTCACGAACCTCTCCTTCATAATTTCAAATAAAACAAACTCCCACGCGCTGAGCAAATCTTTGTGAAGAAATTATTGGACGACATCACTGCAAACCCCTGGAGGATTAAAGCATGGCTCGAGTTGTGTTGATGAATGTGTTGTTTTGAGTTCAGAGAAGACATTGTGTCAGGCTAATAAATATTTATCACACAGATAGTGTGAGGAGAAGGGGGGAGCGAGGGTGAGTAAATATTTATCACACAGACAGTGTGAGGAGAAGGGGGGAGTGAGGGTGAGTAAATATTTATCACACAGACAGTGTGAGGAGAAGGGGGGAGCGAGGGTGAGTAAATATTTATCACACAGATAGTGTGAGGAGAAGGGGGAGCAAGGGTGAGTAAATATTTATCACACAGATAGTGTGAGGAGAAGGGGGGAGCAAGGGTGAGTAAATATTTATCACACAGATAATGTGAGGAGAAGGGGGGAGCAAGGGTGAGTAAATATTTATCACACAGATAGTGTGAGGAGAAGGGGGGAGCGAGGGGAGTAAATATTTATCACACAGATAGTGTGAGGAGAAGGGGGAGCGAGGGTGAGTAAATATTTATCACACATATAGTGTGAGGAGAAGGGGGAGCGAGGGTGAGTAAATATTTATCACACAGATAGTGTGAGGAGGAGAGGGGGGAGCGAGGGTGAGTGTGAGGAAGAGAGCTGATGCAATGAGAAGTTTGCAGCAGGAAAAAGCTGTTTTTCTCTGATGTCTAATACACAGAGAAAGCATATTTTTTTAGGAATAAATGCACCGTGAGTGTGTGTGCAATAGATTTAACGGACTCCTCAGTTGCCATACAGCAGAATCAGCGCATGGGACAAGCCACTGGAACAATATCTGCTCTGTGCAGATGCACCAAGATCACACAAGATGTCAAAGGTGTGATCACAGGTGAGGCATCAGACAGACGTCTGACTGATGAAATAAAGGAACAGACACTCAACAAAGCAAAGCACTCAAACGGTCCTGAGCTACAAAGCACATAATCCATGATAGGGATATGGAAAAATGTTTTCTTACCATGAAATGGAGTATTATTATTTGACAGTCATTGGTGCTCAGAGATAAAAAAAAAAAAATCTCTACACGCTTCTTTGAGGTTTTAAAGTCAGAACTTGAAACTGTGCGTGTATCTGAACTGGGAAGTGCTTCAGACCTCTGTCCAAGGCATATATAACATAGAATGGTCCAAAATGCAAGTATTACCATTTGCAAGTGAATATGAGCTTCTGAAGTGAAGATATGCACTTTTTTAAAAACTTGCTTTTTTAAAGTCTGCTCCAGCTTTGATATTGCCCAGAATGCTTTGCTCATTCTCCCTCGGTAAAAATTCACGTCCGTCATTTTTCTCTGCTGGCAAAAGGAGGAATTATGGCAGGGAAATTATCATAGAAATGTCAGAATTGTGTTCGAGAAGTGTGTAATTTATGACAGAGTTATATGCAAATAGCGAAGTTTGGGGGTGAGGGGCATCGGTTTCCCATTATTTTTAAGCATGTTACTTTACGTTCATTTTTGCTGTAGCTAGCCTATAGCACCCGCGGGGACTGTTGCGGAGCTTAAAGCAGCTTTCACACTGGACGCGAAACGAATTTTTCGCACGACGGATTACATTCAAAGTCAATGCAAAGACGCGAATACACGCAAAACGCGTGTATTCGCGTCTTTGCATTGACTTGAATGTAATCCGTCAGGCAAAAAATTCGTTTCAAGGCCCAGTGTGAAAGCTGCTTTATTTTCCCATAAAACAGTTGCAAGTGCCGCAGCAATCAAACGAGCTCCCTGTCTTCTTGCCATAAACATGCACGTGAACTGTGAAAGGTAAAACATACAGGCAACGAACTCAGTCGGCTCCATGGCAACACAAACTTCCCATCGGCTTGTTGACAAATGTCAAAGTGCGGAACAAGTACGCGGTGAGGGTCGTTCCAATTCGATTTCCCACTACTTTCTCCCTATGTTCCCTCCATTGCCTTCCCTCGCTCGAGAAGGGCTTACTCACGGGGCTTACTCGCCTGCTACGTCAGTTGGAGGGCTCACTCGAGTGGAGGGAAGAAGTGAAGGGAGTATCTTATTTCGGATTGGAACGCAGCCTTGGACTGCCATCTTCCTCTCGCTCCGGCTGCCGTCGAACCGCAGAAGTGAAGCTATAGGGCTATTGCTGTGTATAGTGCGAATGCAAATGGTAATTTATGAAATGATGAGATATTCCACTTCACTTGTATTCGGCGTGAGTCTGTGTTACGTGCCATTTTTGAAACGAAAGTTTGAATCTGTCCCTGGCGGCACCATAGCTCTGAAGCTGTTGTATCGCACTTTACTCTTTTTTTTTTTTTTTTTTTTTTTTTGTGATTTTATGGATTAAGAATATTGAGATGATAACCATCTGAAAGTCTTTTTTGGGGGGTAAATCTTACCTTATCTGAATAAGTTATGGTTACTAACTGATTAACTTTTATTTGTAATTATGAGGTATTACCTACTAGCAATTAAGAGAATTTTACCCAATTTTATCGAGTAAGTAGCTGTTGAATATATACATAAATGTGAGGTAAATTTAACCCAATTCATTTAAGTATTTCATAGCTTTTTACTTCAGTTATTTTATACTCAATATATGGAATTAAATCTACCCCAAAAAAGTCGATGCAAGTTGTTACCTCAGATTTATTGGGTAAATTCTATAGGTTACTTATTACAGTGCACTAAAAATTAACCAATCAAGATGTGGTGGAAGTGTAGACTAAGCTTTAATTCAAGGGGCTCCACAACATTCTTGTGTTAAACATTAGTAATTTCAGCAATCTCTATTTGTAGTTCTCTATTTTCATCGGCTCAGAAGTAATCTGACAATAGACTGACAATCAGTTTCATTGTTAGCTGTGGTCTATTACATCATTATTACAGGACGAATTAAGTAGATAAAAGGTTTGGCGTTTATTCTGTGCGTTAAAATGAGCATTTAGCGGTTGTTCTTGGGAAGTCTCACTATGTGCTCCAAAGAGGGATTGATGCAGATTGTATTGTATTGTACTGTAAATCTTTATTGTCCCCGAAGGGCAATTCAGACAAAGTAGGCCATTATTAAGCTGGGGGAAATAAAACAATAAGACAGATAAGAGACGCTTTAGGAGAGGTCAAATCAACATTAGGGTACAGTGTGAAAAGATAGAATGCCTCAGTGAGCTTTGAAACAGCAGGTCAAGAACACGCTAAAGGAAGTTGGCTTATCATGTTCAAAGTCCACTGTCAGAAACGCCTTAGTGAATGTAAACGAAGACTGTGAACCTCAAGGTTAAAACTTCTGGTGACACTAAAGAACACTAAATTAGACTTTGCAAAAAAAAAAACAAAAAAAACAAACATTTGTACTGACCAAAAAAAGAAACACAATTTTCTATTTCTTGATTTTATCGAGTGTAACTGTTAATCAACACTTCATTGGTATCAAATGAAAGATGGAATCTCAGACAATAGATATAATTGAACATCGGGTTGGAATATTGCCATGTTGGCTTATATTTATATATTTAAGGTGAAGTTCGACATTACGAAACACAAATGACACTATCAGTATCTTGTATGTCGCCCGTTAGCGTCGCGCACGGCGGTACACCTGTGTCTTATAGACATCACTAGACGTCTGATTGTTGCTTGTGGAACGCCGTTCTACTCTTCGGTCAGTGCTTGTCTTAGCTGACGTGCTGTAGCTGGCGGTGGTTGAGGTCTACGGATCGCTCTATCCAGAATGTCCCAGACATGTTCTATAGGTGAAAGATCCAGAGAAAACGCTGGCCAGGGAAGGATTTGCACGTTGACGGCCCGAAGGAACTCCATACAGATACGTGCCACGTGCGGACGCACAATGTCCTGTTGGAAAGTCAGCTGGTGACGTCGGACAAACGGAAGGACGACTGGACAGAGAATTTCATCGCAGTAACGGATGGCATTGAGGTTTCCTTCAACAAAATGAAGGTTGGTTCGGTGTGTAGCAGATGGTCAGTCGTGATTCGACAGTCAGACGCTGGAGTCGTAACACGTGGCCTACTGGATCTGGGGCGATCAACTGTGTGTCCAGTGGCATTAAACCTGGTTCTGAGGTGACTGATTGTCGCAGAATGCACGCTGAATTGACTGACAACTCTATCTACCCGACTTCCGGCCTGTAGCATCCCAATCGCGCATTCTCGCTGAACTTCCATTAGTCGTGGCATTATAACCCAGCTGATTTTTACTCATTTTCGGTCGGACTTTTAAAGGCCCCGGTGTCTACGAGGAACTCAAATCAAAAATAGGAGTGTTAGGACAATGGTAGCACTCAAACCCAAGCACTGCCGATGTTTGGTTCTGGAGGAATGGCGGCTCCAGAATACGCGCTGTGACCGCAAAAATTTGTGTGATTAAAGTACTCACCTCCAAAAATAACTCAGAGCAAAAGCATCTTTCTCAATGGGGTTTTAAATTTGGCACCGGATTACGTAATTGCGTTTCTTTTTTTGGTCTCTCTATATATACAACCCCAATTCCGAAATAGTTGGGTTGAAGCGTAAATTGTGAATAAAATCAAAATGCAATGACTTTCAGATCACATAAGCAAGTGTGTTATTTACAATAGAACATAAATAACTTTTCGAATGTTGAAACTGAGACATTTTACATTTTTATCCACAAAATGAGCATATTTCAAATTTTCTGGCTGCTACAGGTCTCAAAAAAGTTGGGACACAGGCAACGAAGGGCTGAAAAAGCAATTAATACAATCAACTGAAAGTATATTTAGCAAGTAATTAAGTTAACTGGCATCAGGTGTGTAGCATGATTAGTTATAAAAGGGATGTCTTAGAGAGGCTGAGTCTCTCAGAAGTAAAGATGGCCAGAGGCTCTCCAACCTGTGAAGGCTTGCGTAAAAAAATTGTGGAATACTTTAAAAACAATGTTCCTCAACGTCAAATTGCAAAGGCTTTGTAGGTCTCATCATCAACAGTGCATAACATCATCAAAAGATTCAGAGAAACTGGAAAAATCTCTGTGCATAAGGGACAAGGCCGAAGACCTTTACTGGACTCCCGTGATCTTCGGGCCCTCAGACTCCAATGCATCACTCACCTGCATGATTCTGCCATTGACATTACTAAATGGGCCCAGGAATACTTCAAGAAACCACTGTCTGTAAACACAGTCTGCCGCGCCATCCACAGATGCCACCTAAAACTCTATCATACAAAAAGGAAGCCATTGTTGACCATGATCCAGAAGCGCCGCCGTGTTCTGTGGGCCAAGGCTCATTTCAAATGGACTGTAAACAAAGTGGCAAAGTGTCCTGTTGTCAGACAAGTCCAAATTTGACATTCTTGTTGGAAATCATGGGCGTCGTGTCCTCCGGGCTAAAGAGGAGAAAGACCACCCCTCCTGTTATCAGCGTTCAGTTCAAAAGCCAGCATCTCTGATGGTATGGGGATGCATTTGTGCATATGGTATGGGACACTTCCATGTTTTAAAAAAGCACCTGAATACTGAAAGGTATATAAAGGTTTTAGAGCAACATATGCTCCCCTCCAGACGACATCTATTTCAGGGAAGGCCTTGTGTATTTCAGCAGGACAATGCAAAACCACATACTGCAGCTATCACAACAGCATGGCTTCGTAGTAGAAGAGTCCGTGTGCTGAACTGGCCTGCCTGCAGTCCTGATCTTTCACCGATTGAGAACATTTGGCGCACAATTAAATGAAAAGTCCGTCAAAGGAGACCCAAAACTCTTTAGCAGCTGGATGCCTGTATTAAACAAGAGTGGGATCAAATTTCAATGGCTAATCTCAAGAAACTTGTCTCCTCAATGCCCAGACGCCTCCACTCTGTGTTAAAATGAAGAGGGGATGCTAATCCATGGTAAACAGGCCGCTGTCCCAACTTTTTTGAGACCTGTAGCAGCTGTCAGATTTGAAATGAGCTCATTTTGTGGATAAAATTGTAAAATTTCTCAGTTTCAACATTTGTTATGTTATCCCTGTTCTATATGCTCCGTGCTCACTCAATCCAATATCGCAAGACTGCGGATGGTACTAAATCCTGCTGCACGTCTTTTAACCAGCGCCAAAAAGAGGGAGCACATCTCACCTGTCCTCGCAGGACTTCATTGGCTTCCCGTGAAGTTCAGAATTGATTTTAAGATTTTATTGTTTGCTTTTAAAGCCTTGAATGGGCTTGCCCCCCTACATTTCTGATATGCTAACCCCTTACTCCTCATCCCGGTCACTCAGATCTGCGTCCCAACACCTTCTTTCTGTCCCCAGCTCACGTCTGAAGACGAGGGGGGATCGTGCCTTTTCGGTTGCTGCCCCAAGAATCTGGAATAACCTCCCACCTGACATTAGATCCAGCCCCTCTATTGAATGTTTCAGATCTAATCTTAAGAACTATCTCTACTCCTTTGATTTTACCTAAGTTTTTACCTTCTTGCTGTTTCTATTCTTTTATCTTTTATATTTCTTATTTCTTTTATCTTTTTATTGTTTTTATTGCGTGCTTGTTTCAGCAGAAGCAGCTCTCTATTCTCTTACTTCTTCTTCTCCAATTATATTTTTGTTTGATTTTTACAGATCATAACAAACGTAAAGAACATGAACAGAGCAGCTCTGACATTTTACAGAAGGACACAATACTATGAAATAAAAAAACACAATTAACAGATTATACACCTTACATGTTACAGGTGGACAAAGAAGGCAAAAACACAAAAAAAATTATATATACGTGTGTGTGTGTGTGTGTGTGTGTGTATATATATTTAAACACACATACACACACACACATATATATGTATACATATTGTGGCCTCCCCGCCTGATCACGAGTGGGCAGTGTCGACGGAAGTAGGGCAACGAGACCAGACACAGGATCTTGAACAAAAAACAGCCTTTTATTAGGCACTCTTCTTAATTACACAGGGCCGTGGGGGCTCTGTAAGGATCCCACAATGCTACTTGGGGTTAAGGAAGTCAGGGGTCCTGCACGGCCGGTCCACGGGCTCTGGGACAGGGGTCCACCTCAGCGCCTGCTCCGTATCCCCCAGGTGCTGGAGGCTGGGGAGAAAAACAGGATTAATGGACGTGACATTACTCATAAGGCAGGAGAGCAGACAGGTGCTTCCTATGTCTGCTGCAAACAGCTCTCTCCACTGCAGCCCCGTTATACGCCCCACAGTGATTGCTGTGTGATGCCCTCCTGGTGTGTGCAATCTTCCCCTCCCCTCTGGTATGTGGCGCTGTCCGTGGTGCTGCGCCTGTGCTGCGGTTCCTGTCCAGGGTGCTGAATCCCGGAGGAGCGGCCTGAGACCTCCTGGTGCTTTCCCTGGGACTTATCCTGCTGGTGCCACGCCTTTCGCTGCATGTTCCTGCTCACGTGGGGCACTAGCTGAAAGGCGGGGCTGCCACAATATATAGACATTTTGTATTAATTTACTTATTGACAAATGAACCTATAAAATAAAAATTAATTATACATTTTTTTAAGCTGTTAGTTTAGAAACGTATTTGGTCATGCAGAACCTATAACTTGTCTGAACAGTTCACACATCCGCACGGCCCAGCAAAAAGTTTTTTCTGGCCCAGCAGGGAAGACCTATGCTGGGTACCTGTGCAGTATATCATTGATATAAGATTGAAGTCCCAAGCACTACAACTGGACGTAGATATGCAGTCAAGGAGCAGAACACCAAAGTAGCTGAAAACTTAATGAAAGAGTTCAAATAATTGGTGTAGTATCTGCGCTCACTGCTATCAACTGGTCATTTAAAATAATCCATAATTTGCAAATCTGCAGGACTGTCAGAAACTCTTTTTAACACTGGTTATTACGAATTGAAGCATACAGGTTAATTTTTTCTACTTGGATGTAAATGTTCATTGATACAATAATTTTAAGTAATGCTTTATAACAAGTTTGATCTTCCACTGATGTTGGGACTACAGTATTTCTATATATATCTGAAAACTGTATATGGTTTATAATTCAAGTGTAAGTTAACATTTATGAAATAAAGCATTTTTTTGAGTTTAAGCTTTCTTTCATTAACTATGTGCATTTTATAAAATAATGTTTGAATATGCCTTTGATGGCATTAAATGGTGTGTGTCCACAAAAATACCAAAAAAAGCTGCAATCATGAGATGAGAGATGCGGCCTGATTTCCAAAATGACCACACGGGGCTACACTGGCCAAGCAGCATGGGGTTAGTTCGTCAGGGTTTGTAGCCCCGGGTATGCCGAAGTTGCCCCGCTACACAAATTAGCTGTCAGGAAACCTCAACCAGCCTCTCTTGCCCGAGTAACGGCCTTCAACAAACACTCAGTTCGTGATTTCTTCACCAAGTTGGGTGAGCTGTATGACAAGTGCAAATTTGAACCCAAAGACATGGGTGACAGATGAAACCGGTGTTACAACAGCACAACAGCCTGGGTACGTAACCTTGTGAATAAACTGTAATATAAAAATGTTAACCATGCACAAGATAATAATAATAATAATAATAATAATAATAATAGCCTAATAATAATAATAATAATAATAATAATAGCCAAATAATAATAATAACTGCTACTACTACTACTACTACTACTAATAATAATAATAATAATAAAAATAATAAAACCTAATAATAATAATAATGGCCTAATAATAATAATAATAATAATAGCCTAATAATAATAATAACTGCTACTACTACTACTAATAATAATAATAATAATAATAATAATGATAAGCTTCAGCTAATTACCAACTATGACAATTTTACTCCACCCATCTGACAAAGTAACCCCGGGTATGGGGTTGTTTCGGCATGTTTGTAATATATCGAAAATTGAATATTGTGATGTAAATACATGTTATATTGACATTGTATCAATACAAGTTTTGTAGGTGACATTCTGCACTTCACATATACCATGAAGGTATTTCTCTAAGTTTAAACAACAAAGAGTTATGGATCCAAATACAAGATCGTGACGAGCTAACCCCGGTCTCCCCTACATGCAAACAGTACTGATTGAGTCCAAGGGTTCAAAGGGAGCCTTGGTCAGTGCATTTAGAACTATATACAAATTCCATGAGGGAAAGGCATGGACTCTGGGGGGTCTGAGTCGACGAACACCTCTGAGAAACCTGGTCACAAGGCGGTGCTGACCAATCGGACCGTCTGGACCTTCATCATGGCACACTGAAATTGCCGCTACATATACCTTTAGGGTAGATGCAGCATGGCCAGTGTCATAAAGTGAGCGCAAGAAACAGAGGACTGAGTTTACGCCACAGGATTCTGGGCAGAGTCCCTGCTCCTCACGCCACTGGCTAGATGTGTTCCATCTTCTGCCGTAAGCTGAAGTGGTTGAGGGTGCCCGTGCACTCTCCAGTACGTTCAAAACTGTGGGCTCTAATTCTAGACCAGACCATTTCCTCTGCTCAGCGGCCGAGCCCAAAGACTGAGACACTGAGGGTTGGGATGCCACAGCCTCCCCTGCACCTGAGACAGAAGATCTGGCCTCTGTGGCAGCTGCCATGGTTTCCCCGCTATCAGAGACAGAA
Organism: Gymnothorax javanicus; assembly: GCA_029692085.1. Taxonomy (NCBI): domain Eukaryota; kingdom Metazoa; phylum Chordata; class Actinopteri; order Anguilliformes; family Muraenidae; genus Gymnothorax; species Gymnothorax javanicus. Next base: position 344,884 of record JAFJMP010000022.1, read on the forward strand.
GCGTCCCACACCACAGGCGTCTGAGCCACTTCGGCACTACAAGGAGGAGTTGGAGATGCGCTTCCCAGGCCCTGTCCAAGACTGCTGGAATCAGTGGAAAGGGTGGGAATACATAGAGACTCAGCCTCGGCCACTCCTGGGCTAATGCATCCTGGCCGTGTGCCCCTGGAGGGTTGGACATTGAGAACCACAGCTGGCACTGTGTGTTGTCCGCCGAGGCAAAGAGGTCTACCTGTGCCTCCCTGAACATCTCCCAGCGGTTCAAGCTGAGGCCCAGGTCTGAGGTGTGACTCAGAATGATAGCCTTGTCCAAAGCTGCTTGTTCCTGTGATGGGGAGCAAATCAGCCAACCGTCTATGTAATTCAGGACAGTCGGACCTCGAGAAGTAAGAAGGGCCATGACAGCGTCCATACATTTTGTGAACGTCCAGGGGCCTAGCAACAGGCCGAAAGAATGGACCAGGTACTCGTAGGCCACCCCGTTGAATGCAAAACGGAGGGACTTTATGTGATCTGGGTGTACGGGAATGTAAAAGTAAGCGTCCTTGAGGTCTATGGTGGTAAACCAAAGACTCAAGCTTATCGAATGCAAGACTCGTGATGGTGACATGATCTCGAATGGAAGGTCTTTCAAAGTGCAGTTGAGATTCCACAGGTCCAGAATAGGCGGAAACCCGCCTTCTTTCTTGGGAACCAGGAAATAAGTGCATAAAACCCACTGAGCCGTTCTGACTGATTGAGAGGACGTACTGCATGTTTTGTGAGCAAGGATGTTATTTCTGATTGAAGAGCTTCGCGCTTCAGGGGATCTGAGACCTTGGTCTCCCAAACACCCCTGAAAGCTGGAGGACGGCAACGGAACTGAAGTCTGTACCCCTGAAGTACGGTCTCTCGTACCCCAGGGGACTCCACAAGCTTCTCCCACTTTTCCCGTTGGGCATGGGAGAAGCGTTCCGTGCCGGCGCCGCTCGAGTCAGGACGACTGAGTGGCCGCCGAAGTCCTCGGCTTCTTGAAATCCTTGCTCCAGCCCTTTTGTTTTTGCTGCACAGGGTTCCCTTGCTGGCGCCAATGCAGAGCAGGCAACCGCTGAGCCTGCTGGCCCGGCAGAAAGGGGTGAGGTTGTTTCGGAGTGGAACTCATGCGCCCTGTGACAGCAGGAGAAAACTGTGGTCTTGGCTGCCACTGACCTTGGGTCGGACCCGAGCTGCAGGGGAGCCCATGAAAGACTGCAGGGCCTCCCTGTCCTTCCGCAGTTTCACTGTCTGTTCTAGAACAGCATCTGCACCAGGGCCAAAAACGTGGCCGGCAGTAACCAGGAGGTCCACGAACAGCGTGGAGTACAGCAAATGAGTCAAAAAAAACTCCCAATCAGGAGAAAAATCCTCAAAAATCTCAGTGGGGAAGCCCATCCTCCGCGGCCTTGTTAATTAATAATAAAATAAAGTTATAATAAAACAAAATGGTATTAAAGTTCAAAGAAGTCCATTAAAACTGATTAAAACATCTAAGCAGTGGCATCTGTAGCTCCAGGAAGTGGCATGAGGAGGATGGAGCAGAACTGGATCAGGACAGCAGGACAGCAGCACCCAGCGCTCATGGTGAGGGACAGGACTCGGACGGTCCAGGACTCAGGGTAGTGGAGGGAAAAGATCCTTGGAAAAAGACACGGAAAAAGGGGGTTGAGGCACTGGATAAAACTACTGCATATTAATAACAGTACTGTCCTGTGTCATGTGCCAAGTAAGAATTCAGGAGCAATTAGTCAGGAAACAGTCAACACCCCTCGATCCACTTACTGCAGCACAGAAGCCCAACACTTACACCAGGCTGCAAGATCACTTTGATTTTCTAAGCATGAGCCACTACAAGTACATGTGGACCTTCCCAGTCACTAAGGCTGTGGCAAGCCCCACTGGCACCATTAATGCTCAGTGCCACCGGTTCCACATGGATTTACTTAACACTGGCTTCCAATACCATGTAAACTTACCATGAAACTCGGCTGAAGTCATTCGCCCCAGAACCAAATAAATGAATATAACTAATGATAAATTAATTGAGCCCCTAAGAACCATACCGGGCCAACCCATGTTGGGGTACTTTTGAGAAAATGGGACTCAAAGTTGCCAGCCTCCTGTGTCATCTAGAGCAACTGGCAACAAAACACTACATATGTTGCAAAGTCAAGATATGTAAAATTATGCACTTACACTTTTTGTATAGGTTTTGGATGCATAATCATCATTTAAAGTGAAACCTACCTCCTTCTGAAGAGGAACCATCATCTTCTGATTCATTTGGGACAAACTCTGGGTCTCTGTCATCTTCCACTTCACCATCATCGTTAATCATAGGATGCAATTCCTCATCAGCGAGATACCTTAGCCTCCATGTTTGCAGTGAATTATGGGAAGGTTGTGGGATGGCCCTCTATGGCTGAGGCAGTGCAGTGCATATGTACAGGGGCAGAGAGGACGTTTGCTTGTACTGACAATCCTTGTGGGTAGATTGGGTTTGCCCATTTAGGAAATGTTGTTCTCAGTTTTCTGCACATGCTCGCAACCTCAACTGAGTTTCGCCAAAAGGGCGGGATGGCCCAGTATGGTTCTTAGGGGCTCAATTAATCATAGGCTTGACTAAAAAGGCACATTTTCAGCCTGTTCTTGAAGACAGAGAGTGTGTCTGAAGTCCGAATTTCTCTTGGGAGATTGTTTCATAAATTGGGGCTTTGTGAGAGAATGCTCTGTCTCCAGTTTTACCTCTGGATATATTTGGAATTTTCAAGTACTCAGCACCTTGTGAAGGAAGTAATCTTGGCGGGGAGTAAGGAATGAGAAGACTGCAAAGATATTCTGGGGCCAAGTCATTTAAAGCTTTGTAAGTTAGTAGTTGTATTTTGTACTCAATTCTACATTTTACAGGCAGCCAATCATGATGTTTTGAGCACTGGGCTAATGTGATCATATTTCTTAGTCCCAGTCAGAACTCTAGCAGCAGCATTTTGCACTAATTGAAGACGTTTCAGGGCAGAGCTAGTGCAACCAGACAGTAAGACATTACAATAGTCCAGCCGAACATTTGTTCTTTAACCGAACGAACTGAGATCTATCAAACAGATAAGACTTCAACCACGAAAGGGCAAGTCCAGAAATACCGATTTTTCTAGCCTACAAAGAAGAATATGGTGGTCTACGGTATCAAAGGCAGCACTTAAATCGAGAGGGATGAGAACAGAGATGCAGCCACTATCCATGGAGAGAAGTAGATCATTCATTACAGCAGTGAGAGCTGTTTCAGTGCTATGATGCTTTCCATTGGCAGACTGAAAACTCTCATGTACCTCATTAGTCTCATATACCTCGTAAATAAAGAACAATGCAGTTATCACTTTCCATATCCCAAAAAAGCAAAAGTAAAACACATTATAAATCATGAATAACATTTATCCATCAAAAAAACTAAAAATCTATTTTAAAATTGATGATGATATGTGTTCCTTTTGTGGAAATGAAATTGAATCGACTGAACATCTCTTCTTCTCATGAAATATAACAAAGCGATTCTGGTCAGACATCCAGAAATGGGTCACACAAAGAATTCCGTTGTTATCAACTCCGCTATCCAGAGGTAACAAAATATTTGGCTTGATATTAGAAAGCGAAAATGATTAACTCCGTATTAATTTGATACTATATTTGGCCAAATTTTTTGACATAAAAATATAAGCCTCAGGTCATCCCCAAACTTTTCTGCCTTCCTAAATGAATTCATATTATACTTAAAATCATTAATGTTAATAGAAAGAACCAAAACAAAAAATTATATGAAACTTTGAATTCCTTCCCAATAATTCAGATTAAAAGTTAGCAAATAATCTCCCCACACAATATAAATCCTTAAGTATTTATTTACATGGGTAGGCATGTTTATTCAATAAAGCATTGAAAAAATAAAAAAATAAGTAACTAAATAAAAAACAGAAAAAAAACACTTCGGTTGTAAGGTGGTCTCCATCCTCGCAGTGGAGGTCACGTGGTTTAGGGCCACACAGTGGAGATCCCTGAGAGGAGGTCGGCTGTGTTACTGCAGCCAGACCCACCTCCGATACCGTGGCCTCTTCACCCCTCATCTTCCTCATCCTCGCAGCGCTCTGGGGCATTGGTGGGGCTGTAACTGATGGCACACAGGAAGGCAAGATTGTTTCAGCTTTATAGGGCTGTTTTATACTTGGAAGAGATATGCCAATTGACATCTTAAAAAGTATCTGCCAGTATGTATTCTTTCATGCTAAAACAGAGTTGGAAATCGTCCTCGGCACAAACTGTTATCTCAGTGATAATTATAGCTAGATATCATTTCTTCATAGCCATGACCAACCAAACGTTTTCCAAATGCAACTAAACATTCTATGTCCGTGACAACCAGCAAACTCTGAGTGCATCCAGGCGAAGAAATTCTCAAATAATCAGCAGTGTTAATCTGATTTCAAAGCTTAACCCTGTAAAGCCTGAACCTTCAAATAATAGCCAGAAAATTGTAATTTTTTAATGTGAAGTATTTATTGGACCTTTAAGCAAAATGTAAAAGAAATGTATGAAATTCATTTTGGATCATATTTGATACTTCTATACAGTGACGTCAAGTTTCAAAAACTACCAGTGGATGTCTTAGGTCTTCTAGTTTCACAGGATACCACTAGCATTGTACTAGCTAAAGAAATGAGCCTCATAAATACAATAATGTTGGTAGAGATCACCAGCGTTCCTGCGACTCTCTGAGGGTTAAATACTTGTATCACATTTGCATACATTTCAACTCAATTTTATTATAAAATAAGCAACAAAATTTTGTGTGTCTGTAAGTTGCTTCAATCCAGTAAATATTCATACTTAAGTATTAGAAACAATATAATTCAGGTTGATGAACGGGGGCAGCCATCTTTGATTTTGTATTCTACGGACCTCAACTGCCTGCAGTGCATGGATAGTCCATCAGGGGGAAGATGACATGTATCAGATTGCATACAACAGGTTTTCAAGGCAAGTGCTGATCATATGGATGACATAGATTTCAGAGAAAGTCATGTATCAAATATGATACAAATGGCATTACAGGGTTAAAGACTTGACAGTTAATGCATCGGCATGCATTGAAAAGATCAGTGTAACCAGGGCCGATGTCCTCTGAATGTGATCAGTGAATGCAGACTGCGCTCCCATCATGCAGTGGCTCCATACCTGTGGATCGACAGCTGTAATACATCTGCACAGAGGAGCAGGCGGTGAAGAACTCTGTGCAGCTGTGGGCCTCGCTCCGACGCTCTTCCTCTGATGATTCTGCCGGAGTTCAGCCCACCCAGACAGCAAATGGATCCGGGCGGGATCTGCGCCGAATGTAGTCCAACATCCGGAAAACGATCCGCTCCAAATAATTTTTGCTCCCTGGCCCAGATCCAGCACGGATCCACTTTACAGTTCTGGAACAGATCCGGACCAGATCTGAACCAGATCCACAAGAGACCAAATGTTTACAGCCCATATCTGGTGCGGATCTGTCAGGCGACTGTCAATCTGCCAGATACGTTGCAGGTGCGTTCAGTGGGTCTGACTGGTAAACGGAGGTAGGGCGGAAGTGGCCGAATCCTATACGGACCTTTTTGCTGTCTGGGCAGCGCGCCGGACTGTTCATGACTGAGCTGGAGTACCGCTGACTGGGGGCCATGATCGCTCAGGAGCTCTTCCTCTGCTGAAACTGCCAGACTTGAGCTCGGTGCTCTGAACTGTTCATGGCTGAGGTGTGGTACCGCTGACTGGGGGCCATGATCGCTCAGGAGCTCTTCCTCTGCTGAAACTGCCGGACTTGAGCTCGGTGCTCTGAACTGGTCATGGCTGAGGTGTGGTACCGCTGACTGGCGGCCATGATCGCACAGGAGATCTTCCTCACTGCCTTGGCTGTAGTGATGGGATCGGATGTTCTTTTGACAGTACTGAATCACTAGACTCCGTTCATTAAAAAGATTTGTTCAAAAAATTTGTTCACCGGATCGTTCAGTGCTTAGCAGGAGTCCTGACTGCATAGTGCATATTTCTCCAACTCCCCGAACTGGTAAACTGCCAAACGATCCGTCATTCAGTTAATGAATCAGCCCTGAGGTTCACATTCACTGTGTAACTCGTTCACCGCACGTACTGAGGGACGGTGTGTTCACGGACCACAGTAATCGGCGGGAGACGCAGCACTACTTTGAGTGGTAAACATGCATTAAATTTACTACACGGTGAACAGAGTCCTCAGCTCTGTGTGCAGTACATTCACTTAACGTGCTACGTGTGCAGTTCGTTCAGTGATCGAGAATCACTCCCCGCCCTGACAGACTCCCCCTCTCTGTGCAGTTTGTTCAGTGAAAGAGAATCACTCCCCCGCCTGACAGACTCCCCTCTCTGTGTGCAGTTCGTTCAGTGAACGAGAATCACTCCCCGCCCTGACAGACTCCCCTCTCTGTGTGCAGTTCGTTCAGTGAAAAGAGAATCACTCCCCGCCCTGACAGACTCCCCTCTCTGTGTGCAGCAGTTGTTCAGTGAACGAGAATCACTCCCCCGCCCTGACAGACTCCCCTCTCTGTGTGCAGTTCGTTCAGTGAATGAGAATCACTCCCCGCCCTGACAGACTCCCTCTCTGTGTGCAGTTCGTTCAGTGACGAGAATCACTCCCCCGCCCTGACAGACTCCCCCTCTCTGTGTGCAGTTTGTTCAGTGACGAGAATCACTCCCCGCCCTGACAGACTCCCTCTCTGTGTGTGCAGTTTGTTCAGTGAACGAGAATCACTCCCCCGCCTGACAGACTCCCCCTCTCTGTGTGCAGTTCGTTCAGTGAACGAGAATCACTCCCCCGCCCTGACAGACTCCCTCTCTGTGTGCAGTTGTTCAGTGATCGAGAATCACTCCCCGCCCTGACAGACTCCCTCTCTGTGTGCAGTACGTTCAGTGAACGAGAATCACTCCCCCGCCCTGACAGACATCCCTCTCTGTGTGCAGTTTGTTCAGTGATCTAGAATCACTCCCCGCCCCGACAGACTCCCCTCTCTGTGTGCAGTTCGTTCAGTGATCGAGAATCACTCCCCGTTCCCTGACAGACTCCCTCTCTGTGTGCAGTTCGTTCAGTGATCGAGAATCACTCCCCGCCCTGACAGACTCCCCTCTCTGTGTGCAGTTCGTTCAGTGAACGAGAATCACTCCCCCGCCCTGACAGACTCCCCTCTCTGTGTGCAGTTCGTTCAGTGAACGAGAATCACTCCCCCCCCCTGACAGACTCCCCTCTCTGTGTGCAGTTGTTCAGTGAACGAGAATCACTCCCCCCCTGACAGACTCCCCTCTCTGTGTGCAGTTGTTCAGTGAACGAGAATCACTCCCCCGCCCTGACAGACTCCCCCTCTCTGTGTGCAGTTCGTTCAGTGAACGAGAATCACTCCCCGCCCTGACAGACTCCCCTCTCTGTGTGCAGTTTGTTCAGTGAACGAGAATCACTCCCCCGCCCTGACAGACTCCCCTCTCTGTGTGCAGTTCGTTCAGTTGAGTGAAAGAATCTCCCTGTGTGCCCTGACAGACTCCCCCCTCTCTGTGTGCAGTTCGTTCAGTGAACGAGAATCACTCCCCCGCCCTGACAGACTCCCTCTCTGTGTGCAGTTTGTTCAGTGAACGAGAAGAATCACCCCCGCCCTGACAGACTCCCTCTCTGTGTGCAGTTCGTTCAGTGAACGAAGAATCCCTCCCCTCTCCCTGACAGACTCCCCTCTCTGTGTGCAGTTCTGTTCAGTGATCGAGAATCACTCCCCCGCCCTGACAGACCCTCTCCTCTCTGTGTGCAGTTCTGACAGTTCAGTGTTCAGTGAGAATCACTCCCCCCGCCCTGACAGACTCCCCTCTCTGTGTGCAGTTTGTTCAGTGAACGAGAATCACTCCCCGCCCTGACAGACTCCCCTCTCTGTGTGCAGTTCGTTCAGTGAATGAGAATCACTCCCCGCCCTGACAGACTCCCCTCTCTGTGTGCAGTTCGTTCAGTGAACGAGAATCACTCCCCCGCCCTGACAGACTCCCCTCTCTGTGTGCAGTTCGTTCAGTGAACGAGAATCACCCCCCGCCCTGACAGACTCCCTCTCTGTGTGCAGTTGTTCAGTGAACGAGAATCACTCCCCCGCCCTGACAGACTCCCCTCTCTGTGTGCAGTTCGTTCAGTGAACGAGAATCACTCCCCCGCCCTGACAGACTCCCTCTCTGTGTGCAGTTCGTTCAGTGAATGAGAATCACTCCCCGCCCTGACAGACTCCCCTCTCTGTGTGCAGTTTGTTCAGTGAACGAGAATCACTCCCCCGCCCTGACAGACTCCCCTCTCTGTGTGCAGTTGTTCAGTGAACGAGAATCACTCCCCGCCCTGACAGACTCCCCTCTCTGTGTGCAGTTCGTTCAGTGAACGAGAATCACTCCCCCGCCCTGACAGACTCCCCTCTCTGTGTGCAGTTTGTTCAGTGAACGAGAATCTCTCCCCAGCCCTGACAGACTCCCCTCTCTGTGTGCAGTTCGTTCAGTGAACGAGAATCACTCCCCCGCCCTGACAGACTCCCTCTCTGTGTGCAGTTTGTTCAGTGACGAGAATCGAGAATCACTCCCCCGCCCTGACAGACTCCCCTCTCTGTGTGCAGTTCGTTCAGTGAACGAGAATCACTCCCCGCCCTGACAGACTCCCCTCTCTGTGTGCAGTTGTTCAGTGAACGAGAATCACTCCCCCGCCCTGACAGACTCCCTCTCTGTGTGCAGTTCGTTCAGTGAACGAGAATCACTCCCCCGCCCTGACAGACTCCCCTCTCTGTGTGCAGTTCGTTCAGTGAACGAGAATCACTCCCCGCCCTGACAGACTCCCCTCTCTGTGTGCAGTTTGTTCAGTGAACGAGAATCACTCCCCCGCCCTGACAGACTCCCCTCTCTGTGTGCAGTTCGTTCAGTGAACGAGAATCACTCCCCCCCCTGACAGACTCCCCTCTCTGTGTGCAGTTCGTTCAGTGAACAAGAATCACTCCCCCCCTGACAGACTCCCTCTCTGTGTGCAGTTTGTTCTCAGTGAATCAGAGCCCTGACAGACTCCCCTCTCTGACCCAGTTCGTTGAAATCACTCCCCCGCCCTGACAGACGAACTCTGTGTGCAGTTCGTTCTGCGAGAATCACTCCCCCGCCCTGACAGACTCCCTCTCTGTGTGCAGTTGTTCAGTGAACGAGAATCACTCCCCCCCACTGACAGACTCCCCCTCTCTGTGTGCAGTCTGTTCAGTGAGTAGAATGAATTGTGACAGACCCCCTCTTGTGCAGTTCGTTCACAGAACCCAAAAACTCCACGCCCTTTGTCTCTTGAATGATGACTTTGAAGACTCCCTCTCTACTTTGTTCAATTGAGAATCAAAGGACAGACTCCCCTCTCTGTGTGCAGGCAGTTCAGTGGCAGAATCACTCCCCCGCCCTGACAGACTCCCCTCTCTGTGTGCAGTTTGTTCAGTGATCGAGAATCCCCCCGCCCTGACAGACTCCCTCTCTGTGTGCAGTTTGTTCAGTGAACGAGAATCACTCCCCGCCCTGACAGACTCCCCTCTCTGTGTGCAGTTCGTTCAGTGTCCCCGCCCTGACAGAATCACTTTTGAATCCCTGACACTCCCGCCCTGACAGACTCCCCCTCTGTGTGCAGTTGTTCAGTGAACGAGAATCACTCCCCGCCCTGACAGAGACTCCCCTCTCTGTGTGCAGTTCGTTTCAGTGAACGAGAATCACTCCCCGCCCTGACAGACTCCCCTCTCTGTGTGCAGTTGTTCAGTGAAAAGAATCACTCCCCGCCCTGACAGACTCCCCCCTCTCTGTGTGCAGTGTATTTCAGTGACGAGAATCACTCCCCCGCCCTGACAGACTCCCCCTCTCTGTGTGCAGTTTGTTCAGTGATCGAGAATCACTCCCCCCCTGACAGACTCCCCTCTCTGTGTGCAGTTCGTTCAGTGTGCGAGAATCACTCCCCCGCCCTGACAGACTCCCCTCTCTGTGTGCTGTTCAGTGCAGTCTCGTTCAGTGAAACCAATCTGTGTCAGTTTCAGTGACGAGAATTACTCCCCAGCCCTGACAGACTCCCCTCTCTGCTTGCAGTTCTTTCAGTGAACGAGAATCACTCCCCCTGACAGACTCCCCCCTCTTTGTGTGCAGTTTGTTCAGTGTCCAGAATTCTTAGCCCTGACAGACTCCCCTCTTGAATGCAGATTCAGTGTCGAGAATCACTCCCCCCCCTGACAGACTCCCCCCTCTCTGTGTGCAGTTGTTCAGTGAACGAGAATCACTCCCCGCCCTGACAGACTCCCCTCTCTGTTGCAGTTCGTTCAGTGACTATGAAATCATTCCCCCGCCCTGACAGACTCCCCTCTCTGTGTGGTTCAGTGAAGGATAAATCACCCCCCGCCCTGACAGACTCCCCCCTCTGTGTGCAGTTCGTTCAGTGAACGAGAATCACTCCCCCGCCATGAGACTCCCCTCTCTGTGTGCAGTTGTTCAGTGAACGAGAATCAATCCCCGCCCTGACAGACTCCCCTCTGACAGTTCAGTGACAGACTCCCCAGGACAGACTCCCTCTCTTTGCAGTCTGTTCAGTGAACGAGAATAACTCCCCCGCCCTGACAGACTCCCCTCTCTGTGTGTGCAGAGTTTCAGTGAACGAGAATCACTCCCCGCCCTGACAGACTCCCCTCTCTGTGTGCAGTTTGTTCAGTGAACGAGAATCGCCCTGACAGACTTTGTGACAGTTTGTTCGAGAATCACTCCCTCTCCAGTTAGTTGACTCTCTGAGTGTGCAGTTCGTTCAGTGATTGAATCTCCCCGCCCTGACAGACTCCCCTCTCTGTGCAGTTTGTTCAGTGAACGAGAATCTCTCCCTTAATGACAGACTCTTCTCTGTGTGCAGTTTGTTCAGTGAAGAATCACCCTGACAGACTCCCCTCTCTGTGTGCAGTTCGTTCAGTGAGCGAGAATCACTCCCCCCCGCCCTGACAGACTCCCCTCTCTCTGTGTGCAGTTTTTTCAGTGAACGAGAATCACTCCCCCGCCCTGACAGACTTCCCCTCTCTGTGTGCAGTCTGTTCAGTGAACGAGAATCACTCCCCCCTGACAGACTCCCCTCTCTGTGTGCAGTTGTTCAGTGAACGAGAATCACTCCCCGCCCTGACAGACTCCCTCTCTGTGTGCAGTTCGTTCAGTGAACGAGAATCACTCCCCCGCCCTGACAGACTCCCCTCTCTGTGTGCAGTTCGTTCAGTGATCGAGAATCACTCCCCCGCCCTGACAGACTCCCCTCTCTGTGTGCAGTTTGTTCAGTGAACGAGAATCACTCCCCCGCCCTGACCTCTGACAGACTCCCTCTCTGTGTGCAGTTCTGTTCAGTGATAGAGAATCACTCCCCCGCCCTGACAGACTCCCCTCTCTGTGTGCAGTTTGTTCAGTGAACGAGAATCACTCCCCCGCCCTGACAGACTCCCCTCTCTGTGTGCAGTTCGTTCAGTGAACGAGAATCTCCCCCCAGTCCTGACAGACTCCCCTCTCTGTGTGCAGTTTGTTCAGTGATCTAGAATCCCCACCCTGACAGACTCCCCCCGCCCTGACAGACCCTGCCCCCTCTCTGTGTGCAGTTGTTCTGTGAACGAGAATCTCTCCCCGCCCTGACAGACTCCCCTCTCTGTGTGCAGTTTGTTCAGTGATCGAGAATCACCCCCGCCCTGACAGACTCCCCTCTCTGTGTGCAGTTCGTTCAGTGAACGAGAATCACTCCCCCGCCCTGACAGACTCCCCTCTCTGTGTGCAGTTCGTTCAGTGAACGAGAATCTCCCCCCGCCCTGACAGACTCCCCTCTCTGTGTGCAGTTCGTTCAGTGACGAGAATCACTCCCCCGCCCTGACAGACTCCCCTCTCTGTGCAGTTCGTTCAGTGAACAAGAATCACTCCCCGCCCTGACAGACTCCCCTCTCTGTGTGCAGTTCATTCAGTGAACGAGAATCACTCCCCGCCCTGACAGACTCCCTCTCTGTGTGCAGTTCGTTCAGTGAACGAGAATCACTCCCCGCCCTGACAGACTCCCTCTCTGTGTGCAGTTGTTCAGTGAACGAGAATCTCCCCCGCCCTGACAGACTCCCCTCTCTGTGTGCAGTTCGTTCAGTGAACGAGAATCACTCCCCCCGCCCTGACAGACTCCCCTCTCTGTGTGCAGTTTGTTCAGTGAACGAGAATCACTCCCCCGCCCTGACAGACTCCCCTCTCTGTGTGCAGTTTGTTCAGTGAACGAGAATCACTCCCCCGCCCTGACAGACTCCCCTCTCTGTGTGCAGTTTGTTCAGTGAACGAGAATCACTCCCCGCCCTGACAGACTCCCTCTCTGTGTGCAGTTCGTTCAGTGAACGAGAATCACTCCCCCCCCGCCCTGACAGACTCCCTCTCTGTGTGCAGTTTGTTCAGTGAACGAGAATCACCCCCCGCCCTGACAGACTGCCCTCTCTGTGTGCAGTTCGTTCAGTGAACGAGAATCACTCCCCGCCCTGACAGACTCCCCTCTCTGTGTGCAGTTCGTTCAGTGAACGAGAATCACTCCCCCGCCCTGACAGACTCCCTCTCTGTGTGCAGTTCGTTCAGTGAGCGAATCAATCCCCCCGCCCTGACAGACTCCCTCTCTGTGTGCAGTTCTGTTCAGTGAACGAGAATCACTCCCCGCCCTGACAGACTCCCCTGTCATTGTGCAGTTCGTTCAGTGATCGAGAATCACTCCCCCGCCCTGACAGACTCCCCTCTCTGTGTGCAGTTTGTTCAGTGAACGAGAATCACTCCCCCGCCCTGACAGACTCCCTCTCTGTGTGCAGTTGTTCAGTGACGAGAATCCCCCCGCCCTGACAGACTCCCCTCTCTGTGTGCAGTTTGTTCAGTGAACGAGAATCACTCCCCCCGCCCTGACAGACTCCCCTCTCTGTGTGCAGTTCGTTCAGTGAACGAGAATCACTCCCCGCCCTGACAGACTCCCCTCTCTGTGTGCAGTTCGTTCAGTGAACGAGAATCACTCCCCTGCCTGACAGACTTCCCTCTCTGTCTGCAGTTCGTTCAGTGAATGGGAGTAACTCCCCCGCCCTGACAGACTCCCCTCTCTGTGTGCAGTTCGTTCAGTGAACGAGAATCACTCCCCGCCCTGACAGACTCCCCTCTCTGTGTGCAGTTCGTTCAGTGAACGAGAATCACCCCCGCCCTGACAGACTCCCCTCTCTGTGTGCAGTTCGTTCAGTGAACGAGAATCACTCCCCGCCCTGACAGACTCCCCTCTCTGTGTGCAGTTTGTTCAGTGAACGAGAATCACTCCCCCGCCCTGACAGACTCCCCTCTCTGTGTGCAGTTCGTTCAGTGAACGAGAATCACTCCCCGCCCTGACAGACTCCCCTCTCTGTGTGCAGTTCGTTCAGTGAACGAGAATCACTCCCCGCCCTGACAGACTCCCCCTCTCTGTGTGCAGTTCGTTCAGTGAACGAGAATCACTCCCCCGCCCTGACAGACTCCCCTCTCTGTGTGCAGTTCGTTCAGTGAACGAGAATCACTCCCCCGCCCTGACAGACTCCCTCTCTGTGTGCAGTTCGTTCAGTGAACGAGAATCACTCTCCCCACCCTGACAGACTCCCCTCTCTGTGTGCAGTTCGTTCAGTGAACGAGAATCACTCCCCGCCCTGACAGACTCCCCTCTCTGTGTGCAGTTGTTCAGTGAACGAGAATCACTCCCCCGCCCTGACAGACTCCCCCTCTCTGTGTGCAGTTGCAGTTCGTTCAGTGAACGAGAATCACTCCCCGCCCTGACAGACTCCCCCCTCTCTGTGTGCAGTTGTTCAGTGAACGAGAATCACTCCCCCGCCCTGACAGACTCCCCTCTCTGTGTGCAGTTCGTTCAGTGAACGAGAATCACTCCCCCGCCCTGACAGACTCCCCTCTCTGTGTGCAGTTCGTTCAGTGAACGAGAATCACTCCCCCGCCCTGACAGACTCCCTCTCTGTGTGCAGTTTGTTCAGTGAACGAGAATCACTCCCCCGCCCTGACAGACTCCCTCTCTGTGTGCAGTTCGTTCAGTGAACGAGAATCACTCCCCGCGCCCTGACAGACTCCCTCTCTGTGTGCAGTTGTTCAGTGAACGAGAATCACTCCCCCCCTGACAGACTCCCTCTCTGTGTGCAGTTTGTTCAGTGAACAGAGAATCACTCCCCGCCCTGACAGACTCCTCTCTGTGTGCAAATTTCAGTGAACGAGAATCACTCCCCCCGCCCTGACAGACTCCCTCTCTGTGTGCAGTTTGTTCAGTGAACGAGAATCACTCCCCCGCCCTGACAGACTCCCCCTCTGTGTTTGCAGTTCGTTCAGTGAACGAGAATCACTCCCCCCCCTGACAGACTCCCCCTCTCTGTGTGCAGTTTGTTCAGTGAACGAGAGAGAATCCCCGCCCCTGACAGACTCCCCCTCTGTGTGCAGTTCGTTCAGTGAACGAGAATCACTCCCCCCGCCCTGACAGACTCCCCTCTCTGTGCAGTTCGTTCAGTGAACGAGAATCACTCCCCGCCCTGACAGACTCCCTCTCTGTGTGCAGTTGTTCAGTGAACGAGAATCACTCCCCCGCCCTGACAGACTCCCCTCTCTGTGTGCAGTTCGTTCAGTGATCGAGAATCACTCCACTGCCCTGACAGACTCCCCTCTCTGTGTGCAGTTCGTTCCCTAGACGCCCTGACAGACTCCCTCTCTGTGTGCAGTTCGTTCAGTGAACGAGAATCATCCCCCCGCCTGACAGACTCCCTCTCTGTGTGCAGTTTGTTCAGTGAATCAGAATCACAGACTCCCCTCCCAGAGTTGACTGTGTGACAGAATCTCCCCCCGCCTGACAGACTCCCTCTCTGTGCAGTTTGCAGTTGTTCAGTGAACGAGAATCACTCCCCCGCCCTGACAGACTCCCCCTCTCTGTGTGCAGTTCGTTTCAGTGAACAGAGAATCACTCCCCCGCCCTGACAGACTCCCTCTCTGTGTGCAGTTCGTTCAGTGAATTCCCTGCCCTGACAGACTCCCTCTCTGTGTGCAGTTATGTTCAGTGAACGAGAATCAACTCCCCGCCCTGACAGACTCCCCCTCTCTGTGTGCAGTTCGTTCAGTGAACGAGAATCACTCCCCCGCCCTGACAGACTCCCCTCTCTGTGTGCAGTTTGTTCAGTGAACGAGAATCACTCCCCCGCCCTGACAGACTTCCTCTCTGCAGTTGTGCAGTTTGTTCAGTCCCCCGCCCGAGAATCTCTCTGTGTGCAGTTCCCTGACAGAATCTCCCCCCTGACAGACTCTCTGTGTGCAGTTCAGTTCAGTGAACGAGAATCACTCCCCGCCCCTGACAGACTCCCCTCTCTGTGTGCAGTTTGATTCAGTGACGAGAATCACTCCCCCGCCCTGACAGACTCCCTCTCTGTGTGCAGTTTGTTCAGTGAACGAGAATCACTCCCCGCCCTGACAGACTCCCTCTCTGTGCAGTTTGTTCAGTGAATCGAGAATCAGCCCACAGACTCCCTCTCTGTGTGCAGTTCGTTCAGGAAAAGATAAATAATGACAGACTCCCCTCTCCCAGCGTGTGACAGACTCCCCCCTCTGTCCCCTCTGTGCAGTTCGTTCAGTGAATGAATCACTCCCTGACAGACTCCCCTCTCTGTGTGCAGTTTCAGTGAACAGAATCACTCCCCCGCCCTGACAGACTCCTCTCTGTGTGCAGTTTGTTCAGTGCCCTGACAGACTCCCTCTCTGTGTGCAGAGTCGTTCAGTGAACGAGAATCACTCCCCCGCCCTGACAGACTCCCCCTCTCTGTGTGCAGTTCTGTTCAGTGAACGAGAATCAATGCCCTGACAGACTCCCTCTCTGTGTGCAGTTTGTTTCAGTGAACGAGAATCACTCCCCTGCCCTGACAGACTCCCCTCTCTGTGTGCAGTTCGTTCAGTGAACGAGAATCACTCCCTTGCCCTGACAGACTCCCCTCTCTGTGTGCAGTTTGTTCAGTGAACGAGAATCACCCCCCGCCCTGACAGACTCCCCTCTCTGTGTGCAGTTCGTTCAGTGAACGAGAATCACTCCCCGCCCTGACAGACTCCCTCTCTGTGTGCAGTTGTTCAGTGAACGAGAATCACTCCCCCGCCCTGACAGACTCCCCTCTCTGTGTGCAGTTCGTTCAGTGAAGAAGAATGCCCTGACCCCCTCTGTGTGCAGTTTGTTCAGACTCCCCGCCCCCTGACAGACTCCCCTCTCTGTGTGCAGTTTGTTCAGTGAACGAGAATCACTCCCCCGCCCTGACAGACTCCCCTCTCTGTGTGCAGTTTGTTCAGTGAACGAGAATCACTCCCCCCGCCCTGACAGACTCCCCCTCTCTGTGTGCAGTTTGTTCAGTGAACGAGAATCACTCCCCCGCCCTGACAGACTCCCCCCTCTCTGTGTGCAGTTCTGTTCAGTGAACGAGAATCTCCCCCCCGCCCTGACAGACTCCCCCCTCTCTGTGTGCAGTTCGTTCAGTGAGCGAGAATCACTCCCCCGCCCTGACAGACTCCCCCTCTCTGTGTGCAGTTTGTTCAGTGAACGAGAATCACTCCCCGCCCTGACAGACTCCCTCTCTGTGTGCAGTTTGTTCAGTGAACGAGAATCTCCCCCCGCCCTGACAGACTCCCCTCTCTGTGTGCAGTTCGTTCAGTGAACGAGACTCACTCCCCCGCCCTGACAGACTCCCCTCTGTGTGCAGTTCGTTCAGTGATCGAGAATCACTCCCCCGCCCTGACAGACTCCCCTCTCTGTGTGCAGTTCGTTCAGTGAACGAGAATCACTCCCCGCCCTGACAGACTCCCTCTCTGTGTGCAGTTCGTTCAGTGACGAGAATCACTCCCCCGCCCTGACAGACTCCCCTCTCTGTGTGCAGTTTGTTCAGTGAACGAGAATCACTCCCCCCTGACAGACTCCCTCTCTGTGTGCAGTTCGTTCAGTGAACGAGAATCACTCCCCGCCCTGACAGACTCCTCTCTGTGTGCAGTTCGTTTCAGTGAACGAGAATCACTCCCCCCCCTGACAGACTCCCTCTCTGTGTGCAGTTCGTTCAGTCAGAGAGAATCACTCCCCGCCCGCCCTGACAGACTCCCCTCTCTGTGTGCAGTTTGTTCAGTGAGCGAGAATCACTCCCCCGCCCTGACAGACTCCCCTCTCTGTGTGCAGTTGTTCAGTGAACGAGAATCACTCCCCCCCTGACAGACTCCCCCCTCTCTCTGTGCAGTTCGTTCAGTGAACGAGAATCTCCCCCCGCCCTGACAGACTCCCCTCTCTGTGTGCAGTCCGTTCAGTGAACGAGAATCACTCCCCCGCCCTGACAGACTCCCCTCTCTGTGTGCAGTTCGTTCAGTGAACGAGAATCACTCCCCGCCCTGACAGACTCCCCTCTCTGTGTGCAGTTTGTTCAGTGAACGAGAATCACTCCCCCCGCCCTGACAGACTCCCTCTCTCTGTGTGCAGTCTGTTCAGTGAACGAGAATCACTCCCCGCCCTGACAGACTCCCTCTCTGTGTGCAGTTTGTTCAGTGAACGAGAATCACTCCCCCGCCCTGACAGACTCCCCTCTCTGTGTGCAGTTTGTTCAGTGAACGAGAATCACTCCCCCGCCCTGACAGACTCCCCTCTCTGTGTGCAGTTTGTTTCAGTGAGCGAGAATCACTCCCCGCCCTGACAGACTCCCTCTCTGTGTGCAGTTGTTCAGTGAACGAGAATCACTCCCCCGCCCTGACAGACTCCCCTCTGTGTGCAGCAGTGTTCAGTGAACGAGAATCACTCCCCCGCCCTGACAGACTCCCCCCTCTCTGTGTGCAGTGTGCAGTTCGTTCAGTGAGCGAGAATCGAGAATCACTCCCCGCCCTGACAGACTCCCTCTCTGTGTGCAGTTCGTTCAGTGAGCGAGAATCACTCCCCGCCCTGACAGACTCCCCTCTCTGTGTGCAGTTTGTTCAGTGAACGAGAATCACTCCCCCGCCCTGACAGACTCCCCTCTCTGTGTGCAGTTTGTTCAGTGATCGAGAATCACTCCCCCGCCCTGACAGACTCCCCTCTCTGTGTGCAGTTCGTTCAGTGAACGAGAATCACTCCCCCGCCCTGACAGACTCCCCTCTCTGTGTGCAGTTCGTTGAATACTAGGGAGGATGATGGCGGATTGGAGATAAGCCACGTTGGTAACGTGTGGAATGGAAAAATTTGGTATTTTAAGTTCGCAGAATTGTTGGACATTTTCATTATATAGCTTTAAGTTCTTCAACTGGATCAGACATTTTTGCGAAAGCCAGATTCCTGCCAAAGCCTGCGGTTGGGGGTAAGTTTGAAGCTGTTAGCAGACTCTATGGAGTCGCAGCGCTACAGTGCCGATTGGGCTAGCTGAGCTCGTGCATTGTTCACGGGAGAAGTGACCCGAGGAGCTGGCCGTTTGCTTCGAGGAGGGAGCGCGAGAGAGGACGAGGAGGAGAGGAAACGGACATCGCACTTCCAGCGCTTCACCGCGGGCAGTCATGAGTGGAATATTGCCTGGCATATGCCGCTTTCCTTGATCCCGAATATGAGCTCCAACGAAAGCACACCGACGTGGGCACTGAAAGTGCACTAACTTTAAAACTACACTGGCCAGTAGGACATTTTGTTGTTGTTGGGGTTTTCCATCAGTTTGTTTTCGGTGGTTGTTCTTGACAGTTGAACTTAGTGGTGCAAATTTCCTTGTGAAAAACACTGAACAGTTGAGAGGATAATTCATCTTTCATTGTTTTTTTTTTTTTTTCATTCTCAGAATCCAATTCTGTGTCTGAGTGGGTTGATGAAGCAATGAAAGGGGAAGTAATTCACGAAGTATAATCCAAGCAAATATTTTTATTGCAAGCAAAACAATTAAGAGTTATGTTCCCAGAGAAAGATACGGTTTAATTTAGTAATTAAATGTGCATCCCATCATAGTTTTGTGCTTTCCCCTAGACAAGTTAAGATGAGCCGATTCATTGGTGGAAGGGCTACATTTATAAGAAGACTAGCTAGATCAACAGGTTCCTCATTGGCTTCCTCACAACGAGCAGCGTTCGTTTGGTCCTCTTTAAAATCTTTGTCCAGCTCCTTGGTGGCAGACTGGTTAATGTCGTAATACAGTAATTTGACAATGGGACCAGAGATTGTGTAACACTGCCCCCTAGTGTGCATTTTTTTTTTTTTTTTTCCAAGCACTGAATAAACGAGTGAAACTGCAATAGTTTATGGGCCGGGAGTGTCGCTGAAAAGGCTGTTTTCTGCACGGAAATTGTGAGGGATAAATAGTCTTGCGGAATTCACAATGGAAGATAAGCTGTTTATTGAGAAGCTGAGCAGACCAGAGAACTGGGCAACATAGAAATTTCAGATTGAACACTTGTTGAAAGCGAAAGGACTACGAAGCATGGTAATGGAGGTGGAGAACTTAGCAGCGGACGCTAACGGACAGGCACAGGCTGAGTTCGCATGATGAAAGGAAAAGGAATTTTCTGTCATTGTGCTAAATGTAAGTACAGCCCAATTGTAGTACTTGATAACAAGCTGCCAGACTCCAAAAGAAGCGTGGGACACGCTAAGAGGACATTTTGGAAGAGACACTCTTGCAAATAAGCCGTTTCTGAAGAAGAAATATTTCCGATGTGAAATGAAAGGAGGAGAAAACATTACTGATCATTCAAAACGAATGAAGGAACTAACTGATAAGCTTGGAGCAATAGGCACTCAGATTGAAGAGGAAGATCAGATTGTAACACTGTTGGGTAGCCAGCCGTCAATCTATGCTATGATTGTCACTGCATTAGAGACAAAGATGGATAACTTGACACTGCAGTTTGTTCAGCAAGCACTAATAAATGAAGAGCAAAAGCGAGTGCGAGCTGATGGTGGTGCTAGTGGTGGTGGTGCATCTGGAGATGCGTCGGCCATGTCTACACAAGTACCTGGAGAAATGCAGGTTAATTCCAAGACAGAGGGAGCACACAAATCTAGCTGGCGATGCTTTTCTTGTGGGAGGGAAGGTCACCTAAAAAGGGACTGTAAAAGCAGGAAAAAGAAAAATAAAATCCACAAGGCCAAAAATGTGATGTGTGAAGATGCCGAAAGTTCGTCCGAGAGCGCCTTTGTCATCAAAAAGGGAAATCAGAATGAAAAGCCACAGCAGATCGAGTGGTTGATGGACTCTGGAGCATCAAAGCACATGACATGTATCAAAGACATTTTTCGAGACTACCAACAATTTCCAAATTCACAGTCAGTTAAACTAGGTGATGGCAGGGTGGTCGACGCCCCAGGACTTGGAAACGTCAAACTGAAATCGACATTCAAAGTCAGTGAAATAAAAAATGTCAGCATGTATGATGTGCTGTATGTTCCCAAGCTATCCGGAAAACTTCTCTCAGTGGGAACTGCTGTCAGAAAAGGAAATACGGTGAAATTCTCGTTGCTACATACGTGGAAAAGATGGAGATCTTTCTGGAATGGGGACACAGAGAGCTGATGGGCTCTATCAGCTGGATATCGAGGGAAGTTCATCCATCTGTCACGGTGCATCTAGTGCATCGGTAGCAGCCAGTCTGTGGCATCAAAGACTGGGTCACACGACCAAGTTAAAAGAAGTCAAACAACTGGCTGAAGGAGTGGACTTTAATGCAGAGAAAGAATTACCCTTTTGTGAAGCATGTGTAGGAGGTAAGCTGTCTAAAAAGCTATACAAGCCCATGGGAAAAATTCGCTCCAAACACAGATTGCAGCTGATTCATACTGATGTCTGTGGCCCCATGCAGACTGAATCTATAGGCGGATCAAAGTACTTTGTCACATTCATTGATGATTACTCTAGGTGCTGCAAAGTATACTTCATGAAACAAAAGAGTGAGGTGCTTAGCAAATACAAAGAATTTGAGAAAATATTCTCAAATGAGTGTGGGCGAAAAGTCACCAGACTGAGAACAGACAGTGGTGGGGAGTACAAGTCCAGCGAATTTCAGGATTCTCTAAAGCTCAAGGCATTCACCATTAAATGACTGTAGCTCATGCACCTCAGCAAAATGGTGTTGCAGAAAGACAGAACAGGGCATTAGTTGAAGCAGCCAGAAGTATGTTAGCTCATGCTAAATTGCCGAAGATATTCTGGGCAGAGGCTGTAGCAACCGCAGCTTATATACAGAACAGGCTGCCCACATCTGCTCTGAAAGAGAGCGCACGCTATCAGAGCTGGTGCGGCAAAAAGCCAGACATGAGTCACATGAGAATATTTGGCTGTGTAGCTTACGCACATGTACCAGACATAGAAAGACGAAAGTTAGACAAGAAAGCAGTGAAACTCAGGTTTGTGGGATATGCAAATAATGCAAAAGGCTATCGTCTGTGGGACGAAGACAAGAGGAGAATTCTGATTCGTCGGGACGTAGTCTTCAATGAATCAGACTTCAACTGGAAACAGGACATGGAAGTTTCTTGTTCAGACACTGAGTCTGTCGTATGTCGTATGAGTCGCTGCGTGAAAATGAAACGTGGGATTTAGTGGACTTGCCAAGAGATAGAAAGGCCATAGGATCAAGACGGGTCTTCAAAGTCTAGCATCATAGCGATGGACAAGTTGAGAGAGACAAAGGCAGACTTGTTGCTAAGGGTTACTCACAGAAGTATGGTACTGACTATGATGAAACCTTTCCACCCGTGGTACAATTCAGCTCAATCCGTACCTTGCTGGGCTTTGCTGTCCAGAATAACCTACACGTTCACCGAATGGATGTAGTCACTGCGTTCCTGAATGGACATTTGGAAGAGGAAATTTACATGGAGCAACCAGAAGGTTATGTCAAACCAGGACAGGAACACTTAGTGTATAAACTGAAGAAGTACATATACGGACTGAAACAATCTCCTCGCTGCTGGAGCAAAACTTTCACAGAGTTCATGAAAGAAATTGGCTTTACAGGGTACATCAGATCCATGTGTGTTTGTGAGATCTTGACAGACATTAGAGATTCTTGCTGTGTATGTTGATGATCTGATTCTGTTAACTGAGTCAAATAAAAGTATGAATGGACTGAAAGTTGCTCTCAAGAAGAGCTACATGATGAAAGACATGGGAGAGCTGTCCTACATCCTGGGCATTTCAGTTGTCCAAGATCATGCAAACAACTGCATATTTCTTCCTAGAATGAGAGTTTATAAAGAAACTCTGAGTTTGCATGTGATAGCACAATTCACTGTATAATGTGATGTTTATTTTTGCATTGTCCTGCACTCTGCTGTATGATAAGGTGCAAAGTGTCTTTGTTTACTGATAGGCAAGTATGATAAACTATGATGATTGCATGGTCCATTGCATGGTGGATGAAGTGACCAGGGCATATGTATGGTAAGGGTTAATTTAGTTGTCAAGCTACATCATTGGTATGTAGCATAATAAAAGTTATTTGGATGATGATGATCTTTATTGTTGTCAGTAATGGTTCAGGTATATATTTGTTTATTATCTATATACTGGTTTTACATGGCTATTGATGCACTATCATCATTATCGACATGTTATTATTCACAGCATATGATTGTAATACAACTATTGTTCATCAAAGTCCAACTTGATGTGCTGGACGATACAGGTCCCGACATTTATGATCATTCTTTTGCTTTTATCAATATAGTAGAATGGACATTGCTAAAAGATGTATTATTACTTTCTATTTATTACTATTATTATAATTTTTTTATTGGTAACAGTAATTTCTGGACTGGCAGCATCACCACCTTGTAAAGCAGCCGTAGTAATTGAGAGGCACAGGGTTCAAAGGGTGGTGCAGTCAGCCCAGCGAGTTTTTGGTGCTGTATTGCCTAACCTGATGGACTTACACAATATGAGGTGAGGACCCCAGTCACCCAAACCATGGCCTCTTCTTGACAAAGCTGTCCAGTCGGAAGCCAGGCTATGTGAACATTGCAGCCAAGACCAATTACCAAAGCCACAGCTTCTACCCCCATACTCTCTGTAAGACCAATAAGACGTGCACTGCTCTCTCAGTACGAATTACTGAGCTGCTTCCTTCATCTTTTTGCTCATTGCAATTGCCTTTATAATATCTTGTAAATACAGAATGTTCATTTATTTGAGCCTACTTTGTCTTATATTGTTATTTTTACTCTATGATGATGAAATTTTTACTATCTTTTTTCTCATTATTTTCATTGGGTTTGAATTTTGTGAAGTGATAGAGATGCATATTAATCTCCTTAATAATAAAACTTGAACAATTTGAATTGATAATATTTATGATGCACTTTCATAAAGATGTATAATTATACACACCAGTGCATAATATACTTGTAGGTTGTATTGCAAAAATCATTTTGTATATTCATAGTGTTTGTTTTTTTTAAAGTCTACTTTTGTTTTATCTTATTATTTGTTTTTGTATCGTAATTTTGTCTCAGTATTTTAATTGGGTTTGAATTTTTTATACTATGAGAGATTCATTTTCTTCTCCGTATTCCTATCCCAGCATATCTTTTTGGGCGAGAGGCAGAAATATACCCTGGACAGGTAGCCAGTCCATCGCAGGGTATACACCATATGCTCACTCATACCTTTGGGCATATTAGAGTCTCCAATTAGCCTGATATGCATGTATTTGGACTGTGGGAGGAAACCAGAACACCTCGAGAAAACCCACGGGGGCACGGGGTGAACATGTAAACTCCACCCAGAAACGCCACGGGCGGATTCAAACCCACAACCTTCTTGCTGGGAGGCCGACCACCGCCCTACTGACTAAGATGAATAATGGAAGACCAGATCTCACTGCTTTGAACAGCATGTGGATATGATGAATCACAAAACTTGAACAATTTGATTATGTATGTATGTATTATAAATGTTTGATTTTTGTTTTAATTATCATTGGTGCTATTATTATTATAATCATTTTTGATTATGATAATATAATAGTTATATTAATATTAATTAATAGTGTTATGATATCAATATAATACAGAACCCTCCCCAGGAATGCAAAGTGTTTTTTAAAGTTTCTGTGACGATAATGATATTATGAATATTACTGGTATTGTCATCATCAAATAAAAATAATCAAGCATGGTTGACTGTTCAGTTTTCGTGTCAGCACAGATTCTGTGCTAAAGTAAATAATGCGTTACTCTCACCGACGGGCTCTCACGTTGTTTTCATTAGCAACAGTGTTTTTCCGAGCGTTTGTGAAGAATTACCGCGTGAAAATGAGCTAAAGGCCAACAAAAACACTAAATTGTATGAAATGTTAAATTCCGCACGGCACACGAAAAAAATTATTCAGCAGGAAAACTGGTGAAGGCACAGCACTTCTTAAACATTCGGACATGCTGTTTACTTTTGCTCACATTTTCCCACGCCTGATTGTTTTACGTTGATCCTGTGTGTGTTAACGAAGGACAAGTTAATGATTGTTAAAACATTAACGTTATTTCTGACTTCGCTTCAATCCATCCCTTGCTTTGCGCCATGAAAAGTGAACGCACCAGCGTAACACACTAAACTCACCTGCAATCGCTTCTCATTGTCTGCCTTGATGAAAGCAGATTGCATCTGTCGTTTAGGACCGATTTCTTAAAAAAATCGCACCCCCTTTAGCTCGCAACATTATACAATCTTTGGCGGATATGTTTTCATCAAACTGTCAGCTACTGTTTGCTGCGGAATGTTTACATCTACCACGTGTACCGAGGGAAGTTGGCAGTCGGGTGAGCACCGGCAAACCAGGCGATTGTCTTTAAAGTGGCTAAATGGACAAGTGATAACGCAAATCTATAATATTTTTTGATCGACATAAAATGATATGTGGACATTTACTGGGGGAGAAAACATCATAGCAGAACCCTTAGTTCGAAGGCATAATACTGTCTGACATCGATTTCATGACCTTCGGAAGCAAGTATTCATGTCACCTAATTTTAGAATGAGCAGATCATCCATCGGTTCTCGAGTCCCTGTAACGCCACGCTGTCAGACGGCTCTGGGTGCTGAATGTTTACGTGAAATATTATGCGTTTAAAAAGGCTTTTACCGCCAATTTGTTTTGTAGCAGAATATTACATCTTGGCCGATAAAAGCCCGTTTTAAATGCCTATTATTCCACGTAAACGTAAATAGATCGCTAGCACCAGGAAGCTAGTTATCTCGCTAGCTAGCTGGCCTGCGATTTAGGCTATCAATACTGTGACGGATTATTTCAAATAAAATCGAGTATTGTTGTGTCTGTGTGTTTTGCTGTTTATTGCATTATTATACCTAACTGGACATAGCTAAGCGTTTTTGTGGTCATTTGTGCAGTATGTATGAATTTTACTAATATTACGTGGCTAGCTAGCTTCCCGGAAAAACTAAACCATGCCTACGGGACAAGCACATTGTTCGTCGGTCTTCCTATTAACATGGAGACCGCTGCGGCTCGTAGGCCTATTTGTTTGCTGCCTGTGGAGCCTGGATTGTCCTGTATTATATTGTTTTCTTTGTCTGCTTAGGTTATCTTTGTATTATTTTTGCGAAATGAACATAAAAAAAAATTTTTGAAACGTTTGTGCTGTATGTAATTTCGTTATAAGTATGTAGCTAGCATGCTGGCTAGCTACATGGAACTCCATGTTGTGACACGGAGCCCTGCGAACCATAATCGCAATGCATTTTCATAAAACAGTATGCTAGTTTGCATTTATAATTGTGTTTCATCATTGTATGACATTTGTCTGTTGTGATGTTACGATTAAATTTTTGCTTTGATTGCTATTTACGTTGTATTATTCAGCATATTTTCGCTGCATACTGCCCGTTTATAGTTAGCGGACAAAGCGCGTTCGCGTTGATGCGGATTTTGCATGTATATTGTAGCTGATGCGGTCCGCTTGACAGTCATCCGCGCTTGCTGGAATCACCGATTTTTTTTAAAGATGGTATAACGTGTTATATCGTCTTCTGTGTCTAGTTAGCTCCGTCTTGCATTTTGTGTTACCTAGCTGGACATAGCTAAGCATTTTTATGGTCATTTGTGCAGTATGAATGAATTTGACTAATATTACGTGGGCGAGCTAGCTAGCTAGCTGCCCGGGATAAACTAAGACATGCCTCGGGGACCAGCGCATTGTTCGTCGGTCTTCGTATTAAAATGGAGACCGCTGCATGCTCGTAGGCCTATTTGCTTGATGCCTGAGGAGCCTGGATTGTCGTGTATTATATTGTTTTCTATGTCTGCTTAGGTTATCTTTGTATTATTTTAGCCTAAATGAACATAACGAAGAATTTTTGTGAACGTTTGTGCTGTATGTAATTATTTCGTTACAAGTATGTAGCTAGCATGCTAGCTAGCTACGTGGAACTCCGTGTTGTGACACGGAGCCATGCGAACCATAATCGCAATGCATTTTCATAAAACAATATGCTAGTTTGCATAAGATAATTATGTTTCATAATTGTATGACATTTGTCTGTTGTGATGTTACGATTAAATTTGTGGTTTGATAGCTATTTACTTTGTATTATTCAGTATATTTTTCGCCGCATCGGAAGCAAAACAAGATGGCGGCGTTTCAATTTTGTCCCGATGCTGTTTAGCCAATAGGAAAAGAGAGAGAGAGAACGGTCGATGCTGTTTAGCCAATTGGAAAAGTGAGAGAGTGTGGTTGTGCAAGAAAGTCTCGCTCCCATTGAAAATGAATGGGCTCCATTCATTGTCAATGGGGATTTTTTTCATTTTTAATTGCTAATAATTCATAAACTATAATTAATATCGATATGATTTTGAATAGCAACGATCTGCACATATAGTAGAATAATTTGGTATGCAGGTTGTATGGGTAGTATGAAAACTGTTGGAGGAGTTAGTGTTAACAGAATGGGAAGAAAGAGAATAAAAAAAAAATAAAAATAAAACTAGAATGAGAGTTTATAAAAAAAGTTGAAAGAGTTTCTGAGTTTGCATGTGATAGCACAATTCACTGTATAATGTGATGTTTATTTTTGCATTGTCCTGCACCCTGCTGTATGATAAGGTGCAAAGTGTCTTCTTTACTGATAGGCAAGTATGATAAACTATGATGACCGTCCATTGCATGGTCGAAGTGACCAGGGCATATGGATGATAAGGGTTAATGTGACCAGGGCATATGTATGGTAAGGGTTAATTTAGTTGTCAAGCTACATCATTGGTATGTAGCATAATAAAAGTTATTTGGATGATGATGATTTTTATTGTTGTCAGTAATGGTTCAGGTATATATTTGTTTATTATCTATATACTGGTTTTACATGGCTATTGATGCACTATCATCATTATCGACATGTTATTATTCACAGCATATGATTGTAATACAACTATTGTTCATCAAAGTCCAACTTGATGTGCTGGACGATACAGGTCCAACATTTATGATCATTCTTTTGCTTTTATCAATATAGTAGAATGGACATTGCTAAAAGATGTATTATTACTTTTTAATTATTACTATTATTATAATTTTTTTATTGGTAACAGTAATTTCTGGACTGGCAGCATCACCACCTTGTAAAGCAGCCGTAGTAATTGAGAGGCACAGGGTTCAAAGGGTGGTGCAGTCAGCCCAGCGAGTTTTTGGTGCTGTATTGCCTAACCTGATGGACTTACACAATATGAGGTGAGGACCCCAGTCACCCAAACCATGGCCTCTTCTTGACGAAGCTGTCCAGTCGGAAGCCAGGCTATGTGAACATTGCAGCCAAGACCAATTACCAAAGCCACAGCTTCTACCCCCATACTCTCTGTAAGACCAATAAGACGTGCACTGCTCTCTCAGTACGAATTACTGAGCTGCTTCCTTCATCTTTTTTTGCTCATTGCAATTGCCTTTATAATATCTTGTAAATACAGAATGTTCATTTATTTGAGCCTACTTTGTCTTATATTGTTATTTTTACTCTATGATGATGACATTTTTATTATCTTTTTTCTCATTATTTTCATTGGGTTTGAATTTTGTGAAGTGATAGAGATGCATATTAATCTCCTTAATAATAAAACTTGAACAATTTGAATTGATAATATTTATGATGCACTTTCATAAAGATGTATAATTATACACACCAGTGCATAATAATATACTTGTAGGTTGTATTGCAAAAAATCATTTTGTATATTCATAGTGTTTTTTTTTAAAGTCTACTTTGTTTTATCTTATTATTTGTTTTTTATCGTAATTTTGTCTCAGTATTTTAATTGGGTTTGAATTTTTTATACTATGAGAGATTCATTTTTTCTTCTCCGTATTCCTATCCCAGCATATCTTTTTTTGGGCGAGAGGCAGAAATATACCCTGGACAGGTAGCCAGTCCATCGCAGGGTATACACCATATGCTCACTCATACCTTTGGGCATATTAGAGTCTCCAATTAGCCTGATATGCATGTATTTGGACTGTGGGAGGAAACCAGAACACCTCGAGAAAACCCACGGGGGCACGGGGTGAACATGTAAACTCCACCCAGAAACGCCACGGGCGGATTCAAACCCACAACCTTCTTGCTGGGAGGCCGACCACCGTGCCGCCCTACTGACTAAGATGAATAATGGAAGACCAGATCTCACTGCTTTGAACGGCATGTGGATATGATGAATCACAAAACTTGAACAATTTGATTATGTATGTATGTATTATAAATGTTTGATTTTTGTTTTAATTATCATTGGTGCTATTATTATTATTATCATTTTTGATTATGATAATATAATAGTTATATTAATATTAATTAATAGTGTTATGATATCAATATAATACAGAACCCTCCCCAGGAATGCAAAGTGTCTTTTAAAGTTTCTGTGACGATAATGATATTATGAATATTACTGGTATTGTCATCATCAAATAAAAATAATCAAGCATGGTTGACTGTTCAGTTTTTTCGTGTCAGCACAGATTTTGTGCTAAAGTAAATAATGCGTTACTCTCACCCGGGCTCTCACGTTGTTTTCATTAGCAACAGTGTTTTTCCGAGCGCGTTTGTGAAGAATTACCGCGTGAAAATGAGCTAAAGGCCAACAAAAAACACTAAATTGTATGAAATGTTAAATTCCGCACGGCACACGAAAAAATTATTCAGCAGGAAAACTGGTGAAGGCACAGCACTTCTTAAACATTCGGACATGCTGTTTACTTTTGCTCACATTTTCCCACGCCTGATTGTTTTACGTTGATCCTGTGTGTGTTAACGAAGGACAAGTTAATGATTGTTAAAACATTAACGTTATTTCTGACTTCGCTTCAATCCATCCCTTGCTTTGCGCCATGAAAAGTGAACGCACCAGCGTAACACACTAAACTCACCTGCAATCGCTTCTCATTGTCTTCCTTGATGAAAGCAGATTGCATCTGTCGTTTAGGACCGATTTCTTAAAAAAAATCGCACCCCCTTTAGCTCGCAACATTATACAATCTTTGGCGGATATGTTTTCATCAAACTGTCAGCTACTGTTTGCTGCGGAATGTTTACATCTACCACGTGTACCGAGGGAAGTTGGCAGTCGGGTGAGCACCGCAAACCAGGCGATTGTCTTTAAAGTGGCTAAATGGACAAGTGATAACGCAAATCTATAATATTTTTTGATCGACATAAAATGATATGTGGACATTTACTGGGGAGAAAACATCATAGCAGAACCCTTAGTTCGAAGGCATAATACTGTCTGACATCGATTTCATGACCTTCGGAAGCAAGTATTCATGTCATCTAATTTTAGAATGAGCAGATCATCCATCGGTTCTCGAGTCCCTGTAACGCTACGCTGTCAGACGGCTCTGGGTGCTGAATGTTTACGTGAAATATTATGCGTTTAAAAAGGGCTTTTACCGGCCAATTTGTTTTGTAGCAGAATATTACATCTTGGCCGATAAAAGCCCGTTTTAAATGCATATTATTCCACGTAAACGTAAATAGATCGCTAGCACCAGGAAGCTAGTTATCTCGCTAGCTAGCTAGCCTGCGATTTAGGCTATCAATACTGTGACGGATTATTTCAAATAAAATCGAGTATTGTTGTGTCTGTGTGTTTTGCTGTTTATTGCATTATTATACCTAACTGGACATAGCTAAGCGTTTTTGTGGTCATTTGTGCAGTATGTATGAATTTTACTAATATTACGTGGCTAGCTAGCTAGCTTCCGGAAAAAACTAAACCATGCCTACGGGACAAGCACATTGTTCGTCGGTCTTCCTATTAACATGGAGACCGCCATGCTCGTAGGCCTATTTGTTTGCTGCCTGTGGAGCCTGGATTGTCCTGTATTATATTGTTTTCTTTGTCTGCTTAGGTTATCTTTGTATTTTTTTTTGCGAAATGAACATAAAGAAATTTTTTTTTGAACGTTTGTGCTGTATGTAATTTCGTTATAAGTATGTAGCTAGCATGCTAGCTAGCTACATGGAACTCCATGTTGTGACACGGAGCCCTGCGAACCATAATCGCAATGCATTTTCATAAAACAGTATGCTAGTTTGCATTTATAATTGTGTTTCATCATTGTATGACATTTGTCTGTTGTGATGTTACGATTAAATTTTTGCTTTGATTGCTATTTACGTTGTATTATTCAGCATATTTTCGCTGCATACTGCCCGTTTATAGTTAGCGGACAAAGCGTTAGCGTTGATGCGTTTTTTGCATGTATATTGTAGCTGATGCGGTCCGCTTGACAGTCATCTGCGCTTGCTGGAATCACCGATTTTTTTTAAAGATGGTATAACGTGTTATATCGTCTTCTGTGTCTAGTTAGCTCCGTCTTGCATTTTGTGTTACCTAGCTGGACATAGCTAAGCATTTTTATGGTCATTTGTGCAGTATGAATGAATTTGACTAATATTACGTGGCGAGCTAGCTAGCTAGCTGCCCGGGATAAACTAAGACATGCCTCGGGGACCAGCGCATTGTTCGTCGGTCTTCGTATTAAAATGGAGACCGCTATGCTCGTGAGGCCTATTTGCTTGATGCCTGAGGAGCCTGGATTGTCGTGTATTATATTGTTTTCTATGTCTGCTTAGGTTATCTTTTGTATTATTTTAGCGAAATGAACATAACGAAGAATTTTTGTGAACGTTTGTGCTGTATGTAATTATTTCGTTACAAGTATGTAGCTAGCATGCTAGCTAGCTACGTGGAACTCCGTGTTGTGACACGGAGCCATGCGAACCATAATCGCAATGCATTTTCATAAAACAATATGCTAGTTTGCATAAGATAATTATGTTTCATAATTGTATGACATTTGTCTGTTGTGATGTTACGATTAAATTTGTGGTTTGATAGCTATTTACTTTGTATTATTCAGTATATTTTCGCTCGCATCGGAAGCAAAACAAGATGGCGGCGTTTCAATTTTGTCCCGATGCTGTTTAGCCAATAGGAAAAAGAGAGAGAGAACGGTCGATGCTGTTTAGCCAATTGGAAAAGTGAGAGAGTGTGGTTGTGCAAGAAAGTCTCGCTCCCATTGAAAATGAATGGGCTCCATTCATTGTCAATGGGGAATTTTTTCATTTTTAATTGCTAATAATTCATAAACTATAATTAATATCGATATGATTTTGAATAGCAACGATCTGCACATATAGTAGAATAATTTGGTATGCAGGTTGTATGGGTAGTATGAAAACTGTTGGAGGAGTTAGTGTTAACAGAATGGGAAGAAAAGAATAAAAAAAAAATAAAAAAAGTTGAAGAATGAGAGTTTATAGAAAAGTTTATAAAGAAACTCTGAGTTTGCATGTGATAGCACAATTCACTGTATAATGTGATGTTTATTTTTGCATTGTCCTGCACTCTGCTGTATGATAAGGTGCAAAGTGTCTTCTTTACTGATAGGCAAGTATGATAAACTATGATGACCGTCCATTGCATGGTCGTTAAGTGACCAGGGCATATGTATGGTAAGGGTTAATTTAGTTGTCAAGCTACATCATTGGTATGTAGCATAATAAAAGTTATTTGGATGATGATGATCTTCATTGTTGTCAGTAATGGTTCAGGTATATATTTGTTTATTATCTATATACTGGTTTTACATGGCTATTGATGCACTATCATCATTATCGACATGTTATTATTCACAGCATATGATTGTAATACAACTATTGTTCATCAAAGTCCAACTTGATGTGCTGGACGATACAGGTCCGACATTTATGATCATTCTTTTGCTTTTATCAATATAGTAGAATGGACATTGCTAAAAGATGTATTATTACTTTCTATTTATTACTATTATTATAATTTTTTTATTGGTAACAGTAATTTCTGGACTGGCAGCATCACCACCTTGTAAAGCAGCCGTAGTAATTGAGAGGCACAGGGTTCAAAGGGTGGTGCAGTCAGCCTAGCGAGTTTTTGGTGCTGTATTGCCTAACCTGATGGACTTACACAATATGAGGTGAGGACCCCAGTCACCCAAACCATGGCCTCTTCTTGACGAAGCTGTCCAGTCGGAAGCCAGGCTATGTGAACATTGCAGCCAAGACCAATTACCAAAGCCACAGCTTCTACCCCCATACTCTCTGTAAGACCAATAAGACGTGCACTGCTCTCTCAGTACGAATTACTGAGCTGCTTCCTTCATCTTTTTGCTCATTGCAATTGCCTTTATAATATCTTGTAAATACAGAATGTTCATTTATTTGAGCCTACTTTGTCTTATATTGTTATTTTTACTCTATGATGATGAAATTTTTACTATCTTTTTTCTCATTATTTTCATTGGGTTTGAATTTTGTGAAGTGATAGAGATGCATATTAATCTCCTTAATAATAAAACTTGAACAATTTGAATTGATAATATTTATGATGCACTTTCATAAAGATGTATAATTATACACACCAGTGCATAATATACTTGTAGGTTGTATTGCAAAAAATCATTTTGTATATTCATAGTGTTTGTTTTTTTAAAGTCTACTTTGTTTTATCTTATTATTTGTTTTTTTATCGTAATTTTGTCTCAGTATTTTAATTGGGTTTGAATTTTTTATACTATGAGAGATTCATTTTCTTCTCCGTATTCCTATCCCAGCATATCTTTTGGGCGAGAGGCAGAAATATACCCTGGACAGGTAGCCAGTCCATCGCAGGGTATACACCATATGCTCTCACCATACCTTTGGGCATATTAGAGTCTCCAATTAGCCTGATATGCATGTATTTGGACTGTGGGAGGAAACCAGAACACCTCGAGAAAACCCACAGGGGCACGGGGTGAACATGTAAACTCCACCCAGAAACGCCACGGGCGGATTCAAACCCACAACCTTCTTGCTGGGAGGCCGACCACCGTGCCGCCCTACTGACTAAGATGAATAATGGAAGACCAGATCTCACTGCTTTGAACGGCATGTGGATATGATGAATCACAAAACTTGAACAATTTGATTATGTATGTATGTATTATAAATGTTTGATTTTTGTTTTAATTATCATTGGTGCTATTATTATTATAATCATTTTTGATTATGATAATATAATAGTTATATTAATATTAATTAATAGTGTTATGATATCAATATAATACAGAACCCTCCCCAGGAATGCAAAGTGTCTTTTAAAGTTTCTGTGACGATAATGATATTATGAATATTACTGGTATTGTCATCATCAAAAAAAAATAATCAAGCATGGTTGACTGTTCAGTTTTTCGTGTCAGCACAGATTTTGTGCTAAAGTAAATAATGCGTTACTCTCGCTGACGGGCTCTCACGTTGTTTTCATTAGCAACAGTGTTTTTCCGAGCGTTTGTGAAGAATTACCGCGTGAAAATGAGCTAAAGGCCAACAAAAACACTAAATTGTATGAAATGTTAAATTCCGCACGGCACACGAAAAAATTATTCAGCAGGAAAACTGGTGAAGGCACAGCACTTCTTAAACATTCGGACATGCTGTTTACTTTTGCTCACATTTTCCCACGCCTGATTGTTTTACGTTGATCCTGTGTGTGTTAACGAAGGACAAGTTAATGATTGTTAAAACATTAACGTTATTTCTGACTTCGCTTCAATCCATCCCTTGCTTTGCGCCATGAAAAGTGAACGCACCAGCGTAACACACTAAACTCACCTGCAATCGCTTCTCATTGTCTTCCTTGATGAAAGCAGATTGCATCTGTCGTTTAGGACCGATTTCTTAAAAAATCGCACCCCCTTTAGCTCGCAACATTATACAATCTTTGGCGGATATGTTTTCATCAAACTGTCAGCTACTGTTTGCTGCGGAATGTTTACATCTACCACGTGTACCGAGGGAAGTTGGCAGTCGGGTGAGCACCGGCAAACCAGGCGATTGTCTTTAAAGTGGCTAAATGGACAAGTGATAACGCAAATCTATAATATTTTTTGATCGACATAAAATGATATGTGGACATTTACTGAGGAGAAAACATCATAGCAGAACCCTTAGTTCGAAGGCATAATACTGTCTGACATCGATTTCATGACCTTCGGAAGCAAGTATTCATGTCACCTAATTTTAGAATGAGCAGATCATCCATCGGTTCTCGAGTCCCTGTAACGCTACGCTGTCAGACGGCTCTGGGTGCTGAATGTTTACGTGAAATATTATGCGTTTAAAAGGGGCTTTTACCGGCCAATTTGTTTTGTAGCAGAATATTACATCTTGGCCGATAAAAGCCCATTTTAAATGCATATTATTCCACGTAAACGTAAATAGATCGCTAGCACCAGGAAGCTAGTTATCTCGCTAGCTAGCTAGCCTGCGATTTAGGCTATCAATACTGTGACGGATTATTTCAAATAAAATCGAGTATTGTTGTGTCTGTGTGTTTTGCTGTTTATTGCATTATTATACCTAACTGGACATAGCTAAGCGTTTTTGTGGTCATTTGTGCAGTATGTATGAATTTTACTAATATTACGTGGGCTAGCTAGCTTCCCGGAAAAACTAAACCATGCCTACGGGACAAGCACATTGTTCGTCGGTCTTCCTATTAACATGGAGACCGCTGCGGCTCGTAGGCCTATTTGTTTGCTGCCTGTGGAGCCTGGATTGTCCTGTATTATATTGTTTTCTTTGTCTGCTTAGGTTATCTTTGTATTATTTTTGCGAAATGAACATAAAGAAAAAATTTTTGAACGTTTGTGCTGTATGTAATTTCGTTATAAGTATGTAGCTAGCATGCTGGCTAGCTACATGGAACTCCATGTTGTGACACGGAGCCCTGCGAACCATAATCGCAATGCATTTTCATAAAACAGTATGCTAGTTTGCATTTATAATTGTGTTTCATCATTGTATGACATTTGTCTGTTGTGATGTTACGATTAAATTTTTGCTTTGATTGCTATTTACGTTGTATTATTCAGCATATTTTCGCTGCATACTGCCCGTTTATAGTTAGCGGACAAAGCGTTCGCGTTGATGCGGATTTTGCATGTATATTATAGCTGATGCGGTCCGCTTGACAGTCATCTCGCGCTTGCTGGAATCACCGATTTTTTTAAAGATGGTATAACGTGTTATATCGTCTTCTGTGTCTAGTTAGCTCCGTCTTGCATTTTGTTTTACCTAGCTGGACATAGCTAAGCATTTTTATGGTCATTTGTGCAGTATGAATGAATTTGACTAATATTATGTGGCGAGCTAGCTAGCTAGCTGCCGGGATAAACTAAGACATGCCTCGGGGACCAGCGCATTGTTTCGGGTCTTCGTATTAAAATGGAGACCGCTATGGCTCGTAGGCCTATTTGCTTGATGCCTGAGGAGCCTGGATTGTCGTGTATTATATTGTTTTCTATGTCTGCTTAGGTTATCTTTGTATTATTTTAGCGAAATGAACATAACGAAGAATTTTTGTGAACGTTTGTGCTGTATGTAATTATTTCGTTACAAGTATGTAGCTAGCATGCTAGCTAGCTACGTGGAACTCCGTGTTGTGACACGGAGCCATGCGAACCATAATCGCAATGCATTTTCATAAAACAATATGCTAGTTTGCATAAGATAATTATGTTTCATAATTGTATGACATTTGTCTGTTGTGATGTTACGATTAAATTTGTGGTTTGATAGCTATTTACTTTGTATTATTCAGCATATTTTCGCTCGCATCGGAAGCAAAACAAGATGGCGGCGTTTCAATTTTGTCCCGATGCTGTTTAGCCAATAGGAAAAGAGAGAGAGAACGGTCGATGCTGTTTAGCCAATTGGAAAAAGAGAGAGTGTGGTTGTGCAAGAAAGTCTCGCTCCCATTGAAAATGAATGGGCTCCATTCATTGTCAATGGGAATTTTTTCATTTTTAATTGCTAATAATTCATAAACTATAATTAATATCGATATGATTTTGAATAGCAACGATCTGCACATATAGTAGAATAATTTGGTATGCAGGTTGTATGGGTAGTATGAAAACTGTTGGAGGAGTTAGTGTTAACAGAATGGGAAGAAAAGAAAAAAAATAAAAAAAAAAAAATGAAAAAGAAATAAACAAAAATAAGTTGAAAGATCCTGAGTTTGCATGCTTGACATGCAAACTAAAAAATTAACTGAAAGATAATGAGAAATAACAATAGTTTGCATTGTCCTGCACTCTGCAAACTGAATGAGAGTTTATAAAAAAAACTTGAGTTTGCATGTGATAGCACAATTCACTGTATAATGTGATGTTTATTTTTGCATTGTCCTGCACTCTGCTGTATGATAAGGTGCAAAGTGTCTTCTTTACTGATAGGCAAGTATGATAAACTATGATGACCGTCCATTGCATGGTCGAAGTGACCAGGGCATATGTATGGTAAGGGTTAATTTAGTTGTCAAGCTACATCATTGGTATGTAGCATAATAAAAGTTATTTGGATGATGATGATCTTCATTGTTGTCAGTAATGGTTCAGGTATATATTTGTTTATTATCTATATACTGGTTTTACATGGCTATTGATGCACTATCATCATTATCGACATGTTATTATTCACAGCATATGATTGTAATACAACTATTGTTCATCAAAGTCCAACTTGATGTGCTGGACGATACAGGTCCAACATTTATGATCATTCTTTTGCTTTTATCAATATAGTAGAATGGACATTGCTAAAAGATGTATTATTATTTTTCTAATTATTACTATTATTATAATTTTTTTATTGGTAACAGTAATTTCTGGACTGGCAGCATCACCACCTTGTAAAGCAGCCGTAGTAATTGAGAGGCACAGGGTTCAAAGGGTGGTGCAGTCAGCCCAGCGAGTTTTTGGTGCTGTATTGCCTAACCTGATGGACTTACACAATATGAGGTGAGGACCCCAGTCACCCAAACCATGGCCTCTTCTTGACAAAGCTGTCCAGTCGGAAGCCAGGCTATGTGAACATTGCAGCCAAGACCAATTACCAAAGCCACAGCTTCTACCCCCATACTCTCTGTAAGACCAATAAGACGTGCACTGCTCTCTCAGTACGAATTACTGAGCTGCTTCCTTCATCTTTTTTGCTCATTGCAATTGCCTTTATAATATCTTGTAAATACAGAATGTTCATTTATTTGAGCCTACTTTGTCTTATATTGTTATTTTTACTCTATGATGATGAAATTTTTATTATCTTTTTTCTCATTATTTTCATTGGGTTTGAATTTTGTGAAGTGATAGAGATGCATATTAATCTCCTTAATAATAAAACTTGAACAATTTGAATTGATAATATTTATGATGCACTTGCACTTTCATAAAGATGTATAATTATACACACCAG
This sequence comes from Gymnothorax javanicus, assembly GCA_029692085.1. Lineage (NCBI taxonomy): Eukaryota > Metazoa > Chordata > Actinopteri > Anguilliformes > Muraenidae > Gymnothorax > Gymnothorax javanicus. Next base: position 382,770 of record JAFJMP010000022.1, read on the forward strand.
TGCATAATATACTTGTAGGTTGTATTGCAAAAATCATTTTGTATATTCATAGTGTTTGTTTTTTTAAAGTCTACTTTGTTTTATCTTATTATTTGTTTTTTTTATCGTAATTTTGTCTAAGTATTTTAATTGGGTTTGAATTTTTTTATACTATGAGAGATTCATTTTTTTCTTCTCCGTATTCCTATCCCAGCATATTTTTTGGGCGAGAGGCAGAAATATACCCTGGACAGGTAGCCAGTCCATCGCAGGGTATACACCATATGCTCACTCATACCTTTGGGCATATTAGAGTCTCCAATTAGCCTGATATGCATGTATTTGGACTGTGGGAGGAAACCAGAGCACCTCGAGAAAACCCACGGGGCACGGGGGTGAACATGTAAACTCCACCCAGAAACGCCACGGGCGGATTCAAACCCACAACCTTCTTGCTGGGAGGCCGACCACCGTGCCGCCCCTACTGACTAAGATGAATAATGGAAGACCAGATCTCACTGCTTTGAACGGCATGTGGATATGATGAATCACAAAACTTGAACAATTTGATTATGTATGTATGTATTATAAATGTTTGATTTTTGTTTTAATTTCATCATTATTATTATTATTATTATAATCATTTTTGATTATGATAATATAATAGTTATATTAATATTAATTAATAGTGTTATGATATCAATATAATACAGAACCCTCCCCAGGAATGCAAAGTGTCTTTTAAAGTTTCTGTGACGATAATGATATTATGAATATTACTGGTATTGTCATCATCAAATAAAAATAATCAAGCATGGTTGACTGTTCAGTTTTCGTGTCAGCACAGATTTTGTGCTAAAGTAAATAATGCGTTACTCTCACCGACGGGCTCTCACGTTGTTTTCATTAGCAACAGTGTTTTTCCGAGCGTTTGTGAAGAATTACCGCGTGAAAATGAGCTAAAGGCCAACAAAAACACTAAATTGTATGAAATGTTAAATTCCGCACGGCACACGAAAAAAATTATTCAGCAGGAAAACTGGTGAAGGCACAGCACTTCTTAAACATTCGGACATGCTGTTTACTTTTTGCTCACATTTTCCCACGCCTGATTGTTTTACGTTGATCCTGTGTGTGTTAACGAAGGACAAGTTAATGATTGTTAAAACATTAACGTTATTTCTGACTTCGCTTCAATCCATCCCTTGCTTTTGCGCCATGAAAAGTGAAACGCACCAGCGTAACACACTAAACTCACCTGCAATCGCTTCTCATTGTCTTCCTTGATGAAAGCAGATTGCATCTGTCGTTTAGGACCGATTTCTTAAAAAAATCGCACCCCCCTTTAGCTCGCAACATTATACAATCTTTGGCGGATATGTTTTCATCAAACTGTCAGCTACTGTTTGCTGCGGAATGTTTACATCTACCACGTGTACCGAGGGAAGTTGGCAGTCGGGTGAGCACCGCAAACCAGGCGATTGTCTTTAAAGTGGCTAAATGGACAAGTGATAACGCAAATCTATAATATTTTTTGATCGACATAAAATGATATGTGGACATTTACTGGGGAGAAAACATCATAGCAGAACCCTTAGTTCGAAGGCATAATACTGTCTGACATCGATTTCATGACCTTCGGAAGCAAGTATTCATGTCACCTAATTTTAGAATGAGCAGATCATCCATCGGTTCTCGAGTCCCTGTAACGCTACGCTGTCAGACGGCTCTGGGTGCTGAATGTTTACGTGAAATATTATGCGTTTAAAAAGGGCTTTTACCGGCCAATTTGTTTTGTAGCAGAATATTACATCTTGGCCGATAAAAGCCCGTTTTAAATGCATATTATTCCACGTAAACGTAAATAGATCGCTAGCACCAGGAAGCTAGTTATCTCGCTAGCTAGCTAGCCTGCGATTTAGGCTATCAATACTGTGACGGATTATTTCAAATAAAATCGAGTATTGTTGTGTCTGTGTGTTTTGCTGTTTATTGCATTATTATACCTAACTGGACATAGCTAAGCGTTTTTGTGGTCATTTGTGCAGTATGTATGAATTTTACTAATATTACGTGGCTAGCTAGCTAGCTTCCCGGAAAAAACTAAACCATGCCTACGGGACAAGCACATTGTTCGTCGGTCTTCCTATTAACATGGAGACCGCATGCTCGTAGGCCTATTTGTTTGCTGCCTGTGGAGCCTGGATTGTCCTGTATTATATTGTTTTCTTTGTCTGCTTAGGTTATCTTTGTATTATTTTTTGCGAAATGAACATAAAGAAAAATTTTTTGAACGTTTTGTGCTGTATGTAATTTCGTTATAAGTATGTAGCTAGCATGCTGGCTAGCTACATGGAACTCCATGTTGTGACACGGAGCCCTGCGAACCATAATCGCAATGCATTTTCATGAAACAGTATGCTAGTTTGCATTTATTGTGTTTCATCATTGTATGACATTTGTCTGTTGTGATGTTACGATTAAATTTTTGCTTTGATTGCTATTTACGTTGTATTATTCAGCATATTTTCGCTGCATACTGCCCGTTTATAGTTAGCGGACAAAGCGTTCGCGTTGATCGGATTTTGCATGTATATTGTAGCTGATGCGGTCCGCTTGACAGTCATCCGCGCTTGCTGGAATCACCGATTTTTTTAAAGATGGTATAACGTGTTATATCGTCTTCTGTGTCTAGTTAGCTCCGTATTGCATTTTGTGTTACCTAGCTGGACATAGCTAAGCATTTTTATGGTCATTTGTGCAGTATGAATGAATTTGACTAATATTACGTGGCGAGCTAGCTAGCTAGCTGCCGGGATAAACTAAGACATGCCTCGGGGACCAGCGCATTGTTCGTCGGTCTTCGTATTAAAATGGAGACCGCTGCATGCTCGTAGGCCTATTTGCTTGATGCCTGAGGAGCCTGGATTGTCGTGTATTATATTGTTTTCTATGTCTGCCTAGGTTATCTTTGTATTATTTTAGCGAAATGAACATAACGAAGAATTTTTGTGAACGTTTCTACTGTATGTAATTATTTCGTTACAAGTATGTAGCTAGCATGCTAGCTAGCTAACACGGAGCCATGCGAACCATAATCGCAATGCATTTTCATAAAACAATATGCTAGTTTGCATAAGATAATTATGTTTCATAATTGTATGACATTTGTCTGTTGTGATGTTACGATTAAATTTGTGGTTTGATAGCTATTTACTTTGTATTATTCAGTATATTTTCGCTCGCATCGGAAGCAAAACAAGATGGCGGCGTTTCAATTTTGTCCCGATGCTGTTTAGCCAATAGGAAAAGTGAGAGAGTGTGGTTGTGCAAGAAAGTCTCGCTCCCATTGAAAATGAATGGGCTCCATTCATTGTCAATGGGAATTTTTTCATTTTTAATTGCTAATAATTCATAAACTATAATTAATATCGATATGATTTTGAATAGCAACGATCTGCACATATAGTAGAATCATTTGGTATGCAGGTTGTATGGGTAGTATGAAAACTGTTGGAGGAGTTAGTGTTAACAGAATGGGAAGAAAGAGAATAAAAATAAAAAAATAAAAATAAAAAAAAATAAAAATAAGTTGAAAGATCCTGAGAAATAACAATAGTTTGCATGCTTCACATGCAAACTAATAAAAATAAGTTGAAAGATCCTGAGAAATAACAATAGTTTGCATGCTTCACATGCAAACTAATAAGTTGAAAGATCCTGAAAATAACAATAGTTTGCATGCTGCTTCACATGCAAACTAATAAAAATAAGTTGAAAGATCCTGAGAAATAACAATAGTTTGCATGCTTCACATGCAAACTAATAAGTTGAAAGATCCTGAGAAATAACAATAGTTTGCATGCTTCACATGCAAACTAATAATAAGTTGAAAGATCCTGAGAAATAACAATAGTTTGCATGCTTCACATGCAAACTAAAAATAAAAATAAGTTGAAAGATCCTGAGAAATAACAATAGTTTGCATGCTTCACATGCAAACTAATAATAAGTTGAAAGATCCTGAGAAATAACAATAGTTTGCATGCTTCACATGCAAACTAATTAATATCGATATGATTTTGAATAGCAACGATCTGCACATATAGTAGAATCATTTGGTATGCAGGTTGTATGGGTAGTATGAAAACTGTTGGAGGTGTTTGTGTTAACAGAATAGGAAGAAAGAGAATAAAAATAAAAATAAGTAGAAAGATCCTGAGAAATAACAATAGTTTGCATGCTTCACATGCAAACTAATAAGTTGAAAGATCCTGAGAAATAACAATAGTTTGCATGCTTCACATGCAAACCTGCCTCGGGGTTAATGGACAGTTTCTGGGGTAAAGGTCAGCGTTGAACGTCTTGCAAACCACCGAAAACAGCTGAGACAACTTTGGCAGGGAGAATGCCGCAGTGCCATGAACTGGACTTTTCAGAGACTGCATCAGAAAATACTTCACATTACCTCCCTTGATGTTGCAAATCCAATGTGTATTTTTGTTATACGACACAATCTGATTGGTAACATTAATACCAGTTATCTTTGTAATTCTGGACTGTAACTGATGTTTCATGGCAAACTGTAGTGCAAGCATATCATGTTTGGAATCATTTTACTCCACTAAGATTCCGAAATCGCATGGTGCATATTTTGAAGGGATTTAAATTGTACTGAACCCTCATTCAATAAGTATGAAAAGAAATCTACTTCTGCTTCTCATGGTAATGGCCCCTCCCAAACCCCCTCTGAGGAGGGGTTGCCTTCCTAAGTACCCAAAGTGATTTATGACCCTGCTTTCGGAAGTGCTTCTGGAGTTTGGGCTTAAAAGGGAGAGGAACAAAGGATTCGGGGAAGACCGCACCCAGTTTCCCCCGCGTGCATCTCCATGCCGTGTGTTGCCAATAGTAGTTATGGAGGATCGCAACCGACTTCCCACACAGGCATCTCCATGCCTTGTGTAGACAATAGTAATTATGGAAGATCGTAGACGACTTCCCACACGTGCATCTGTATGTGTGTAGCCGGTATCACAATGGAAGATTGCATTCAACTTCCCCCACGCACATCTCCATGCCGTGGTTAGCTTTAATCTAGTCAGTGAAGATCTTGGGCGATTTGACGTGATATTGCGATGGAAGCTTGTATCCATCCTTCCCTCATATACTTTTTGTATATGTGTAGTTTTGAGCTGCGCCAGGCATGATATGACTTCTACTTTTACCTTCCTGTAACGATGTAATTGGTTTGTGTGATGTAAGCTTGGGCCTGCCTGGCGAAATAAATTGATAATTGTATTGTATTTTGTTGTGGGATTCTGATTTGGACGAACATATTCCCTTTCAGCTCGAAGCCCGTCTCCTTCTTTGGGACGAGGACTGTAAGTGCGATGCCTGATCAACACGCTTTTGGTCTGCGTTATTAGTGGATTTTCCACGCTGTGATTGGTCTTATGATTAGGCTTCGAGGACATTCCGTTATACCGAGTCGCCTTGGTCCCTGAAAGGAAATCTTTCAAATACGAAGTCCCTGAACTGATAATGTCACACTTCGGTGTTTCTCGCTTTGGGCCCCGGTAATCCCTAGTCATAGCTATTTTCTCTGTCAAATTATCACAAGATAATAATACCGCCAGCCTCTGAGTTAATCCACCGAAGTGGGTTGTACAAATGCTTCTGGTCTGGAGGAGTAAGGTATAAACCAGTTCTGGGTCCGATGCACAACATAGCTCTCAATTCATAAATTGGAGTCAAGTCAATATTTATGCAAACGCATGGTAACCGCAATTGGGTATAACTAAATTTTATATCCTAAATTTCATATGGAGTCAGATGAATTGCAACCGCTACGACATGAGGACTGCAGCATCCGCAAGGCACGTTTCAGGCCACTTAAAAGCAGAACGTGAAAGACGTCATCACGTTTTGCCTGAGGCAGTGGTCTAGTGCTGAAGCTGTAGCCAGACCCCATTATTATAATGGAGTCCGTTAAGACTTTCTTTTCCCTGGCTGTTAAGGCAAACACGCTGAGACCTTCCGCCTCAGCTAGGACCCTCCTTGGCCTGGTTGCACGGTGTTTACAGTGTCAGTAAGTCTGTGAATCCAAATACTTACCAGTCAATGGTAGGTAGTCTGCTGTATGCGGCAATGGTAGCCTTCAAGACTAGATATAGCACAAGCAGTGAGTGCTGTCTCAAAGTTCAATGCAGAACCCAACGCTACACATCTGACTGCTGTGAAGAGAATACTTAGACACTTGAAAGGGACACTGAACCTTGCTCTCAAGTATGAACAGTCAGATTCTGCAACTTTAGCTGGATTTTCAGACGCTGACTGGGCTGGAGATCAAGATGATCGTCGCTCAACAACCGGCAAAGTTTTTCTGCTGAGTGGAGGAGCAGTGAGTTGGCTTAGCAAGAAACAGTCAACAGTTGCACTCTCGTCTGCAGAAGCAGAATACGTCGCACTGAGCCACGCAGCTCAGGAATGTACCTGGCTTCAACGACTGCTGAAAGACCTCGGACTGGACACTACACCAACCGTGATGCTGGAAGACAATCAAGGAGCCATCGCAATCGTGAAGAACCCTGTTGATCATTCGAGAACCAAGCACATTGCTATTCGCTATCATTACATTCGTGAATGAGTGCAGAATGGACAAATGCAACTACAATACTGTCCAACTGATGATATGAAAGCAGATATCTTGACCAAGGCAGTAACTAAACAAAAGTTTGAGTATCTTAGGAGAGAGATTGGACTTTGTGCTACCTAATTTAGTAAGAACATACTGTATATTGTTTTATGTTGAATGTGTGGAGAACACTGTAAGAAAGGCTAAGACACCAGAAAGAAAAGAGCCCTGCTAGATTGAGCATTAAGGATTTATTATTTTGATGTTATCTGTTTAGTTAAGCATTGGTCTAAGTGATATGATTTAGAGTAAAGGTTTTTGATACCATTGTAAAATTAAGTGGGAGTGTTGTAATACAGTAATTTGAATATGGGACCAGAGATTGTGTAACACTGCCCCCTAGTGTGTACATTTTTTTCAAGCACTGAATAAACAAGTGAAACTGCAATAGATCATGCTATAGCCGAGGTGAAAGATGTCAGCCGCTATCTTGCGTTTGGCCTTACATGCCGCCACTTTTCTACCTCTGTACTTCGGGAACTGATGAACACAGGCAGCACAAAGCGTCTTTCATAAATCAGCCAGCACAGGTTGGTCAAGTTTATCATGGGAGTCCCTGATGTCATTCTGAACATGCTGAAATATATTACAAACGCATATGCAGTTTTTGTCGAAGCGTATGAACATAATGTGAAATCGGCTGCAGTACAAGGGGCACCAGTGAAAATCTTGCCTGGGGCACTAAATTGGTCAGGGCGGCTCTAATATGAACACTTCACTCCCGAACCCCTCCCCTTCTGTGTCACACATTACACTTATCGCTGAGGCTCTGGGAGTCCTGCGGATTTTGGCACAAGCTCCCCAACAAACAATTATTTAAACAACTTCAGCAGGGAAACATTTATACAGCTCCCTTGAAATTCCTAGCAAATAAGAATATTTCCTTATTCTGAATATTTTTTTATCAATGGCTGAATCATAACTGCCTCAGATTGTGTGGTCAGTGATTAACATCTGACAGTTAAACTGGTTTATAGAGCACAAATTCCAGACTTGCTCCGCGTGTAACTAAATAACTTCATTTCAGGCAAGGATTGCTGCCCGAAGTGCTTCAAATGGAAGAAACTCAAAGATTAACGATGAAATCGAGGGATAATATTAGAAGATGGTCTCTTTAGAAAATGATAAAAACAATGACAGAAAAATTAAAGTCATGATAAAATTAGAGGCTGTCACAACTGCAAAACCATAAACACCCGCCAACATGTAGTTACACAGTATTTGTAGGTCATTTCATCATTTCAGACAGATCATTCATAAATACTGGCACTAAACAGAAACAAATCCGTGTCTCATAGACCTTTTCCAAACATCACAGAGGTTAGTTTCTGAGAGAAAACCCAAACATCAGAGACATGTTAGTGACATCAGAAACGCCCCCCACGATAAGGAGCAGTTTCCTATCAAACACACCAGATGAGAATAATTAATATGGGGCTCGTTACCACGGCAGCCTCAGTCATGAGTCTGAATACTGTCACCCTGAGGCTGGGGCTGAGGTGATGATCAGTGGTGTGATTTCATGTAACACTGCCAGTGTTGTTTAAGTGTTAAAGAGACCATGGTGTATGTGGGTAAAACTGGTACAGCATTTAGATCAGGGTCAGTGATCCATGTTGCACCAGCAGAGCTGGTGATGTCTGGAGCTCTTGCTCTGTAACTCCCAAAACCACAGCGTCTCCCCCCTGAGATTTGTGTGCTTTAAGAGGGGGGGGTATTGCCCCCTTGTGGTGATATGGAGAACGCCCTTCTCGGACAGGATTTAACTCTTAGACGTGTCAGGTCAGAGCTCTCAAGAATTAATTTGATATCAACCTTTCCGACGACCTATCGCCATGGCTAATGTGTAATATTCTGATTTTAATTACATTGTGCGCATCATATATCGCAAGCCAAGTATGTAATTGTTTGGCTGCTCTCACGGCCGAGTGTGAGGGTTGTTTTTGGTCACCATAATGTAATAATTTGGTCACCATAATTTGTGTAACTTGGCTTTGACTCTTCTATGATTATTTTTTGGCTTTGTGGTTTAATACATCCAAATGCTGTGCGGCAGATCCAGGGTTAGACCCACAGGAGAGCCATGTCTATGACCAGTACCAAGCAAACCTGCTCAGAAGATAAACAGCACTTTGTACTGAAATTTACTGAATTCTTACACTGTATTAACAGAAGCAACATCTCAGCATAACCAGTCTTGTTTATTCTGGAGTCCATGTGCAACACAGGAGATGATGTCAGAGCTTCAGCAGAGCAGATTTTAGCCCTGAACAGATTTACTCATATTGAGCTCTTACATAATATATAATCATTAATAACTCCTGCTGGGTCACAGTTCAGCACATCAGGGGACTAAAAATCATGACAGAAAAACAATTCCTTTCTAAATTCAGTTTTATTTACAGAAGATCATAGTCAGTAAAAAGAGACAATTACAGCAATAGGTTCAAATACACAATGAAGACACTCAATCCATTGAATCCATGATAGTTTACAGTAATGAAATGAAATAAGTACATTTCAGCGATCATTCTGCATCCCCCATCAGCAGCAGTTACACTGTGAGAGTTTTACATGGGAACTCTTGTAAAAATGAATGAAAGCTGCTGTAAAAATGAGTAAAATAAGGGGGAGCTCACACAGGAGCTTGCCACAGGCTTCTTTTATACAGAGATGCAGAAACAGGAGACAGAATTATTACTTCACTTCAAAAGCACTTTATCCTGCATCTTTCACCAGCATGAAACTCATTTAATCATCTTAAGGACATAAATACACTGAGATCATCAGTGACACCACTGAGCTGAACTCTGAAGAGGCAGAACACGCCCCCTTTAGATGAGTCATGATTATATTCAGCTCCACCTGTTTTACATTATTCTCCAAGATAAACAATACATTTAACTCAGGGCACGTACAATACTGAGAGGTGTGTGTGTGTGTGTGTGTGTGTGTGTGTGTGTGTGTGCGCATATGTGTGTGTGTGTGTGTGTGCGCCTGTGTGAGGATATACGTGTGTGTGTATATGTGTGTGTGAGAGACAGAGAGAGGGACCATAAAAGAGTGTGAAAATGTGTTCTTGTTAGAGGCTGAGTGTGGATATGAGAGTACACTCCTGCTCTGTACACACACACTCCTCTACCATCATCATCACACACTCCTGCTCTGTACACACACACTCCTCTATCATCATCATCATCACACACTCCTGCTCTGTACACACACACACTCCTCTACCATCATCATCACACACTACTCCTCTGTACACACACACTCCTCTACCATCATCATCACACACTCCTGCTCTGTACACACACACTCCTCTACCATCATCATCACACATGCCTGCTCTGTACACACACACTCCTCTACCATCATGATCACACACTCATGCTCTGTTCACACACACTCCTCTACCACCATCATCATCAGACACTCTTGCTCTGTACACACACTCCACTACCATCATCATCATCACACACTCCTGCTCTGTACACACACACTACTCTGTCATCATCATCATCACACACTCCTGCTCTGTACACACACACACTCCTCTCCCATCATCATCACACACTCCTGCTCTGTACACACACACACTCCTCTACCATCATCATCACACACTACTCCTCTGTACACACACACTCCTCTACCATCATCATCACACTCCTGCTCTGTAGACACACACTCCTCAACCAGCATCATCACACACTCATGCTCTGTACACACACACTCCTCTACCATCATCATCACACACTCCTGCTCTGTACAAAAACACTCCTCTACCATCATCATCACACACTCATGCTCTGTACACAAACACTCCTCTACCATCATCATCACACACTACTCCTCTGTACACACACACTCCTCTGTATATTCACACACTCCTGCTCCTCACACACTCCTCTACCATCATCATCACACCTCCTGCTACCATCATCATCACACACACTGTACACACACTCCTCTACCATCATCATCATCATCACACACTCCTGCTCTGTACACACACACACACCATCATCATCATACCATCATCATCACACACACACCCTACCTCATGTCACACACACACTCCCACCTCATCACACACTCCTCTACCATCATCATCATCATCACACACTCCTGCTCTGTACACACACACTCCTCTACCATCATCATCATCACACTCCTGCTCTGTACACACACACTCCTGCTCTGTACACACACACACTCCTCTACCATCATCATCATCACACACTCCTGCTCTGTACACACACACACTCCTCTACCCATCATCATCACACACTCCTGCTCTGTACAAAACTCACTCCTCTGTCATCATCATCATCATCATCATCATGCTCTCATCACACTCCTCCTCTGTACACACATCCTCTATCATCATCACACACTCCTGCTCTGTACACACACATTCCTCTACCATCATCATCACACACTCCTGCTCTGTACACACACACACTCCTCACCATCATCATCACACACTCCTCCTGCTCCTCTACCATCATCATCACACACACTCCTCTACCATCATCATCATCACACACACCCCTGCTCTACCATCATCACACACTCCTCTACCATCATCATCATCATCACACACTCCTGCTCTGTACACACACACACCATCCTCCTGCTCTCATCATCATCACACACTCCTGCTCTGTACACACACACTCCTCTACCATCATCATCATCATCACACACTCCTGCTCTGTACACACACACTCCTCTACCATCATCATCACACACTCCTGCTCTGTACACACACACTCCTCTACCATCATCATCACACACTCCTGCTCTGTACACACACACCTCCACCATCATCATCACACACTCCTGCTCTGTACACACACTCCTCTACCATCATCATCACACACTCCTGCTCTGTACACACACACTCCTCTACCATCATCATCATCACACACTCCTGCTCTGTACACACACACTCTCCTCCACCATCATCATCACACTCCCCACACACACACACTCCTCTACCATCATCATCACACACTCCTGCTCTGTACACACACACTCTCCTCTACCACCATCATCATCATCACACACTCCTGCTCTGTACACACACACTCCTCTATCATCATCATCATCACACATCACCCTGCTCTGTACACACACATCATCCACACTCCTGCTCTGTACACACCATCATCATCATCATCACACACTCCTGCTCTGTACACACACACCTCCTCTACCATCATCATCACACTCCTGCTCTGTACACACACTCACTCCACCATCATCATCATCATCTCACACACACTCCACACACACCTCTACCATCATCATCATCACACACACTCCTGCCTGTACACACACACTCCTCTACCATCATCATCACACTCCTGCTCTGTACACACACACACTCCTCTACCATCATCATCACACACTCCTGCTCACACATCATTCCACTCCTGCTCTGTACACACACACTCCTCTACCATCATCATCACACACACTCCTGCTCTGTACACACACTCTACCCTCTACCATCATCATCATCACACACTCCTGCTCTGTACACACACACACCTCTACCATCATCATCACACACACTCCTGCTCTGTACACACACACACTCCTCACCATCATCATCATCATCATCACACTCCTGCTCTCACACACACACACTCCTCCTCACCATCATCATCACACACTCCTGCTCTGTACACACACACCTCTACCATCATCATCATCACACACTCCTGCTCTGCACACACACTCCTCTACCATCACCATCATCACACACTCCTGCTCTGTACACACACACTCCTCTACCATCATCATCACACACCCTACTCTCTGTACACACACACACTCCTCCACCATCATCACACACACCTGCTCTCTGTACACACACTCCTCTACCATCATCATCATCACACTCCTGCTCTGTACACACACACACCTCTACCATCATCATCATCATCACACACTCTACCATCATCATCACACCTCCTTCTGTACACACACACACATCATCATCATCACACTCCTGCTCTGTACAGACACTCCTCTACCACATCATCCTGCTCTGTACACACACACTCCTCTACATCATCATCATCACACACTCCTGCTCTGTACACACACACACTCCTCTACCATCATCATCACCATCATCACACACACCATCCTGCTCTGTACACACACATCATCACACCCCTGCTCTCATCATCCATCATCACACACACACTCCCTCTACCATCATCATCATCACACACTCCTGCTCTGTACACACACACACCACTCTCTGTACACACACACCATCATCATCATCACACACTCCCTGCTCTGTACACACACACTCATCTCTCCCTCTGTACACACACACTCACCATCATCACACACTCCTGCTCTACACACACACACTCCTCTACCATCATCATCACACTCCCTCTGTACACACACCTCTACCCATCATCATTTCACTCCTGCTCTGTACATACACACTCCTCCACCATCATCATCACACACCCTCCTGTGTACACACACTCCTCTACCATCATCATCACACACTCCCTGCTCTGTACACACACACTCCCACCTCTACCATCATCATCACTCCTGCTCCACACACATCCACACACTCTACCTCCTCCACCATCATCACACTCCTGCTCTGTACACTCCTCATCATCATCATCCACTCCTGCTCTGTACACATCATCATCATCACAGTCCTGCTCTGCTCCTCTACCACACACACACCTCCTGCCACACATCATCATCACACACCTCCTCTGTACACACACACACACACACCCTCTACCATCATCATCACACACTCCTGCTCTGTACACACACTCCTCTACCATCACATCATCACACTCCTCTGTACACACACTCCTCTACCATCATCATCATCACACACTCCTGCTCTGTACACACACACACTCCTCTACCATCATCATCATCACACACTCCTGCTCTGTATACACACACACTCCCCTACCATCATCATCATCACAAACTCCTGCTCTGTACACACACACTCCTCTATCATCATCATCACACACTCCCTACCTCATCACACACACACTCCTCCTCTACCATCATCATCATCATCATCACACACTCCTGCTCTGTACACACACACTCCTCTACCATCATCATCACACACCCCTGCTCTACACACACATCATCATCATCATCACACACTCCTGCTGTACACACACACTCCTCTACCATCATCATCACACACTCCCTCTGTACACACACACACACTCCTCTACCCATCATCATCACACATCACTGCTCTGTACACACACACTCCCCACCATCATCATCACACTCCCACACACATCATCATCATCACACACACCTGCTCTGTACACACACACATCATCCTCTACCATCATCATCATCACACACTCCTGCTCTGTACACACCACTCCTATACCATCACACACACTCTGTCTACCATCATCATCATCATCTCCTGCTCTGTACACACACACTACCTCCTCTCACACATCATCATCACACACTCCCCTCATCATCACACACACTCCTGCTCTACACATCATACCATCATCATCATCATCACACTCCTGCTCTGTACACACACTCCTCCTCTACCATCATCATCATCATCACACACTCCTGCTCTGTACACACACACACTCCTCTACCATCATCATCACACACTCCTGCTCTGTACACACACACTCCTCTACCATCATCATCACACACTCCTGCTATGTACAAACACACTCCTCTACCATCATCATCACACACACTCCTGCTCTGTACACACTCCTCTACCATCATCATCATCATCATCACACACTCTTGCTCTGTACACACACACTCCTCTACCACCATCATCATCACACACTCCTGCTCTGTACACACACTCCTTTACCATCATCATCACACACTCCTGCTCTGTACACACACTCCTCTACCATCATCATCACACACTCCTGCTCTGTACACACACTCTCTACCATCATCATCACACACTCCTGCTCTGTACACACACTCCTCTACCATCATCATCATCATCATCATCATCATCACACTCCTTTTCTGTACACACGCACTCCTCTACAGATAGGTATACTGAGTGTGTGTGTGTGTGTGTGTGTGTGTTTGTGTGTGTGTGTGTGTGTGAGAGAGAGAGAGAGAGAGAGTGAAATTGGATGAGTGTGAGTGTATGAGTGTGAATGTGTATGAATTTGGGGTCGTGTGTGTAAGTTTGTATGTGTATGTGGTTACATTGTGAATATGAAATTGCCAATGAGAGTGTGGAATATGTGTGTGTGCGTGTTAGTACGTGTGTGTATTTCTACTCCAGTTGACAGAGGGACACTGATGATTTATACACTCCAAACCCAGCACAGAGGGGTGTGTGTTGGGTAAAGTGTGTGTGGACTCTGTGCAGGAGGGTCAGTGTGTCAGAGTCAGAGACGCTGTAGAAGGACAGAGTGCCGGCCGGACGGTCCACACACACACCGACCCTGTACACACACACTCCTCCATCACCATCATAACACACTCCTGCTCTGTACACCCACACTCCTCTACCATCATCATCATCACACACTCCTGCTCTGTACACACACACTCCCCTACCATCATCATCATCACACACTCCTGCTCTGTACACACACACACTCCTCTACCATCATCATCATCACACACTCCTGCTCTGTACACACACACTCCTCCATCACCATCATACACACACTCCTGCTCACCACCCCACACTCCTCTACCATCATCATCACACCTCCTGCTCTGTACACACATACACTCATCATCATCATCATCACACACTCCTGCTCTGTACACACACACTCCTCTACCATCATCATCATCACACACTCCTGCTCTGTACACACACACACTCCTCTACCATCATCATCATCATCACACACTCCTGCTACACACACACACTCCTCTACCATCATCATCATCACACACTCCTGCTCTGTACACACACTCCTCTACCATCATCATCATCATCATACACTCCTGCTCCGTACACAAACACTCCTCTACAATCATCATCATCACCCACTCCTGCTCTGTACACACACACACACTCCTCTACCATCATCATCATCATCACACACTCCTGCTCTGTACACACACACTCCTCTACCATGATCATCACACACTCCTGCTCTGTACAAAAACACTCCTCTACCATCATCATCACACACTCATGCTCTGTACACACACACTCCTCTATCATTATCATCACACACTCCTGCTCTGTACACACACACTCCTCTACCATCATCATCACACACTCCTGCTGTGTACACACACACTCCTCTACCATCATCATCACACACTCCTTCTTTGTACACACACACTCCTCTATCATCATCATCATCATCACACACACACTCCTGCTCTGTACAGACACATTCCTCTACCACCATCATCACACACTCCTGCTCTGTACACACACACTCCTCTACCATCATCATCATCACACACTCCTGCTCTGTACACACACACTCCTCCACCATCATCATCACACACTCCTGCTCTGTACACACACACTCCTCTACCATCACCATCATCACACACTCCTGCTCTGTACACACACACACTCCTCAACCATCATCATCACACACTACTCCTCTGTACACACACTCCTCCACCATCATCATTACACACTCCTGCTCTGTACACACACTCCTCTACCATCATCATCATCACACTCCTGCTCTGTACACACACACTCCTCTACCATCATCATCATCACACACTCCTGCTCTGTACACACACACTCCTCCACCATCATCATCACACACTCCTCCCCCTCCACCACACACACACACTCCTCTGTACACCATCATCATCATCATCACACACTCCTGCTCTGTACACACACACACCCTCTACCACATCATTACACAGTCCTGCTCTGTCATCATCATCACACACTCTCCTGCTCTGTACACACACTCCTCTACCATCATCATCACACTCCTGCTCTGTACACACACACTCCCTACCATCATCATCATCACCTCCTGCTCTGTACACACACACTCCTCTCATCATCATCATCACACACTCCTGCTCTGTACACACATTCCTCATCATCATCACACACTCCTGCTCTGTACACACACACTCCTCTACCATCATCATCATCACACACTCCTGCTCCTGTACACACACACTCCTCTACCATCATCATCATCACACACTCCTGCTCTGTACACACACACACCATCATCATCATCATCACACACTCCTGCTCTGTACACACACACTCCTCTACCATCATCATCATACACACTCCTGCTCTGTACACACACTCCTCTACCATCATCATCATCACACACTCCTCTACCATCATCATCACACACTCCCTCTACCATCTACCATCATCACACACTCCTGCTCTGTACACACACACACTCCACCTCCATCTCATCACACTCCTGCTCTGTACACACACACACTCCATCATCATCATCATCACACACTCCTGCTCTGTACACACACACTCCTCTACCATCATCATCACACACTCCTGCTCTGTACACACACACTCCTCTACCATCATCATCATCACACACTCCTGCTCTGTACACACACTCCTCTACCATCATCATCACACCTCCTACACACACACTCCTCTCATCATCATCACACACTCCTGCTCTGTACACACACACACTCCTCTATCATCATCATCATCATCATATAATCCTGCTCTGTACACACACACTCCTCTACCATCATCATCACACACACTCCTGCTCTGTACACACACACTCCTCAACCATCATCATCACCTCTCCTGCTCTGTACACACACACTCCTCTACCATCATCATCACACACTCCTGCTCTGTACACACACACTCCTCTACCATCATCATCATCACACACTCCTGCTCTGTACACACACACTCCTCTACCATCATCATCACACACTCCTGCTCTGTACACACACACACACTCCTCCTCTACCATCATCATCATCACACTCTGCTCTGTACACACACACTCCTCTACCATCATCATCACACACTCCTGCTCTGTACACACACACTCCTCTACCATCATCATCATCACACACTCCTGCTCTGTACACACCCTCTACCTGTCATCACACACACCCTCTACACACACTCCTCTCATCATCATCATCACACAATCCTGCTCTGTACACACACACACTCCTCTACCATCATCATCACACATCTCCTGCTCTGTACACACACACTCCTCTACCATCATCATCATCACACACTCCTGCTCTGTACACACACACTCCTCTACCATCATCATCATCATCATCATCATCATCATCATCATCATCATCATCATCATCACACACTCCTGCTCTGTATACACACACACTCCTCTACCATCATCATCATCACAAACTCCTGCTCTGTACACACACACTCCTCTACCATCATCATCATCACACACTCCTGCTCTGTACACACACACTCCTCTACCATCCATCATCATCATCATCATCATCATCATCATCATCATCATCATCATCACACACTCCTGCTCTGTATACACACACACCCCTCTACCATCATCATCATCACACACTCCTGCTCTGTACACACACACACTCCTCTACCATCATCATCATCTATCACACACTCCTGCTCTGTACACACACACTCCTCTACCATCATCATCATCACACACTCCTGCTCCGTACACACACACACACACTCCTCTACCATCATCATCACACACTCCTGCTCTGTACACACACTCCTCTACCATCATCATCACACACTCCTGCTATGTACAAACACACTCCTCTACCATCATCATCACCACACACTCCTGCTCTGTACACACACACTCCTCTACCATCATCATCATCATCATCACACACTCTTGCTCTGTACACACACACTCCTCTACCATCATCATCACACACTCCTTCTCTGTACACACTCCTCTACCATCATCATCACACACTCCTGCTCTGTACACACACTCCTTTACCATCATCATCACACACTCCTGCTCTGTACACACACACTCCTCTACCATCATCATCACACACTCCTGCTCTGTACACACACACACTCCTCTACCATCATCATCACACACTCCTGCTCTGTACACACACACTCCTCTATCATCATCATCATCATCATCATCATCACACACTCCTTTTCTGTACACACGCACTCCTCTACAGATAGGTATACTGAGTGTGTGTGCGTGTGTGTGTGTGTGTTTGTGTGTGTGTGTGTGTGTGTGAGAGAGAGAGAGAGAGAGTGAAATTGGATGAGTGTGAGTGTATGAGTGTGAATGTGTATGAATTTGGGGACGTGTGTGTAAGTTTGTATGTGTATGTGGTTACATTGTGAATATGAAATTGCCAATGAGAGTGTGGAATATGTGTGTGTGCGTGTTAGTACGTGTGTGTATTTCTACTCCAGTTGACAGAGGGACACTGATGATTTATACACTCCAAACCCAGCACAGAGGGGTGTGTGTTGGGTAAAGTGTGTGTGGACTCTGTGCAGGAGGGTCAGTGTGTCAGAGTCAGAGACGCTGTAGAAGGACAGAGTGCCGGCCGGACGGTCCACACACACACCGACCCTGTACACACACACTCCTCCATCACCATCATCACACACTCCTGCTCTGCGGTAGGGGGAGGGGCGGGTCGGTAAGTCTGTTGGGTTATTATTGTGCCTGATGTAGTAACGGTCCTCAGTGCAGCACAGACTCCAGGAGATTTTATTCCCTCCAAACCCACTGTCCCTCCAGTCTCCTCTCCTGCTGATTCCTTTATCTGTCACTGCTATATAAACCCCTCCCCTCCACCCACACACACTCCACTCAGCCTCCCAGTAACAGCGCTCACACACACTCTCTCTGCACAGAACCTGCCGCGCAGACTTAAATCTGTCTGGATGATCAGGATACGGCTGCTCTCTCCCCGGTGTGTGTGTCACACTCCTGTTCCCCTCAGACAGAGACAGCTCTCTGTGCGCTGTGTTTGGATCCAGTGTGAGGTTACAGCCATCTGCACACCAGAGACATTAATGAGATTAATTATCATTATTAATATTCACCTCACTGTGTGTGTGTGTGTGTGTGTCACACTCCTGTTCCCCTCAGACAGAGACAGCTCTCTGTACACTGTGTTTGGGTCCAGTGTGAGGCGACAGCCGTCTGCACACCAGAGACATTAATGAGATTAATTATCATTATTAACATTCACCTCATTATGTGTGTGTACGCGTGTGCGTGTGTGTGTGTGTGTGTGTGTGTGACACTCCTGTTCCCCTCAGACAGAGACAGGTATCTGTTCGCTGTGTTTGGATCCAGTGTGTGTGGGCGACAGCCGTCTGCACACCAGAGACATTAATGAGATTAATTTTCATTATTAATATTCACCTCATTATGTGTGTGGGTGTGGTGTGAGTGTGTGTGTGTGTGTGTGTGTGTGTGTGTCAGAGAGAGCTGTGACAGTACTTCTATATCCATGCTTATATATCCGTGTGTGTGTGTGTAAGAGAGATGCTTTAGATAAGCCTCTCACACACACACACACACACACACACACACACACACACACAGAGCAGAGAGTGTACCTGTGTGTACCTGTGTGCTCTGTGTCGATACACACTCACATTTCCTGGGTCCTGGTTTGGTCCTGTTCTCTCCACCATGGTCCACACTGTAAGAACAGCAGAACACAGTGAGTGAGTGTGTGAGTGAGTGAGTGAGTGAGTGTGTGTACTTACAGCAGTGTGAGTGTGTCCAGTTTAGCAGCAGACAGTGCTCTCACTCCAGAATCTCCCGGGTATTTTGTATCTCAGGTCCAGCTCTCTCATGTGTGTGTGTGTGTGTGTGTGTACTTACAGCAGTGTGAGTGTGTCCAGTTTAGCAGCAGACAGTGCTCTCACTCCAGACTCTCCTGGGTGATTGTAGCTCAGGTCCAGCTCTCTCAGGTGTGTGTGTGTGTGTGTGTGTGTGTACTTACAGCAGAGTGAGTGTGTCCAGTTTAGCAGCAGACAGTGCTCTCACTCCAGACTCTTCTGGGTGATTGTATCTCAGGTCCAGCTCTCTCAGGTGTGAGGGGTTTGATCTCAGAGCTGAAGCCAGAGAATCACAACCTCTCTGTGTGACTCTACAGCCTGACAACCTGCAGAGAGAAGAACACACACACACACACACACACAGAAACAAACACACACATTGTTATTATCATCAGGAAATACTCCAGCTCTCCCTGCACCTCCTGCATGTTTCCTCTCTCAGTCTCTGTCGGCTGCGCTGCTGTTGCTGTACAGTATGTGCTGGGGGCATCGGCGCCGACGGGGTTAATATTGGGGGAGGGGCAAGAAATGAAGGTAATGTTTGATGATGTCATCGTGCTCCTGGTACATATGAGTGAGTCCAATGCTGTCCCACACCTCTATAAAATTACTTTCATGAACAGGATTTGAGGAGTTACTCATTTTTTAAGTAAATCTTTTTTTTGGATTCAAGTGCCTGCGAATCTAATGAATGCTGTAAAAATCACTGCTGTTTGAGTTTATTTGCATTTTCCATTACTTATCAGGAATTGAGGGTTGTGCTGTACATCAAACGACTACAATCCGCAGTCCAAACTGTTGTGTGGCCAACAATCGTAACACTTCCGGTGGGCGGCGCTGCTGCGACTCGGACGCTAGAGACGGGCGGCGTGTTTCTTCTGTTTTTCTTTAGTTTGTGTAAGTTTGTCAGTGTGTGCTGAATGTGCCACAATGGGGAACACAAAGACTACTGCACTGCTTCTGCTGCTGGTGCTGGTTACATCCAGCGTTTACACACAGCATGACGCCAACACCGCGCTCCGCGGGGGAAACGAGGTGCTGCGGACGGGCAGCAGGGAACGGCTGCTGTCCCTACGGAGGGAAGCCACACCAACGCTGGGCTTGTTGGATGACGTGCCGGAGGAGCTGTTGCGACGGCGTGGAGGCAGGCACCCGCGGAAATGAGGGAGGAGAGGCGGCGTTTGACATCAACTCCGCCGTAGGTGCAACAAACCACCGTTACCATCAATTCTCTTCAGCAACGTTCCCTGAGGAACAAGATTGAGGAGCTACGCCTGAGCGCAAAAATCTGCAATGAATACCGTGAGTCCTGCCTTATGATAAACACTGAGACCTGGCTTCAAGCAGACTTTCCCGACCCACTGGCGCAGGTACAGGGTTTCTCTAATGTCGCGGATGGATAGGAGTAATAACTCATGGAAATCGAGGGAGGTGGAATCTGTGTAAACATTAAGAACTCCTGGTGCTCAAACTTCACAGTTAAAGATACAGTCTGTACACCGGACCTCCAACTTTTATGCTCAAGTCTAAGACCCTTTTATCTACCGGGAGACTATGGGAGCATCTTTATTTGTGCTGTCTATGTCCCGCCTGGTGGGAACGCATCCAGAGCTGCCTCGCGTATCGCTGATTACGTCCACCAGCAATTAGAAAATAAACCTGATGCTCCTATATTTGTACTGAGGGACTTTAACCAGTGCAAACTGGGCTACGCTCTTCCAGGTTTTCACCAATATGTTAACAAGAGCACACGGAAAAATAAAGTATTAGATAAATGCTGTGGTAATATTAAGGAAGCATACGCCGCTAAGATTAAACCACCCCTTGCAAATTCGGATCACAACACTATACAGTTAATTCCCACTTTCAAGTCAGCCCTTAACTCTTTCAACCCCAGATATTCTAGCATCACTATACCCTTCAACCCCACAGCCCTCTGTAGAGGGCTGGTCATTATCTGGACATTGTATCTTACTGTTATCTCTGGAATCCCATTAAATGTAACCTGATATGTTCCAATCAATTAGTCAGATTGTTTGAATTTTCCCTACAGGAATTTGGGGTTGAAGGGAATATGTTGGTCAGCCCTCTGTAGAGGGCTGTGGGGTTGAAGGAGTTAAAAGAAGTAAACCGACGGTAAAGACTGTCAGTATGTGGCAGGAGGGGAACGAGGAGGAGCTACGGGGCTGTTTCCTGGCCACAGACTGGGATATCTTCTTTCAGGACAGCTGTATCCACAATATTGCAGAAACAATAACTGGGTATATACACTTTTGTGTGGACACTGTAGTACCTAAAAAGACTATCAAAATATACCCAAATAACAAAGACTACATTACACCTGATATCAGACACTGCCTCAAACGGAAAAGGCAAGCTTTCCGGGACAATAACACAACTGAACCGAAAACAGTACAGAAAGAGCTAAAGCTCAAATTGAAGGAAGCACGAGAACAACATGGTCTGCGCATTAAAAAAGCTTTTTCAAACAAAAACGCCAAACAACTGTGGGACACTGTGAAAGAAGCAATGGACATGAACTCTAAGAAAGAGAGTATGCAGTTGTTAAATGAAATAGAAAAAAGCAGATGAATTTAACAACTTTCTGGGAGATCAACTATTTCATGACCTGCTGACAGTAGTATACAGCTAAGTGGTCCAGCTGTAATACACATATCCCACTGCAAATCTTAATTTCAAATAGCCCTGGAAGGTCAAAAACCGAATCAGTGGGAGGTAGCATTCCAGTCAGCATCAACTATGACACACTTCTACAGTGCCGCAAAATTTAATGGGACCAAATCCAAGCATACAAAAGGACAAGCCTAGAGTTAAAGGACAGGTTTTATGACCACAGTATAACTTGTGCATGATGGTTAGCTAATACAGTTTATCATGTGTTTTGGCTAATGCGGAGTGGCATATTGGAAATACAGCATTGGAAGTTGCTAGAAGATTTTTAGGTGGTTGCATCATATTTCAATTCAATGCCCAACAATAAAATACAGAATTTTAAATACAAACCCAACTCCAAAAATGTTGACACTGTGCATAGTATGCTAATTCAAACAGTAAGCAGAAATTAGAAAATTCTTTCAACTAAAATTTGCCTTCATCTGTATATAATTGAGAATAGTACAACAGATTACTCCAAGGATTTTCCACTATCACCTTATGGATCATTGTAAACATTCTAATTTTGAAGACTGCAAATTATTCCAAAAAAGGTTGGGACAGGGCTATGTAACTCTGGGTTGGTTGAGGAAGGTTCAGAAAAGCACCTGGTTTGGAAAAATTTTTAAGTAATAATTCTTGCTAACAGGTGATGCTGTCATCTTGAACGCCATAAAAATAAGCACCCAGAAAAAAGCCTTGATCATTTACTAGCCGGGGTGGTGCGAGGTTCAAGAATCCTGTATAAAGTAGAGTATGGAAATATGTCAGCAGGAACAATGTTTAATGCATAATTGTGAGAGTTTAAGGATTCACTATCTACAGTTCATAAATTTAAAAGTTTCCATGAATACTGAGAAGTCAGTGCATGCAATGGGCAAGGCTCAAAACCAGTATTAAATTCTGTCATATTAAAGCCCCAAGGAGACATTGCCTTAAAATCTAATATTCATCTGTAATAAATATAATCACGCGGGCTTGTGAATACTTTGAAATATTGTTATCAGTAAAGGCAATTTGTTGCTGCATCTATGAATGCACTTACACAAAGGTAGTGCTGTGTTGATTTGCACATGTAGATATATAGAATATATCCACCCATATTTGTGCCATAGTTTACAGAAAAAAATCACCTTTCAGCTGCAAAGCTATTTAAACACAGGAGAGTATTACTCCACAGTAATATACCCACTTCTCCAGGGACCACCACACCACTGCTGTACGGTGTCACTTATCAACAACATCCTGAAATGCTGTTGACTCTTATGGGCTCAAGGGACTTTGAGATGGAATGACGCAAAGGGGGAAAGTGCACAATGGATAAGTGAGCGGCAGTCTGAGGAGTTAAAATTTCAAATTGTTTTTTGAAAAATAATGACGTCAAGTTCTTTACCGCCTGGAGGAAAAGGATAAACCCAGAATGTTGCCAGTTTGAGAGCTATTATTTGTCAGTGCCATGGGGGATGTGGTTCTAACCATGGTATGGGTAATTCTGGATATATCTATGAAGGCATCAATAATGCTTAAGCATTCATTAACACATTTTGGTGCAATGTTTGCTGCTGTCTAGACAACATCTATTTGGAGGGATGCCTTTTTGCTGCCTTCAGCTAGCTACAGGCCAGGCCACATATAGTGCACAACATGGCATTAGGGTCAAAGGGCGAGGCCTAGGCTGGCCTGCCTCCCACTGAACACATATGGCACATTACCAAGTGCAGGATATGACAGGTGGGGACTCCCCGGCTGCTTAAAGGCTTTAGATGATCAAGCAGAAATGGGGAGAAAATTCCACATTTGATCTGCAAAACAGCCTCATTTCCTAAACCACTGTTGAGCACTGTTAAAGAGCAGGTGATGTGACACAGCAGTAAACACACTTCTGTCCCAATCCTCACTTCTCTAGATGAGTGTTTGATGCTTGTTGCTCGTTGCACAGAGGCACATGAACAAATTGTTCTGTGTCACATCTCCTCTACACTTTGCTGTGTGTAAATTGACACTGCTGAAGCATGTAGTCTGCTTGGAAATATGGATTAACTT
Organism: Gymnothorax javanicus; assembly: GCA_029692085.1. Lineage (NCBI taxonomy): Eukaryota > Metazoa > Chordata > Actinopteri > Anguilliformes > Muraenidae > Gymnothorax > Gymnothorax javanicus. The sequence goes on from JAFJMP010000022.1 coordinate 407,984, forward strand.
GTGTGGTGAGGGTATATCTCTTGAAAGAAGTGAAAAGCTGTTGTCTTTCAATCAAGGGACATGCAGAGCCATCACCACTTGAAGTTTCATTCAAATGTAACAAACCACTTAATATTATACTTAATGCAAACAATGAGCGTGGCTGCAGTTAGAACACACAGCTCCTATTGTAGTGATGCCCTTATTAGCAAATCTGATTGAAAATAGAGTTTGATGTAATGCTGGCAAGCAAGCAATACCTGGCTGCAGTTAAGTTAGATACATGTGGAAACAATATAAACAACAAAAACAATATTAGTGATACTGCATTAGTAAAGTTTATTTTCAAGTTTATTTTGAATTTTAACACAGTTAGTCTTTAAAAATTGCCCAAAATGCATCTGCTATTACTCACAAAGCATTTTGGAAATTTTTCTGAATGCCTAAGGATACATATTGGATGCTTCCACGCCTGGATGCATAGTGCGCTATATACTGCCTCTGGGTTATGGTAGACCCTCTGGCTATTTAGCTGAGTACACTGTTGTTGGCTGCTTTAGTTTCAGTGCTGTCAATCCCTCTGCCATTGATGAGCCTCTAATCTGTAGCTTGCTAACTGATGTGGCCTCATCAGCTTTTAAACCACAGCAGTGGAATGTGCATATAGGGCAGTAGTGATGTGCATATAGGGCAGTAGTGATGTGCATATAGGGCAGTAGCAATGACCCCCAGTTAAGTCCTGCTGATTAGTTGAGGCTTTCAGGGACCATAGCCATCTTAGCCATTTGGAGCACAGAGGCTGCAAAGCCACACTGAGCACAGACTGTGCAGACTTATCTTATAGTTATTGGTGCACAGTCTGTGCTCAGTGTGGCTGAGGTATAAGCTGGAATAAGCAGAAATAGTAACTAAATCTGTACCTCCTTGGTGTTTAACTGTGTAATGGTTTCATAGTACCTTCTCCAAGGGGTGAGTGGGGGCTTGGATTCCACGGAAAGAAGCTTGCCTCATCTCTTCAATGAACTGTTCTTAAATGGTCTTTTTGTACGTAGGCGTTCTAAATGCAGTTGCAGTCTGTCTCTTGATGCTCATGTTTCTCACCGGTTTGCAATGCTTGTTGACTCTTCTATATGGGCCAGTTCTATGACTACTGGCAGAGGCCTCCAACCTTTTAACCCAGCTGAGGGGACGCCCGGGTGGCTCATCGGTTCAAGCGCTGCTGCACTATGTGCTGGCTGTGTCCTTCCAAGAAAGCGACCTGGGTTTGATTCCGGCTCAGGTCATTTGCTGCATGTCTTCCCCCATTCTTCTCCCCAACCTTCCTGTCTCTACACTGTAAACTGTCAAATAAAGGAAAAAATTCCCAAAAAAAAAATCTTAAAAAAAACCCAGTTGACCTTCTGATCCAGCGTTAAATGCATGGAGCCAAAGCGATATTGAAATGCCCTATTGATTGGGGCAAATCCCAGTTGGTCAGGGACATATGATAAATATGAAGAGATTGATGTCATACAATAGAAAAACCTGTTAGAGGCCTCTGTTTGTATTGGAACGAATGTTGACTGTAAAATCAGCAAACCACGTGTCATGTTAAAGTTGCCTTTTAACTACTTGATTTACGTGGTGAATGCTGTATTTAGTCTTTTTCTAATTGCGCATGAATCCACTGAATAATGCTAGATAAAAGAACCTGCGTCAATTCTTTCTTGTGAATAGTATCACCAATATTGGTTGCAGAACAATTTCTTGCTAAGAACTATGTCTTAAAAGAATTATTATAAGACTTTTAAGGCAATGTTTCACACGTGTATGCAAATTCAACTGCGAGGCTGATGCAATATTTTTTAATGAAAGCGACATAATTGAGGCATATATGCTTGACAAGCTGCATTTCAGGTTGCTCATGATTTGGTTGACTTGAGACACCAAACAACCAAATTCCAGTCTGAACCACCCAAAGTCAAAACTTGCAAGCTTCAGCTGTTACTTGTGTGTGTGTGTGTGTGTGTGTGTGCCTCCAGTTTTTCCGTCCCCACCGCGACTGCACTGCTCTCTTCCCCGACTCTGCCAGCATTGATTCAGCGGGCTGAGCGCCAACGGCACTTCGCGCCACTCGGAATCATTTCGCGCCACCGGGAATTTTTACCATCAAGTTCATGCAACGCAGCTGCTGCAAGCAGATCGCGATCACCGAATACGACATGGTAAGTGTGAAATTCTCTAATCCCGTATGCCTACATGTGTCGAGAATCTAAATAGAATAAACACCGATATATTACACTGCAAATATGAACATGCGAAGCCCGGGAGGTGACATAAAAGGTTTATTTGCAACGCGCGTGCGATTTAGTATCTCGCGCGCACGAAATATTAAAACGCGCGCGCGAAATACTAAATCGCACGCGCATTTTATTTGTATTTCGCGCGTGCGAGATACAACTAAAACGCGGGCGCGATTTACTTTTGTAAATAATCCTCTAAGTACCGCCAGCCTCATTTGTGAGAGGAGAAAGCCATGGACCGAGACCGTCTTATTAACATTTTCTTTCATTCGGGTATGACTCACAAAGAAATACTATATAGCTTAGCCTCATATGGTATTATTTTGAGTAGGAGACACCTAATCAGGATTCTCAAAGCACAGCGACTTTGCCGTCGGCGATATTCGGACTTGCAGGAAGTTATTTATTTTATTAACGAGCAGTTAAGAGGCCCTGGGAGACACTATGGCTACAGATGGATGTATGGAAAATGTCTGGGACAAGGACTTCTGGTATGAAAGGAAGATGTCAGATTAATACTTTCACAGCTTGATCCTGCGGGCACCCTCATGCCGAGGCGACGACTAAATAGGAGGTTTTATTTTTCAAGGGACCAAATTTATGTGGCCTATAGATTCATATGACAAGCTGGAAACTAGCATGGCATATGTAAACGGATGCATTGATGTGGGTTTTGAAAATCCTCTGCTGAGAGCAGCGCCTGGACAAGCAGTGATCCATATGTGTGATCGGTGGCTACTTTGTTGAAGCCATGGAACAAATTAAGAACAAGGATCATTCCTCAGACTGACCATGAATAGAGAACGTCAAGAAATTCAGATATCCAGGTACTTACATTTAACAGCAGAAAGATCTACATTGTAAAAAAAATACTCTGAAAAAGTCCTGTGTTCAATATCTGACTTGGAATAAAAGTACAAACGTACTCACTTAAAATACAACCAGGCTACAGTACCTGGTGGAAGTGATGATGCAGAATGTCCCACTTCCTATGGAGTTAAATTACTGCCAAACCTAATATTATACAACCAGACATGTTTAGCACCGTACAACAATTCACTAACAACACACTGTGATTTGCAAATGCAAAATCATACCATCGCAAACAAAGTGTGGTTTGCAATACGAAGAAAAGATTTGTAAACAAATGCAGCAAAGTGGGTTTGCAAATATAAAAATGATTCACGCATAAAATGTATTTGTAATGTAAAACGATTTGGTAAACAAAGTGGTTTGCAACAATACAAACATCATTAACAAACTAATATATTCTTGTTTTACAAATACAAACGTACCTACTACAAATACCAGGCGCCTAATTCAGATGAGAAAATACTTTCCACAACCTCGTGACTTTTGGCAGCTTTCTACCGGTGAAATGGTGGTGCCGATTTTCTCACTTGTGTCCTTAGGATTTGCGAACAAATGTCCTAGCTAAGTTATTTGCCCTCATCAACAGCAGGTGGCGCTATGAGTCCATTTCCTAGATCTCTAAATGGCACAACACCGGAGACTGTCCTGAAAGAATAGGTCAATATCCCACCAGACACAGTACAGAAATCAAACTAATGATTTTGACGGCAAAGGGTGGGCCTACTATTGATACTATACTCAGTAAAAAAAGAAACTTCAAATTTTTTGGACCCCCATAAGTTGAACATACAAGAAAAGGGGTTTTTAAAATAATGTTTTAAATTTTATTTGTACCCATTAAGGACGGTGTACTATAAAATCATGTTCATACGTAACCAGTCTCACCCCCGAAATGCCACGAAATGTAAGAGTAAAATGAAGTTGCTAACTTGATGAAAGCATGTCAATAGCGGCCAGAGTGCCTCCATGAGCCGCTCACAACTGTGACGCAACGCCCCCCTCATGGATTGAATGATGCGCCTGAACACAGCTTTGGGGGATGCGCCGCCATAATTGAAACCAACATGGCACCAAGTTCCTGCAAATTCTGTGGAGGGTTCCTTTACTTGACGGAGTCTTTCTGCCCAACACATCCCATAAATGTTCTATGGGATTAAGGTCAGAGACCTTGAGGGCCACTCCATGACATTGATGCCAGCATTCCTAAGAAAATTCCACGTTAAATTGGCCGTATGAGGTCTGGCATTATCGTGTTGGAATGTCAGACCTAGGCCATGAGCTGCCATGAATGGCAAAAAGCTCTGTATCCTGCAGCAGTTAGGGTTTCTTGAACGACCATCAGTCGGGGACGGGCAGGACCATTAAAGGCACCCCAAACCATAACACTACCGCCCCCAAAACGGTCCACTTCCTGCACACAACACTGGGCGTTGCGTTCACCGCATCTCCTCCAAACTCTAAATCTCCCATCAGCGAAGTGCAAGTGAATCTGGATTCGTCACTAAAAACGACCCTATTCCAATCACGCTGAGTCCATCTCAGATGTCGTTGTGCCCAGAGAAGCCGTTGACATCGGTGTAACTGGGTTAAATTGGTCCAATATGGCGATGTGCATGGAGACGCAGCAGTGCGCGGCGACATGTATGGTTTGGGGCAGTCACACGACCTCTAAAAAATTCATTCCTAGTGGACGTTGCAGTGAGAAATCGATTACGCAAAATGACGTAAGACGATTTGTCGGTCTTCTGCTTGTGTCGTCACCGCGTGGTCTACCCGAGCGAGGTCGGTCTGCTGTGGTGCCAGTTTGTTGGAGACGCGTCCGAAGATCATGGATAGTCCGTCCGACTGCATCCCATAACCCTGGCAACGTCAGTGACCGACGTTCCTCAGATTCAGCATGCCAATGGCACGTTCACGCTTGAATGTTTGACAGTCGTGGCATTGCAAATCAACGGATAATTGACTGTAAGAACTTGTTTTTCCGAGATGTCGCTCTACCGTGCTAACGTGAAGCAATTGCACGTGTCTCATAAAGGTCACGCGTGACTAGGAACACGAGGAAACGTGCTTTTTACCTTGATGTATGCTTTCGCCACGTGCTGCATGCTTGTGCACGCCGGAGTTGCTGTGTGTCATGATGTCTTTGACAACGCATTTACCCCCAATAATAATAATAATATCTCTTGTATTAAGTTTCAAGAAAATATTTAGAAATTTATGAGTGTGAAGTTTTCTTTTTTTTTTTTTTGACTGAGTAAGGATTTATATTGTGTGGGGAGATTATTTGCTAACTTTTAATCTAAATTATTGGGAAGGAATTCAAAGTTTCATATAATTTTTGTTTTGGTTCTTTCTATTAACATTAACAATTTTAAGTATAATTTGAATTCATTTTGGAAGGCAGAAAAGTTTGGGGATGACCTGAGACTTATATTTTTATGTCAAAAAAATTTGGCCAAATATAATATCAAATTAATACGGAGTTAATCATTTTCACTTTCTAATATCAAGCGAATATTTTGTTACCTCTGGATAGCGGAGTTGATAACAACGGAATTTTTGTGTGACCCATTTCTGGATGTCTGACCAGAATCGCTTTTGTTTTATTGCATGAGAAGATTTTAGATGGTCAGTGATTCAATTTCATTTCCACAAAAGGAACACATATCATCATCAATTTTAAAATAGATTTTCAGTTTTTTGATGGATAAATGTTATTCATGATTTATAACGTGTTTACTTTGCTTTTTGGGATATGGAAAGCGATAACTGCATTGTTCTTTATTTACGAGGTATATGAGACTAATGAGGTACATGAGAGTTTTCAGTCTGCCAATGGAAAGCATCATAGCACTGAAACAGCTCTCACTGCTGTAATGAATGATCTACTTCTCTCCATGGATAGTGACTTTATCTCTGTTCTCGTCCCTCTCGATTTAAGTGCTGCCTTTGATACCGTAGACCACCGTATTCTTCTTTGTAGGCTAGAAAAATCGGTATTTCTGGACTTGCCCTTTCGTGGTTGAAGTCTTATCTGTTTGATAGATCTCAGTTCGTTCAGTTAAAGAACAAATGTTCGGCTGGACTATTGTAATGTCTTACTGTCTGGTTGCACTAGCTCTGCCCTGAAACGTCTTCAATTAGTGCAAAATGCTGCTGCTAGAGTTCTGACTGGGACTAAGAAATATGATCACATTAGCCCAGTGCTCAAAACATCATGATTGGCTGCCTGTAAAATTCAGAATTGAGTACAAAATACAACTACTAACTTACAAAGCTTTAAATGACTTGGCCCCAGAATATCTTTGCAGTCTTCTCATTCCTTGCTCCCCACCAAGATTACTTCCTTCACAAGGTGCTGAGTACTTGAAAAGTCCAAATATATCCTGAGTTAAAACTGGAGGCAGAGCATTCTCTCAGACAAAGCCCCAATTTATGGAACAATCTCCCAAGACAAATTCAGACTTCAGACACACTCTCTGTCTTCAAGAACAGGCTGAAAATGTGCCTTTTTAGTCAAGCCTATGATTAATTAATTTATCATTAGTTATGTTCATTTATTTGGTTCTGGGGGGAATGACTTCAGCCGAGTTTCATGGTAAGTTTACATGGTATTGGAAGCCAGTGTTAAGTAAATCCATGTGGAACCAGTGGCACTGAGCATTAATGGTGCCAGTGGGGCTTGCCACAGCCTTAGTCACCGGGGAGGTCCACATGTACTTGTAGTGGCTAGTGCTTAGAAAATCAAAGTGATCTTGCAGCCTGGTGTAAGTGTAGGGCCTCTGTGCTGCAGTAAGTGGATGGAGGGGTGTTGACTGTTTCCTGACCAATTGCTCCTGAATTCTTACTTGGCACATGACATAGGACAGTATTGTTATTAATATGCAGTAGTTTTATCCAGTGCCTCAACCCCCTTTTTCCGTGTCTTTTTCCGAGGATCTTTCCCTCCACAACCCTGAGTCCTGGACCGTCCGAGCCCTGTCCCTCACCATGAGCGCTGGGTGCTGCTGTCCTGCTGTTCTGATCCGGTCCTGATCCAGTTCTGCTCCATCCTCCACATGCCACTTCCTGGAGCTACAGATGCCACTGCTTAGATGTTTTAATCAGTTTTAATGGACTTCTTTGAACTTTAATACCATTTTGTTTTATTATAACTTTATTTTATTATGAATTAACTAGCCCACGGAGGATGGGCTTCCCCACTATAGTCGGGTTCCTCCTGAGATTTTTGAGGATTTTTCTCCTGATTGGGAGTTTTTTTTGACTCATTTGCTGTACTCCACGCTGTTGGTGGACCTCCTGGTTACTGCCGGGCACATTTTTGGCCCTGGTGCAGATGCTGTTCTAGAACAGACAGTGAAACTGCGGAAGGACAGGGAGGCTCTGCAGTCTTTCAATGGGCTCCCCTGCAGCTCGGGTCCGACCCAAGGTCAGTGGCAGCCAAGACCACAGTTTTCTCCTGTGGTCACAGGGCGCATGAGTTCCACTCCGAAACAACCTCACCCCTTTCTGCCAGGCCAGCAGGCTCAGCGGTTGCCTACTCTGCATTGGCGCCAGCAAGGAACCCTGTACAGCAAAACAAAAAGGGCTGGAGCAAGGATTTCAAAAGCCGAGGACTTTCAAGGCCACTCAGTCGTCCTGACTCGAGCGGTGCCGGCACGGGCAACTTCTCCCATGCCCAACGGGAAAGATGGGAGAAGCTAGGAGTCCCCTGGAGCACGAGAGACCGTACTTCAGGGGTACAGACTTCACTTCGTTGCCATCCTCCAGCCTTCAGGGTGTTTGGGAGACCAAGTTCTCAGATCCTGAAGGCGCAAAGCTCTTCAATCAGAAATAACGCTTTGCTCACAAAACATGCAGTACATCCTCTCAATCAGTCAGAACGGCTCAGTGGGTTTTATGGCACTTATTTCCTGGTTCCCAAGAAAGAAGGCGGGTTTCCACCTATTCTGGACCTGTGGAATCTCAACTGCACTTTGAAAGACCTTCCATTCGAGATGATGTCACCATCCGCAGTCTTGCATACGATAAGCGCGTCTCCAACTCCTCCTTGTAGTGCCGAAGTGGCTCAGACGCCTGTGGTATGGGGCGCTTCTGTCTCTGATAGCGGGAAACCATGGCAGCTGCCACAGAGGCCAGATCTTCTGTCTCATGTGCAGGGGAGGCTGTGGCATCCCAACCCTCAGCGTCTCAGTCTTTGGGCTCGGCCGCTGAGCGGAGGAAATGGTCTGGTCTAGAATCAGAGCCCACAGTTTTGAACGTATTGGAGAGTGCACGGGCACCCTCAACCACTTCAGCTTCGGCAGAAGATGGAACACCTCTAGCCAGTGGCGTGAGGAGCAGGGCCTCTGCCCAGAATCCTGCGGCTTAAACTCAGTCTTCTGTTTCTTGCGCTCACTTTATGACACTGGCCGTGCTGCATCTACCCTAAAGGTACATGTAGCGGCAATTTCAGCGTGCCATGATGAAGGTCCAGACGGTCCGATTGGTCAGCACCGCCTTGTGACCAGGTTTCTCAGAGGTGTTCGTCGACTCAGACCCCCAGAGAGTGCATGGCTTTCCCTCATGGGATTTGTATATAGTTCTAAATGCACTGACCAAAGGCTCCTTTGAACCCTTGGACTCAATCAGTACTGTTTGCATGTAGGGGAGACCAGGGTTACCTTGTCAAGATCTTGTATTTAGCTCCATAGGTCTTTGATGCTAAAACTTAGAGAAATACCTTTACGGTATATGTGTAGTGCAGAATGTCGCCTACAAAACTTGTATTGATACAATCTCAATATAACATGTATTTACATCACAATATTCAATTTTTCGATATATCACAAACATGCTGAAACAACCCCCCATACCGGGTTATTTGCTTAGTCAGATGGGTGGGGTAAAATCGTCATAGTTGGTAATCAGCTGAAGCTTATTATTATTATTATTATTATTATTATTATTATTAGTAGTAGTAGTAGTAGTAGTAGCAGTTATTATTATTATTTGGCTATTATTATTATTATTCTTAGGTTTTATTATTATTATTATTATCTTGTGCATGGTTAACAATTTTATACTACAGTTTATTCACAAGGTTACGTGCAGGCTGTTGTACTGTTGTAACACCGGTTTCATCTGTCACCCACGTCTTTGGGTTCAAAATTGCACTTGTCATACAGCTCACCCAACTTGGTGAAGAAATCACGAAATGAGTGTTTGTTGAAGGCGTTGCTCGGGCAAGAGAGGCTGGTTGAGGAGCTTCCTGACAGCTAATTTGTGTAAGCGGGGCAACCTCGCAAACCGGGGCTAACCAGCCCAGACAAACCAACCCCATGCTGCTTGGCCAGTATAGCCCCGTGTGGTCATTTTTGAAATCAGGCCGCATCTCTCATCTCATGATTGCAGCTTTTTTTGGTATTTTTGTGGACACACACCATTTAATGCCATCAAAGGCATATTCAAACATTATTTTATAAAATGCACATAGTTAATGAAAAAAAGCTTAAACTCAAAAAAAAATGCTTTATTTCATAAATGTTAACTTACACTTGAATTATAAACCATATACAGTTTTCAGATATATAGATGTTGGGGTCACACGAAGGAAAACTTTCATATGTGAGGAAAACAAAATGGAGTCCAGGATTTCCCATGACCACTTGCTGCCTGTAAGCCCCTCCCGCCAGCAGGCCAGGCAGATAATGTACATAGATGTACATAGAGGATAACAATGAGATTACTAAGGCCAAATTCTGTAAAATGCGGGCTGTGGTCAAAAAAGAGCTGAGGAATGCTAGAAGACTGTATGAAAGACAAATTGCAGAGGGGCAAAAAACTAACCCTAAGCGCTTCTTTCCAGTACTGTAGCAGAAAAAGGAAAGTCAAAAAGCAGGTTAAGTGCATAAAGAATAAAAATGGATCGCTGCTATATGATAATAAGGATATTGCGGACACCTTAAACGGTTACTTTGTTGAGAATTTTACCTTAGAGCGGGTCTTTATTCGACCAGAGGGCTTGTCCAATGCTCAAGATTATTTAGCGGAAATTGAGGTTAGGGATAACGTCGTATTAGACAAGTTGCATCAACTAAAGGCAGATAAAGCGGCGGGTCCTGATGGCTTATATCCTAGAGTGCTCAGGAAGTTAGTGAGATCATCTTTAAGCCGCTATCTGCCATCTTTAGACGGTCTTTAGAAACTGGAGAAATACCAAATGATTGGAAACAGGGCAATATAATACCAATTTATAAAAAAAGGGACCGTACTGAGCCAGGTAATTACAGGCCAGTCAGTTTAACTTGCATTATGCGTGCAAAATATTGGAATCTATCATAAAAGATGAGCTGGACTTATTTCTTGAACGTAACAATATCTTGAGGATAGCCAACATGGTTTTTGTAAAGGAAGGTCATGCCTGACAAACCTTCTGGAATTTTTTTTTTGAAGAGGCCACCAAGACTTATGACCAGAGCAGGGCTTATGACATCATATATTTGGATTTTCAGAAAGCATTTGACACAGTACCGCATAAGAGACTAATTTTTAAAATGAGCTCCATTGGAGTTACAGGTGGTATTCTGAAGTGGATTCATAACTGGTTGCAGGACAGAACACAAAGAGTGGTGGTCAGTGGTATATCATCTGAGCTAGGTAGGGTGGGGAGTGGCGTCCCCCAGGGATCGGTGTTGGGACCCCTGCTGTTCCTCATCTACATTAATGACCTTGATAGGAATATTGAGAGCAGATTAGTGAAATTTGCAGATGATACTAAATTGGGGGCTTGGCAAATAGTTTAGAGTCCACTAAAGTGATTCAGGATGATTTGGATAGAATTCAGAATTGGGCAGAAATGTGGCAAATGAAATTTAATGTAGCGAAATGTAAAGTAGTACATGTAGGTAATAAAAACATTAGACAGGATTACTTCATGGGAGGTTTTAAACTGGAATGTGCTCCACAAGAGAAAGATCTGGGAGTGATTGTTGACCAAACCCTCACAGGCTCTAGCCATTGTGCGTAGCTGTTAAAAAAAGCCAATCGGATGCTGGGATACATTGCCAAAAGTATTGAGTTCAAATCCAAGGAGGTGATGCTTCTTTTGTACAACACATTTGTCAGACCACATCTAGAGTATTGTGTACAGTTCTGGGGACCATACTTTAAGAAAGACATAGAGGCTTTAGAGAAAGTTCAGAGAAGAGCCACGAAGCTAATTCCGGGTATTAAAGATGAAAGCTATGAGAAAAGGCTGAAGATCCTTAATCTCTTTAGTCTTAGGAAAAGGAGACTAAGGGGTGATTTGATTGAGGTCTTTAAATATGTTAAAGGGATTAACAAAGTGAATTATGTAGGATTCCTTCAACCAAGTGTTGTTAGCAGAACTCGGGGTCACAAATGGAAGCTGACTAAAGGTAAATTTAGCGCTGATATTCGGAAATATTTCTTCACCCAAAGAGTAATTTTGGTGTGGAACAGCTTGCCTGACCATATTGTTGAGGCAGAGACCTTGGGAGTTTTCAAGAGTAGACTTGACTTAAAGCTAGATACCATTGAGTCATTGAGTATCTGAAGTGATATATTCACGATGGTACAAGGAAACTGGCGAGCCTAGTTGGGCTGAACGGCCTGTTCTCGCCATTCATGTTATGTTATGTTATAAAAGCAGTGGTCAACCAGTTTATCACTCTCTTGACTCTTGGCTCTTTGGACTCTCTCTTTTGGCTCTGCTCTCCCCCCTTGGTGAGGCTCCTGGACCCCTGGGGGCTGCTCAGGCTGGGGTACTCCTCCCCCACCTCTTAGCCTCCCTCTCCCCTGTGGCCCTGCTGAAGCATCAGCCACGCTACCAGGAGTAGAGCAAGCCTGGAAAGCAACAGCTTGCTTTTGAGGAGCTGCAGTAAGTGGATCGAGGGGTACTGACTGTTTCTTGACCAATTGCTCCTAAATTGTTACTTGGTACATGACACAGGACAGTATTGTTATTAATATGCAGTAGTTTTATATAGTGCCTCACACTCCTTTTTCCGTGTCTTTTTCCGAGGATCTTTCCCTCCACAACCCTGAGTCCTGGACCGTCCGAGCCCTGTCCCTCACCATGAGCGCTGGCTGCTTCTGTCCTGCTGTCCTGATCCGGTCCTGATCCAGTTCTGCTCCATCCTCCTCATGCCACTTCCTGGAGCTACAGATGCCACTGCTTAGATGTTTTAATCAGTTTTAATGGACTTCTTTGAGCTTTAATGCCATTTTGTTTTATTATAATGTTATGTATGAGTATTTTATTTAAAGCACTGTATATCATTTGTAAATGGAGATTTGTTACATGCTGTTTTTGCTGCCTTGCTGGTCAGCTATTTATTTTGTTCTTCAGCACCCTCTGGTGGTGTGTTTTGTAGCAAAACATCTGACGTAATATCACTTCTTTTGTAATAGACTAGTGCTTTCCTAGAAGCTTCTGGCATCTTCCTGCCTGGAGGGCAGGATTACAAGGAATCCTGTATATCTTTCCAGAATGTTGCTAGTCTATATAAATGCTGTGATTTTGGTCAGAGGTGGCAGAGTTTTGTTTTGGCAACAGAGTTACATAGCGGCATTAGAGTGTTATTAGAGGATTGAACAGTGGATTTTTATTTGTAGAAGTTTTTTTTCAGTGAAGAATAAATTTGTTTAAGTTGTCATTGCTTGCTTTCTTTGTTGTAATTTTCAAGTCATAACAAATTGGAGGTTCCTCCGAGATAAACCATTCATTGGATCAACGATTGGATTCACCAAAGATTTAAGCTGATCTATCATTTTAAAATCTTGTATCTATTTGAAAAACCAGCAATCATGACTTTTGATGTTGAAAAATTTTTGAAAACTCCAACCCAGGAATCAATTGTGCTGGCAAAGAAGAAGGACTTGCTGCAAATAGCCTCAACCCTTGGATTATCTGATATGAAATCATCAATGAAGAAACAAGAAATATTGAACATTTTGATTCAACATTTCATCGATGAAGATATCTTTGGGGAAGAAACAGCAGAATTGATTAAAGATGTGGAGGTGCCTGCAACAGAGCTGCAAAGACTTGAGATGCAGCTTCGCCAAAAACAACTAGAGCTGGAAGAAAGAAGGTTGGAGAGAGAACTGGAAGAAAGAAGGTTGGAGAGGGAGAGAGAACTGGAAGAAAGAAGGTTGGAAAGAGAATTGGAGGAAAGAAGGATGGAGAAAGAAGAAAAAAGGATGCAGTACGAATTGGAAATGAAGAAAATAGAAGCAGGTACTGTTCCAAAATCTTTTGGACTTTCTGATCATTTTGATGTGGTTAGACACATCAGACTTGTTCCTCCCTTCCTAGAAAATGATGTAGATCAATACTTTACCCATTTTGAAAAAATTGCTGAAAATTTGAAATGGCCAAAAGAGCATTGGACAATGATGTTACAAAGTGTTCTTACTGGGAAAGCTAGAAAAATCTAAAACCAGTTATCTGTCCAACAGTGTTCTGATTATGATTTTGTCAAATCTGCCATTCTGAAGGGTTATGAATAGGTCCCTGAGGCTTACAGGCAAAAATTTAGGAATTCTCGCAAGGAAGCCAGTCAAACTCATGTTGAATTTGGCAGGTGGAAAGAACAATTGTTTGATCAGTGGTGTAATTCCATGAAAGTTGAGAAAGATTTTGACGGAATGAGGCAACATATTTTGGTTGAGGAATTCAAAAGGTGTATCCAGCCTGATATCAAGACTTTCCTTGAGGAGAAACAAGCCAATACTTTGCAAGATGTTTCCACCCTAGCTGATAGTTATGCATTGACTCATGTCTTCTTTTATCCAAAAATCCACTTTTTCTAAATTTCAAGGCAAGTCTCAGTCCAAGACTTCTTCTAATAACACTTTTAATGATTCTAAGGCCAGAAGGGGAAACCTTCCAGTGAGAAGCAATCCTCTGATTCTTTACCCTCTGTGTCTTGCCAATACTGCAAAAAGCAAGGTCACCTTATTTCTGAGTGTTTTGCTCTCAAGAAAAAACAACAACGAGAAGAAACCAAGCCAACTGCTTTCACTAGGAGAGAATCTCTTGTATCAAAAGTCAGTTCACCTGATCTTCTACCTTCTGTGTCTGATTCTGTTATGGAGAGTTTTGAGCCATTCATCACCGATGGTTTTGTCTCACTTTCACAAGATTTTTCCTCATCTGCTCCTGTTCGAATTCTAAGGGATACTGGGTCTTCCCAATCTCTTATTCTTGCAGATATTCTGCCTTTCTCGGACAAATCGTCTACTCAGGCTAATGTCCTTATTCAAGGAGTAGAATGTGGTTTTACAAGTGTACCTCTCCATAATGTTCATCTCAAATCAGACTTGGTCTCTGGGCCTGTTACTGTTGGTGTTAGGTCTTCTCTCCCTTTCAAAGGTGTTCATTTGCTTCTTGGTAATGATCTTGTGAGGTATCGTTCAGGAACCAGTCGCGATAACCAGAAGTAGCAAAAAATGTGATTTTATCAGCGAGGGGTAAACCCCGCAGGGACCCGAAAACAAAAGTACAAAGTCCACAATCCAAAATCACAATCCTAGGGGCAGAATCCAGAGTCGAAAAAACCAGGGCAGCAATACAGAAATCGTGGTCAGACAAAAAGGGTTCGATACACAGGAGCAGATATAAAAGCCAAATCAGAGCCAAAAAGAGGTAGTCGGGCGGTCCAGTCAGCAAGGTAACACAATGAGTACAAGGCGAGAAACAAAAGCTGCACGGGAAACGTTCTGACGGGGAACTGCAGTGAGAAGACAGCTTAAATACACTCAAGGGAAGTCACATGCTATGATTAGGATCAGGTGAAGAGGATCAGACTAATTACGTGGGGAGCAAAACATGAGGAGAACCTAACCACATGAAATTGGCAAAAGCCAAAACGCGGACAGGGATCACGAGACAACCTATGACAAGACATACAGCTCCGGTTAGGGAGTTCTAACGTGCACAGATAATGAGAGGCAGGACAGAGTGGAGCAGGTGCGGAGGATCCGCTGATTGCAGCAAAGACTAAGTGAAGGCAAGAGGCGGAGACTAGAACAGGGCGAAAAGGAGAGCTTGTTAATCAATTAGTAAGTGCAGCTATACAATCCCTGGTGCTTGTTAGTAAGTTAGTATTATATACAATGTTAGTCTGGGTTAGTAACTTAACAAAACAACAAACTGTTAGTATTGGTTAGTAATATAGAAAAGAGAGGCGAAGGAAGCAAACGAGATTGGAAGGAATGTTTGAAACCCAGAAACCATGAAATCACCTAAACATGTGACACGCAGGAATGGGGAGAAGCTGTAACTTAACAAGAGACCAGACAGGGGACACAAAGTGCAATGAAGGGCATGGCAAAACATGGACCGGACTAGAATAGAAAAGTGGATCAGGAATGGCAAAAACGAAAACACGGCAAAGTACAAAAACTGAACAGAACATGGCAAAACCTAACAGACATAATCATAAACATAACAGGGAGTAGGGAAAACATAACAAGCATGGCAGAAACATAATAAACATGGCAGAATCAGAACAGACAGAGCAAAATCATGACAGATCTTGCTGGGGATAAGGTTGTGCCCTACCCTGTTGTAACTGACACTCCTTTGATTGATCAAGAATCTGACTCTATAGAGGAGGAAATTCCAGACCTCTATCCTTCATGTGCAGTTACTTGTTCTATGGCCAAAAAGGCTATTCAAGATGATGCTGATCTGGTCTTCAACCTGGCTGACACCTTCATTGGGCAGTCTTTTCATCAGGAACCTTCCAGTCCTGAGATGTCTGGGAAATCTTCAGACTTGTCCTTGTCAGGTCATTCTAATGACATTCTGTCTCGGAAACAACTTATTCAGGAGCAACAACAAGCTTGTGATCTAGCGCATCTTCTACCACAGGCTGCCAGTGAACAAGAGGCTACTCAAGTTCCTGTCTGTTTTTATTACAAAAATGGTGTGCTTATGAGAAATTGGCGTCCACCTGATGTATCTGGAGATGAAGAGTGGATGATCACCCATCAAATTGTTTTTCCAAAGTCTTATCATCAAGAAACTCTTAGTCTGGCCCATGACAATCCTATGTCAGGTCATTTGGGTATCAAGAAGACCCTTCAACGTGTCAGGAATCATTTCTATGGCCTTCCATGAGGTCTGATGTACAGGAGTACTGCAAATCCTGTCATACTTGTCAAATTGTTGGGAAGCCGAACCAGAATGTTCCAAAGGCTCGACTTAAGCCCATTCCCGCTTTTGAAGAACCTTTCAGTCGGATCATCATTGACTGTGTTGGACCATTGCCGAAGACTAGGTCTGGTTGTGAGTACCTACTGACTATCATGAGTGCTTCCACCCGGTTTCCTGAGGTAATTCCACTTCGTAACATCAAGGCAAAGAGTATCATCAAGGCTCTTACCAAGTTTTGTTGCTTTGTTGGTCTTCCTAAGTCTATTCAGTCTGACCAAGGGTCAAATTTCATGTCTGGCATATTTCAACAAGTTATGCATGAGCTTGGTATTAAACAATACAGGTCATCAGCTTACCATCCTGAAAGTCAAGGTGCTTTGGAGAGGTTCCATCAAACCCTGAAGAACATGATGAGGACCTTCTGCCTTGACACAGAGAAAGACTGGGATGAAGGTGTCCATCTTCTTCTGTTTGCTGCCCGTGAAGCTGTTCAGGATTCTCTTGGGTTCAGTCCTTTTGAGCTTGTTTTTGGGCATACGGTCCGTGGACCTCTGAAGCTTCTGAAGGAAAAGTTGCTGGCGGAAGATGATGTCCCAATGAACCTGCTTCAGTATGTCTCTGACTTCCGTAATCATCTCTCTAAGGCTTGTGACTTTGCTAAGTCTAATCTCAAAGAGGCTCAGGGTAAAATGAAAGCCAGATATGACCTTCATTCAAAAGACAGAAGTTTTAAAATTGGTGACAAAGTCCTGGCGCTTTTGCCAGTTCCTGGAAACCCTCTAAGAGCCCGATATTTCGGCCCTTACACTGTCCTCAAAAAGATCAGTGATCTAAATTACATCATTTTAACCCCTGGAAGGAGGAAACAAAAACAAATGTGTCACATCAACATGCTGAAAGAATACATTGACAGAGACACTCAGCAAAAGCCAGTCAACGTGATAAATACGATTGAACTGGAAAATTCTGAAGAAGATTGTGACTGCCCGTTGGAAAATGAACCTGGTCCAGCCAAACTTGAAAATTCAGACATTCTTCAAAATATTGACAACAAGTTGTCCCACCTGGACCCTTCTCAACAACAACAGCTAAAGCAGCTTATATTTGAATATAGTCACATATTCCCTGACGTTCCATCAAGGACTGATATGGTTTACCATGATGTCATCCTACAAGATGATGCCAAGCCTGTAAAACAGCATCCTTACAGAATGAATCAGAGAAGCAGAAATACCTTAAACAAGAAGTCAAATACCTGCTTGAAAATGACTTTGTTGAACCAAGTAACAGTGACTGGACTTCTCCATGCATCCTAGTTTCGAAACCCAATGGAACATATAGAATGGTGACGGATTACAGGAAAGCGAACGCTCTATCAAAAACTGACTCATATTCTATTCCCAGGATTGATGACTGCATTGACAAAGTTGGACAGTCAAAGTATGTCACCAAATTTGATCTCCTCAAGGGCTTCTGGCAGATCCCTCTAACAGACAGAGCAAAGGAGATCTCTGCTTTCGTCACACCAGATGGATTATACCAATACAAGGTCATGCCCTTTGGAATGAAAAAAAATTCTCCGCCACCTTCCAATGTCTGGTAAACAGAGTGATTGCTGGACTACCAGGATGTGAGGCCTATATTGATGACATTATCATCACCAGCGACAGCTTCAAGAGCACCTCACCTACATCAGGAACTTCTTTCAGAGAGTGAGTGATGCCAAGCTGACTATCAACCTTGTTAAAAGTGACTTTTGTAAAGCTACAGTTGTTTACTTAGGTCATATTGTAGGACAGGGTCAAGTCAAACCAATTGATGCAAAAGTAAAAAGTTATCACTGAATTTCCTGAGCCTACAACAAAAAGACAACTAATGAGATTTCTAGGGATGGCTGGCTACTACAGAAAATTCTGTAAAAATTTTTCTATCATTTCTGAACCTTTGACAAATTTACTGAAGAAAAATGCAAAATTTGTTTGGGATGAAAAATGTCAAAATTCATTTGACCAGCTGAAAGCTGCCCTCAAAAATGCACCAGTTCTCTCATCTCCTAATTTCAAAAAGGAGTTCAAGTTGGCTGTTGCTGCCAGTGATATTGGTGCAGGTGCAGTTTTACTGCAAGAAGACACTGATGGAGTAGATCATCCTGTTTGTTACTTTTCCAAAAAGTTTGATAAACATCAGAAAAACTATTCAACAATTGAAAAAGAATGTTTGGCACTTGTTTTGGCTTTACAATATTTTGAAGTCTATTTGACTTGTTCAGCTACTTCCATCAAGGTCTTCAGTGATCACAATCCCCTCACATTCTTGCATAAGAGCAGAAACAAGAATCAAAGATTACTGAGATGGAGTTTACTTTTGCAAGAGTATGATTGGGATATTTCTCACATCAGGGGAAAAGATAATGTTATCCCAGATACACTTTCACGCATGTAATTTTACTTCTCTATTTGATTGTGAAAAATGTAAATTTTTCTTTTCTATTTGATTGTGAAAATTGCACTGGTTGTTATGTATATGATTGTTATAATGATCAATGATACTTTTTGTGTAAAGTTCAAGATTATACTGATTATAAAACTGTGTTAATTTTAACAAAAGAAAGCTTTTAGCAAATCTTTCTTTTCTTAAAGAGGGGAGGTGTTATGTATGAGTATTTTATTTAAAGCACTGTATATCATTTGTAAATGGAGATTTGTTACATGCTGTTTTTGCTGCCTTGTTGGTCAGCTATTTATTTTGTTCTTCAGCACCCTCTGGTGGTGTGTTTGTAGCAAAACGTCTGATGTAACATCACTTCTTTGTAATAGACTAGTGCTTTCTCGAAGCTTCTGGCATCTTCCTGCCTGGAGGGGGCGGGATTACCCAAGGAATCCTGTATATCTTTCCAGAATGTTGCTAGTCTATATAAATGCTGTGATTTTGGTCAGAGGTGGCAGAGTTTTGTTTTGGCAACAGAGTTACATAGTGGCATTAGAGTGTTATTAGAGGATTGAACAGTGGACTTTTTTTGTAGAAGTTTTTTTTTCAGTGAAGAATAAATTGGTTTAAGTTGTCATTGCTGGCTTTCTTTGTTGTGATTTTCAAGTCATAACAATAACTTTATTTTATTATTTATTAGCTAGCCAGCGGAGGATGGGCTTCCCCACTATAGTCGGGTTCCTCCTGAGATTTCTTCCCACTGTGGAGTTTTTTCTCACCACTGTTTGAGGATTTTTCTCCTGATTGGGAGTTTTTTTTTTTTTTGACTCATTTGCTGTACTCCACGCTGTTCGTGGACCTCCTGGTTACTGCCGGCCACATTTTTGGCCCTGGTGCAGATGCTATTCTAGAACAGACAGTGAAACTGCGGAAGGACAGGGAGGCCCTGCAGTCTTTTCTGGGCTCCCCTGCAGCTCGGGTCCGACCCAAGGTCAGTGGCAGCCAAGACCACAATTTTCTCCTGCTGTCACAGGGCGCATGAGTTCCACTCCGAAACAACCTCACCCCTTTCTGCCAGGCCAGCAGGCTCAGCGGTTGCCTGCTCTGCATTAGCGCCAGCAGAACACTGTACAGCAAAAAAAAACAAAAGGGCTGGAGCAAGGATTTCAAGAAGCCGAGGACTTCGGCGCGCCACTCAGTCGTCCTGACTCGGCGGCGCCAGACGAACGCTTTCTCCCATGCCCAACAGGAAAAGTGGGAGAAGCTTGTGGAGTCTCCTTGGGTCTGAGAGACCGTACTTCAGGGTACAGACTTCAGTTCCGTTGCCTTCCTCCAGCCTTCAGGGGTGTTTGGGAGACCAAGGTCTCAGATCGCCTGAAGCTGCCGGCTATTCAATCAGAAATAATGTCTTTGCTCACAAAACATGCAGTACGTCCTCTCAATCAGTCAGAACGGCTCAGTGGGTTTTATGGCACTTATTTCCTGGTTCCCAAGAAAGAAGGCGGGTTTCCGCCTATTCTGGACCCTCTTGAATCTCAACTGCACTTTTAAAGACCTTCCATTCGAGATGATGTCACCATCACGAAGTCTTGCATCTGATAAGCTTGAGTCTTTGGTTTACCACCATAGACCTCAAGGACGCTTGCTTTCACATTGCCGTACACCCAGATCACAGAAAGTCCCTCCGTTTTGCCTTCAACGGGGTGGCCTACGAGTACCTGGTCCATTCGTTCGGTCTGTCGCTAGCCCCCCGGACTTTCACAAAATGTATGGACGCTGTCATGGCCCTTCTTACTTCCCGAGGTCTGACCGTCCTGAATTACATTGACGATTAGCTGATTTGCTCCCCATCACAGGAACAAGCAGCTTTGTACAATGCTATCATTCTGAGTCACACCTCAGACCTGGGCCTCAGCTTGAACCGCTGAGAGATGTTCGGGGAGGCACAGGTAGACCTCTTTGCCTCGGCGGACAACACACAGTGCCAGCTGTGGTTCTCAATGTCCAACCCTCCAGGGGCACACGGCCAGGATGCATTAGCCCACAGTGGCGAGGCT
Source organism: Gymnothorax javanicus (assembly GCA_029692085.1). NCBI lineage: Eukaryota > Metazoa > Chordata > Actinopteri > Anguilliformes > Muraenidae > Gymnothorax > Gymnothorax javanicus. The sequence continues at coordinate 428,770 of JAFJMP010000022.1, forward strand.
GAGTCTCAATGTATTCCCACCCTTTCCACTGATTCCAGCAGTCTTGGACAGGGCCAGGGAAACGCGTCTCCAACTCCTCCTTGTAGTGCCGAAGTGGCCCAGACGCCCGTGGTATGGGACGCTTCTGTCTCTGATAGCGGGGAAACCATGGCAGCTGCCACAGAGGCCAGATCTTCTGTCTCAGGTGCAGGGGAGGCTGTGGCATCCCAACCCTCAGCGTCTCAGTCTTTGGGCTCGGCCGCTGAGCGGAGGAAATGGTCTGGTCTAGAATCAGAGCCCACAGTTTTGAACGTATTGGAGAGTGCACGGGCACACTCAACCACTTCAGCTTACGGCAGAAGATGGAACACATCTAGCCAGTGGCGTGAGGAGCAGGGCCTCTGCCCAGAATCCTGCGGCTTAAACTCAGTCCTCTGTTTCTTGCGCTCACTTTATGACACTGGCCATGCTGCATCTACCCTAAAGGTACATGTAGCAGCAATTTCAGCGTGCCATGATGAAGGTCCAAACAGTCCGATTGGTCAGCACCGCCTTGTGACCAGGTTTCTCAGAGGTGTTCGTCAACTCAGACTCCCCAGAGTGCATGCCTTTCCCTCATGGGATTTGTATATAGTTCTAAATGCACTGACCAAGGTTCCCTTTGAACCCTTGGACTCAATCAGTACTGCTTGCATTTAGGGGAGACCAGGGTTACCTTGTCAAGATCTTGTATTTGGCTCCATAGCTCTTTGATGCTAAAACTTAGAGAAATACCTTTATGGTATATGTGTAGTGCAGAATGTCGCCTACAAAACTTGTATTGATACAATCTCAATATAACATTTATTTACATCACAATTTTCAATTTTTCGATACATCATAAACATGCTGAAACAACCCCATACCCGGGGTTACTTTGTCAGATGGGTGGGGTAAAATCGTCATAGTTGGTACTCAGCTGAAGCTTATTATTATTATTATTATTATTATTATTATTAGTAGTAGTAGTAGAAGTAGTAGTAGTAGTAGTATCAGTTATTATTATTATTTGGCTATTATTATTATTATTATTATTATTATTAGGTTTTATTATTATATTATTATTATTATTATTATTATTATCAGGTTTTATTATTATTATTATTATTAGTTTTTATTATTATTATTAGTTTTTATTATTATTATTATTATCTTGTGCATGGTTAACAATTTTATACTACAGTTTATTCACAAGGTTACGTTCCCAGGCTGTTGTACTGTTGTAACACCGGTTTCATCTGTCACCCATGTCTTTGGGTTCAAATTTGCGCTTCTCATACAGCTCACCCAACTTGGTGATACAGTCTTCTAGCCAATAAATATTGACGTTCACGGGGGTTTTTTAGTCCCCTTCGTTCTCTATCCTGACCACATTACCGCATAAACGCATTTCCAAGCTTGAATATTAACGCGAACCGGGGTTTTTGTCTTTTTCGCATTTTATTATCATCGAAGGGCTCTACTGATTAAACACATTGCAAATTACGTTATCTTTCTATTTTCCTCCGGTTGCGGTGCCTTGATCAGCTGATTAAAGTTTAACTGCTTGTTTGAGTGCTCAGCGACAGCTTGTTGGGGGAGATACCGTGTTTAGTTCGCTCACGAAGTAAACGACTTGTTTATTCGGTCCGTTTTAATTAAAGGAACCGAGGCTTAACTCTTATCTCGGTTACTCTTGGTTGTATTTGTGGCTGGCTAGCTAGATAGTTACTGTTTGCTTTTTTGCTGGGGATCTGAGATTTAGTATTTAGTCAATAGGACAGCAGTCACTTTAGTCGTCCGTTCGGTTACCCTTGAATTTAAACGGAAAGCTTTACAGTGCTCCGCCTCCTCCCTCCTCCAGTTTCTCCTGGGCGTAGTATAGCCAGTCTTTTATCTGGGTTCTCAGCTAAGCCCTGTGAGACTTTTTTAGGTTAGTATATTAATAGTAGCGGGTCTAGATAAATTCAAGTTGGCTTATTAGGAGTGCTTATTATCGATAGAGTTTCTCAATTTGGTATTTCATTTCTGTTCACTAAAACTAAGCCCCTGTTAAAGAGGCTTATTATCCATTCACATAGTTTCCCCACAGTTTCTATTGTGACTGCTGCTTAGGGCTTCTCAGGTTAATTAATTAATAAATTGTGGTTCCTGAGCTTCTGTCTCGGCATTAGTAATTTTCTTTTTATCTAGGGTGAGCGAGGTCATTAGGTAGGGGTTCAAAATGTGGCCAAAACTATGTGACGGTTGCAGGATGATCGCACTTTTGGAAAGAGATTTCCAGGGTGGGTTTGTCTGTCACGGTGCCAGCTAATTGAGCATCTGGAGAGCAAGATCCTTGTTCTTCAGGGCCAGTTAATGACACGACATAGTTCAAATCAGTAGAGTTCCTAGAGGAACTAAGTAGTATGTCGTTTAGAGAAATGGTCTGTACGCCAAAGCAGGGTGGTGTGGGGACCCCAGAGCAGGCAGGGAGAGAAGTTGGGTGACGGTAGGGCGTCAGGCGCAGGAAAGGGCGTGCACACCGTACAGCGACAGCTCCTCCTGTGGTTGAGGTGTCCAACCCATTCCGCCCTTGCAGGAACTCGAATTGGCCCCAGACCCTGAGAGTGAGGGGACTGATGAGCAGCAGGGCACCCTGTTGGCCTCTACCCCTCAGAAAAAGAGAGTTAGTGATAGTGGGGGACTCAATACTTAGAGGAATAGACAGTTTAGTCTGTTCGGCGACAAGGAGTCTCAAATGCGGTGTGTTGCCTGCCTGGTGCCCAGGTAGGAGACCTCCTGGGCGTCTTGGACAAGCTCCTGGCCAGAGCGGGGAGGGATCCAGTTGTCATGGTCCATGTTGGGACTAATGACATAGGTAAGGGTAGGTTTGAGGTTCTGCAAAGTAAATTTGTTGAATTAGCTGAAAAGCTTAGGAGCAGATCCTCCACGGTAGTGTTCTCGGGATTCTACCGGTACCACGTGCAAGCAGAGGGAAGCAGAATTTTATCTGGAGGTTTAACACGTGGCTCTACGAACCTGGTGTAGGAAAAAGGGGGTATAGGTTTATGGGGCACTGGAACTACTTCTGGGACAGGGGTGACCTGTTCAAGCCGGATGGGCTACACCTGAACCGGAGGGGTACCTTTGCACTGGGTCAGCGTATGTTGAGGGTAGCAGAGAGTTATTTAAACTAGGGACTTGGGGGGCAGGGGAGGTTAGAGAGTGTTACACAGAGGAAATGCAGACTGCCCTGATGGAAGCTGACGGCGTTACATGCACTATTGATGATATATTTTTAAAGCAAAAAAGCATGGTGAGAGGCTTTGAGCAGCAGGCGCATGGGAAATCGAAGGGGAAGAGCGTTCATGATAACCTGAAATGTTTTTATCTAAATGCAAGAAGCATTAAAATAAATTTCAAGAACTTGAGGCCGTTATGATTAGTGAAGGCTATGACATAGTTGGGATTACAGAGACATGGCTTAGTGAAGAGGATGGAGATGAATATAATGTAGAAGGTTATAAGCTCTTTAGGAAGGATAGATGTAATAGGCGAGGAGGGGGTGTAGCACTCTATGTGAACGAAAACATAAATGTGCAGGAAATTCCTGAAATTGAATATTCCGTGCCTTGTGAAGATATCTGGGTCAGGCTCACTGGCAAACACGAGACTGGTTTAAACATAGGTGTATGCTATCGACCACCAGCTTTGGACAGTACAGTCAATGAAATGCTCCTTAAGAGGATTACGCAAGCTTGTAGAGGAGGAGGGACTATTATTATGGGAGACTTAAATTATCCTGGTATTGATTGGGAAATTGTGAAAGGACAGGGTAGGGGGAGGAAGAATTTCTAGATGTCATAAATGATAATTTTTTTGGTGCAGTATGTTAATAAACCTACAAGAGAGAAGGCAATTTTAGATTTGCTGCTCTGTAATGACCCAGATAGAATTAGCAATGTTGAGGGTACTGGAGCCACTTGGGACAAGTGATCACTCTACTATTAATTTTGAGGTTTCATGGGAAGTTAAAAAGGTGTCTCCAAAAACAAAAATTTTTAATTTTAGGCGAGCAAACTTTGACAGGATGCGCCATATCTAAGTGAAACAAAATGGGAGACACTCCTGGACTGTGAGTCTGTAAATGAGATGTGGGAAAGATTTAAGGGGTTTTTACTTGATTCACAATGTAAATTCATTCCAAAGGTGTCCAAAAGTAAGCTGAAAAAGCAGAATCCTCAGTGGATGACAGCAGCTATTCGTAGGAGTTTGAGGGAAAAGAGGATCTTTATAAGATGTACATAGAGGATAACAATGAGATTACTAAGGCCGAATTCTGTAAAATGCGGGCTGTGGTCAAAAAGAGCTGAGGAATGCTAGAAGACTGTATGAAAGACAAATTGCAGAGGGGGCAAAAACTAACCCTAAGCGCTTCTTTCAGTACTGTAGCAGAAAAAGGAAAGTCAAAGAGCAGGTTAAGTGCATAAAGAGTAAAAATGGATCGCTGCTATATGATAATAAGGATATTGCGGACACCTTAAACGGTTACTTTGTTGAGAATTTTACCTTAGAGTGGGTCTTTATTCGCCGGAGGGCTTGTCCAATGCTCAAGATTATTTAGCGGAAATTGAGGTTAGGGATAACGTCGTTATTAGACAAGTTGCATCAACTAAAGGCAGATAAGGCGGCGGGTCCTGATGGCTTATATCCTAGAGTGCTCAGGGAAGTTAGTGAGATCATCTATAAGCCGCTATCTGCCATCTTTAGACGGTCTTTAGAAACTGGAGAAATACCAAATGATTGGAAACAGGGCAATATAATAACAATATATAAAAAGGGGACCGTACTGAGCCAGGTAATTACAGGCCAGTCAGTTTAACTTGCATTGCGTGCAAAATATTGGAATCTATCATAAAAAGATGAGCTGGACTTATTTCTTGAACGTAACAATATCTTGAGGGATAGCCAACATGGTTTTCGTAAGGAAGGTCATGCCTGACAAACCTTCTGGAATTTTTTTTGAAGAGGCCACCAAGACTTATGACCAGAGCAGGGCTTATGACATCATATATTTGGATTTTCAGAAAGCATTTGACACAGTACCGCATAAGAGACTAATTTTTAAAATGAGCTCCATTGGAGTTACAGGTGGTATTCTGAAGTGGATTCATAACTGGTTGCAGGACAGAACACAAAGAGTGGTGGTCAGTGGTATATCATCTGAGCTAGGTAGGGTGGGGGAGTGGCGTCCCCCAGGGATCGGTGTTGGGACCCTGCTGTTCCTCATCTACATTAATGACCTTGATAGGAATATTGAGAGCAGATTAGTGAAATTTGCAGATGATACTAAATTGGGGGGCTTGGCAAATAGTTTAGAGTCCACTAAAGTGATTCAGGATGATTTGGATAGAATTCAGAATTGGGCAGAAATGTGGCAAATGAAATTTAATGTAGCGAAATGTAAAGTAGTACATGTAGGTAATAAAAACATTAGACGGGATTACTTCATGGGAGGTTTTAAACTGGAATGTGCTCCACAAGAGAAAGATCTGGGAGTGATTGTTGACCAAACCCTCACAGGCTCTAGCCATTGTGCCGTAGCTGTTAAAAAGCCAATCGGATGCTGGGATACATTGCCAAAAGTATTGAGTTCAAATCCAAGGAGGTGATGCTTCTTTTGTACAACACATTCGTCAGACCACATCTAGAGTATTGTGTACAGTTCTGGGGACCATACTTTAAGAAAGACATAGAGGCTTTAGAGAAAGTTCAGAGAAGAGCCACAAGCTAATTCCGGGTATTAAAGATGAAAGCTATGAGAAAAGGCTGAAGATCCTAATCTCTTTTAGTCTTAGGAAAAGGAGACTAAGGGGTGATTTGATTGAGGTCTTTAAATATGTTAAAGGGATTAACAAAGTGAATTATGTAGGATTCCTTCAACCAAGTGTTGTTAGCAGAACTCGGGGTCACAAATGGAAGCTGACTAAAGGTAAATTTAGCACTGATATTCGGAAATATTTCTTCACCCAAAGAGTAATTTCAGTGTGGAACAGCTTGCCTGACCATATTGTTGAGGCAGAGACCTTGGGAGTTTTCAAGAGCAGACTTGACTTAAAGCTAGATACCATTGAGTCATTGAGTATCTGAAGTGATATATTCACGATGGTACAAAGAAACTGGCGAGCCTAGTTGGGCTGAACGGCCTGTTCTCGCCATTCATGTTATGTTATGTTATGTTATGTTATGTTTAAATCACGAACTGTTTGCTGAAGGCCGTTGCTCGGGCAAGAGAGGATGGTTGAGGCTTCCTGACAGCTAATTTGTGTAGCGGGGCAACTTCGGCAAACCCGGGGCTACCAACCCTGAGGAACTCACCCCATGCTGCTTGGCCAGTGTAGCCCCGTGTGGTCATTTTGGAAATCAGGCCGCATCTCTCATCTCATGATTGCAGCTTTTTTTGGTATTTTTGTGGACACACACCATTTAATGCCATCAAAGGCATATTCAAACATTATTTTATAAAATGCACATAGTTAATGAAAGAAAGCTTAAACTCAAAAAAATGCTTTATTTCATAAATGTGAACTTACACTTGAATTATAAACCATATACAGTTTTCAGATATATAGATGTTGGAGTCACACGAAGGAAAACTTTCATATGTGAGGAAAACAAAATGGAGTCCAGGATTTCCCATGACCACTTGCTGCCTGTTAGCCCCTCCTGCCAGCAGGCCAGGCAGATAAAAGCAGTGGTCAACCAGTTTATCACTCTCTTGACTCTTGGCTCTTTGGACTCTCTCTTTTGGCTCTGCTCTCCCCCCCCTTGAGGCTCCTGGACCCCTGGGGGCCTGCTCAGGTTGGGGTACTCCTGCCCCACCTCTGAGCCTCCCTCTCCCCTGTGGCCCTGCTGAAGCATCAGCCACGCTACCAGGAGTAGAGCAAGCCTGGGAAGCAACAGCTTGCTTTTGAGGAGCGACCAGCCTCCCTCCTCTTCCAAGTACAAGAACACGGACCTTTGCAGCACCAGAACCGCTCTTTCCAGCCGGATCAGCGTCTTCCAGTATTGGATCCTCCACCGAGCAGAAACTACCAATCCTCCTTCCTCTACTAAGAACTGGTAACACCTGGGCATTCAAACCTTCTTTAAGAAAGACCAACTGCGTGTATTTGTAAAATGATAGTTGTTGTGATTGTTTTTAGGATTGTGTTTTAGTAGGTCAGGATGGTATTAATGTGTAGCAGACAGGGCATGCAAATTACCTCCTATATACCAACGTGGCACCTTCCCTGTGCAAAACACACACATATCTCTTCATTTTAATGCAATACATACACAAACACAACACTGAGCGTTTTAAGTCATTTAAATTGACGAGAAACGCTCTCTTTAAACTTCTCTTTGTAACAAAGACTTGGTCTGTTACAGTAGGGTTGCCCTCCTCCACTTCCACTTGGTCAATAAGGCTCCTCCACTCACACCTTAGATCATCCCTTTGTTCTCTCTCACCCACACACACACACACACACACCTCCTTCATTGTGCATACAGTGCTAGTGTTTACTGTAGTTTAGATTGCGTGTTTTATTTGTTTCATTTAAATAAACATTCCTTAAAGACATATGCTGTGGTTATTGATGTTGTGCAAGAGTGAATGAAATTGCCAACCTCTTCTTTGTAGAACTCCACATCCTTCAATCTAACTATTGATTGGGTAACTTGGTTACAATTATTAATTTAATTATTCATCAATTTCCATATTAATAGCTTAGTGGATTTTGAGACTGAGGTTTTATTAATTGGCTTTTCGTTTTTCCCTTCAGTGAGGAAGGGTGGTGCCCCAAGGTCTTCATATTTAATATTTAATATTAATATTACAATATCATGTTTTTTTAATAGTCAAATTAATAATATTAATATCATAGGCAAATTGCCTCAACACATGGTGTCCACTTGTGAGGTGTAACCCCAACAGCCGGGCGCCCTTGTGTGATGCCATTGCACTCACAACAACATCACCACTGCTTGGACATTATCGCCACAAAGGTGCCACCATTCGAGGCATTTCCCCAACATCGGTGTTCTGTGCGAGGCATTACCCCAACATCGGTGTTCTGTGCGAGGCATTTCCCCAACATAGGTGTTCTGTGCGAGGCATTACCCCAACATCGGTGTTCTGTGCGAGGCATTACCCCAACATCGGTGTTCTGTGTGAGGCATTACCCCAACATCGGTGTTCTGTGCGAGGCATTACCCCAACATCGGTGTTCTGTGCGAGGCATTACCCCAACATCGGTGTTCTGTGTGAGGCATTACCCAACATGGGTGTTCTAGCGAGGCATTTCCCCCAACATCGGTGTTCTGTGCAAGGCATTTCCCCCAACATCGGTGTTCTGTGCGAGGCATTACCCCCAACATCGGTGTTCTGTGTGAGGCATTACCCCAACATCGGTGTTCTGTGTGAGGCATTACCCCAACATCGGTGTTCTGTGCGAGGCATTTCCCCAACATCGGGTTCTGTGCGAGGCATTTCCCCAACATCGGTGTTCTGTGCGAGGCATTTCCCCAACATCGGTGTTCTGTGCGAGGCATTACCCCAACATCGGTGTTCTGTGCGAGGCATTACCCCAACATCGGTGTTCTGTGTGAGGCATTACCCCAACATCGGGTGTTCTGTCGCGAGGCATTACCCCAACATCGGTGTTCTGTGCGAGGCATTACCCCAACATTGGTGTTCTGTGCGAGGCATTACTCCCAACATCGGTGTTCTGTGTGAGGCATTACCCCAACATCGGTGTTCTGTGTGAGGCATTACCCCAACATTGGTGTTCTGTGCGAGGCATTACCCCAACATCGGTGTTCTGTGCGAGGCATTTCCCCAACATCGGTGTTCTGTGCGAGGCATTTCCCCAACATCGGGCGTTCTGTGCGAGGCATTACCCCCAACATCGGTGTTCTGTGCGAGGCATTCCCCAACATCGATTGTTCTGTGCGAGGCATTTCCCCAACATCGGCGTTCTGTGCGAGGCATTACCCCAACATCGGTGTTCTGTGCGAGGCATTACCCCAACATCGGTGTTCTGTGCGAGGCATTACCCCAACATCGGTGTTCTGTGCGAGGCATTACCCCAACATCGGTGTTCTGTGCGAGGCATTACCCCAACATCGGTGTTCTGTGCGAAGGCATTACCCCAACATCGATTGTTCTGTGTGAGGCATTACCCCAACATCGATGTTCTGTGCGAGACATTTCCCCAACATCGGCGTTCTGTGCGAGGCATTTCCCCAACATCGGCGTTCTGTGCGAGGCATTTCCCCAACATCGGTGTTCTGTGCGAGGCATTTCCCCAACATCGGTGTTCTGTGCGAGGCATTTCCCCAACATCGGTGTTCTGTGCGAGGCATTACCCCAACATAGAAATACTGTAGTCCCAACACCGGTGGAAGATCAAACTTGTTATAAATCATGACTTAAAATTATTGTATCAATCTAACATTTACATCCAAGTAGAAAAAAATTAACCTGTATGCTTCAATTCGTAATAACCAGTGTTAAAAAAGGTTTTTGACAGTCCTGCAGATTTGCAAATTATGGAATAATTTAAATGACCAGTTGATAGCAGTGAGCACAGATACTACATAAATTATTTGAACTCTTTCATTAAGTTTTCAGCTACTTTGGTGTTCTGCTCCTCGACTGCATATCTACGTCCAGTTGTAGTGCTTGGGACTTCAGTCTTATATCAATGATATATTGCACAGGTACCCAGCATAGGTCTTCCCTCCTGGGCCAGAACAAAACTTTTTGCTGGGCCGTGCGGATGCGTGAACTGTTCAGACAAGTTATAGCTTCTGCATGACCAAATATCGTTTTAAACTAACAGCTTAAAAAAAAATGTATAATTAATTTTTATTTTATAGGTTCATTTGTTAATAAGTAAATTAATATAAAGTGTCTATATATTGTGGCAGCCCCACCCTTCAGCTGGTGCTGAAAATCTTAAAATCAATTCTGAACTTCACGAGAAGCCAATGAAGTCCTGCGAGGACAGGTGAGATGTGCTCCCTCTTTCTGGTGCCGGTTAAAAGACGTGCAGCAGCATTTAGTACCATCCGCAGTCTTACGATATTGGATTGAGTGAGCGCGGAGCATATAGAACAGGGATAACATAGCAAATGTTGAAACTGAGAAATTTTACAATTTTATCCACAAAATGAGCTCATTTCAAATCTTATAGCTGCTACAGGTCTCAAAAAAGTTGGGACAGGGGCCTGTTTACCATGGTGTAGCATCCCCTCTTCTTTTTAACACAGAGTGGAGGCGTCTGGGCATTGAGGAGACAAGTTTCTTGAGTTTAGCCATTGGAATTTGATCCCACTCTTGTTTAATACAGGCTTCCAGCTGCTGGAGAGCCATGAGTCTCCTTTGACGGACTTTTCGTTTAATTGTGCGCCAAATGTTCTCAATCGGTGAAAGATCAGTACTGCAGGCAGGCCAGTTCAGCAGACGACTCTTCTACTGCGAAGCCATGCTGTTGTAATAGCTGCAGTATGTGGTTTTGCATTGTCCTGCTGAAATACACAAGGCCTTCCCTGTAATAGATGTCGTCTGGAGGGGAGCATATGTTGCTCTAAAACCTTTATATACCTTTCTGCATTCATGGGGCTTTTTAAAACATGCAAGTGTCCCACACCATATGCACTATCGCATCCCCATGCCATCAGAGATGCTGGCTTTTGAACTGAACAGCTGATAACAGGGGGGGTGGTCTTTCTCCTCTTTAGCCCGGAGGACACGCGCCCATGATTTCAACAAGAATGACAAATTTGGACTCGTCTGACCACAGGACACTTTGCCACTTTGTTTACAGTCCATTTTAAATGAGCCTTGGCCCACAGAACACGGTGGGCGCTTCTGGATCATGCTCAACAATGGCTTCCTTTTTTGGATGATAGAGTTTTTAGGTGGCATCTGTGGACGGCGACAGACTGTGTTTACAGACAGTGGTTTCTTGAAGTATTCCTGGGCCCATTTAGTAATGTCAATGACGGAATCATGCCGGTGAGTGATGCTGTGGCGTCTGAGGGCCCGAAGATCACGGGCATCCAGTAAAGGTCTTCGCCTTGTCCCTTACGCACAGAGATTTTCCAGTTTCTCTGAGACTTTTGATGATGTTATGCACTGTTGATGATGAGACCTTCAAAGCCTTTGCAATTTGACGTTGAGGAACATTGTTTTTTTAAGGTATTCCACAATTTTTTTCACGCAAGCCTTCACAGGTTGGAGAGCCTCTGGCGATCTTTACTTCTGAGACTTAGCCTCTCTAAGACATCCCTTTATAGCCAATCATGCTCCGCACCTGATGCCAGTTAACTTAATTACTTGCAAAATGTACTTTCAGTTGATTCTATTAATTGCATTTTCAGCCCTTTTTTGCCTGTGTCCCAACTTTTTTGAGACCTGTTGCAGCCAGAAAATTTGAAATATGCTCACTTTGTGGATAAAAATGTAAAATGTCTCAGTTTCAACATTTGAAAAGTTATCTATATTCTATTGTAAATAACATACTGGCTTATGTGATCTGAAAGTCATTGCATTTTGATTTTATTCACAATTTACGCTTCATCCCAACTATTTCGGAATTGGGGTTGTATATATCGAGAGAGACCAAAAAAAGAAACGCAATTATGTAATCCGGTGCCAAATTTGAAACCCTATTGAGAAAGATGCTTTTGCTCTGAGTTATTTTTGGAGGTGAGTACTTTAATCACACAAATTTTTGCGGTCACAGCGCGTATTCTGGAGCCGCCATTCCTCCAGAACCAAACATCGGCAGTGCTTGGGTTTGAGTGCTACCATTGTCCCTAACACTCCTATTTTTGATTTGAGTTCCTCGTGAACACCGGGGCCTTTAAAAGTCCGACGAAAATGAGTAAAAAATCAGCTGGGTTATAATGCCACAACTAATGGAAGTTCAAGAGAATGCGCGATTGGGATGCTACAGGCCAGAAGTCGGGTAGATAGAGTTGTCAGTCAATTCAGTGTGCATTCTCGACAATTAGTCACCTCAGAACCAGGTTTAATGCCACTGGACACACACGGTTGATTGCCCCAGATCCGGTAGGGCCACGTGTTCACGACTCCAGCGTCTGACTGTCGAATCACGACTGACCGTCTGCTACACACCGAACCAACCTTCATTTTTGTTGAAGGAAACCTCAATGCCATCCGTTACTGCGATGAAATTCTCTGTCCAGTCGTCCTTCCGTTTGTCCGGCGTCACCGACTGACTTTCCAACAGGACAACGCTGTCCCCGCGCGTGGCACGATTCTGTATGGAGTTCCTTCGGCCGCCAATCGCGTGCAAATCCTTCCCTGGGCAGCGTTTTCTCCAGATCTTTCATCTACAGAACACTTGTGGGACATTCTGGATAGAGCGATCCGGAGACGCCAACCACCGCCAGCTACAGTACGTCAGCTAAGACAAGCACTGACCGAAGAGTAGAACGGCGTTCCACAAGCAACAGACGTCTGGTGATGTCTGAGACACAGGTGTACCGCCGTCTTGCTAACGGGGACATACAAGATACTGATAGTGTCATTTGTGTTTGGTAATGTCGAACTTCACCTTCTATATAAATATAAGCCAACATGGCGATATTCCAACCTTGATTTTTCAATTATATCTATTGTCTGAGATTCCCATCTTTCATTTGATACCAATGAAGTGCTGATTAACAGTTACATTTGATAAAATCAAGAAATAGAAAATTGTGTTTTTTTTTTTCAGTACATATGTTTGTTTTTTTTTTTTTTTGCAAAGTCTAATTTAGTGTTCTTTAGTGTCACCAGAGGTTTTAACCTTGAGGTTCACAGTCTTCTTTTACATTCACTAAGGCATTTCTGATTGTGGACTTTGAACATGATAAGCCAACTTCCTTTAGAGTGTTCTTGACCTGCTGTTTCAAAGCTCACTGAGGCATTCTATCTTTTTACACTGTACCCTAGTGTTGATTTGACCTCTCCTAAAGTGTCTGTTATCTGTCTTATTGTTTTATTTCCCCAGCTTAATAATGGCCTACTTTGTTCGAACTGCCCTTCGGGGACAATAAAGATTTACAGTACAATACAATACAATCTGCATTAGGGATGCACCGATACCACTTTTTTAAAAACCGATACGAGTATGAGTATTTTATTTTGTGTACTTGCGATATCGAGTACCCGATACCAATATTTCTGAAATGTTTTTCAGGAAAATATAATGACAATTTCGAATTACAGGTTTTATTTTCTTTTTTATAACAAGCCTAAAAGAGGCCAATATCAAACAATTCACACACGGCTATTTCCAAAAAAAAAAAAAAAAAAAAGTAGGCCTAACTGCTAAAAATCTCTCTGTATTTAGGCCCGACAAAAAGCCTTTGAACTAGCACTGCCATCAAATGAGGCAGAACATTACTGAAGCTTGACAAATGAAAAGTAAACTCGCTGCATAGGCAAGGTAACACATCCAACTTCATAAAAAGTCAGCAGAACTATTAATTGGCACAGATAGTTTCTACACACATTCAGAGGCATTCTCAATCCAACTAAAGTCAATAATAGCTTTCCAAGCAAACAAGGCATCACTTAAAGTGTGTGGTATTGCCACATTTCAATTATACAAATGACAAATGAAAAAGATTTAACTTAACCACAACTAAAATGTTTAAGGTAACCATATGTTACTAATATATTTGTAGTAAAATAAGAAGATTCACAATTCTAAATCTGTGTGTGTGTGATTGTGGATGTGTGCTTATGCGAGCTCGCTTGCTTGTAAATATTCAATAACTGATCCGGTGTGCCATCTAGTGATAGAAAATTGTAATTGCGTTGCATAAATTTGCAGCTCCATGTCCGCTGGCAGAAACATCTGCACAAAACGCTTAAGATACCCTGCCGAACACCGTTGTTCTTCTTGAACACGCCGCATCCAGATAATCATAAATGATGAATTATATGCATATTTTTAATTTGTAACGTAGTGAAGTGGCCAGTGTCAAAGTAACAAAGAAAAAGTATACTTTTTATCTTTTTAAAATGTGATAGACTAGAAGTCCCGGTAAAAAAAAAAAAAAAAAAGAAAAAACCTCAAGTATAGTACAGACCCTCAAAAAAAAAAAAAAAAAAAACTATTTAAGTAATGTAACGGTCAAGACATGTACATGTACTTTACTATACACCTCTTGTGTGTATCTTGTACGTATGCCTGCATGTGATGTGATGACTATAAAGCCTTCTTTTCGTATTTTTCTAACTCGCTGTCTCCCCCAGACATAGAAGTCAGATAGTACAACATACTGTAGCCTATGTATTAAGGTATCGCAAATGTGACGAAAGTACGAAAATGCAACATATTAACACGGTATCGGGCAGATACCCGACACTGGTATCGGTATCAGTGCAACACTCATTTTCATCCAGTCCATTTTTGCATTCCCACTAGCCTTTGGTCTTTTGTGCTTACAAAAACTTGAAGTCTTCCCGAGTTTTTTCGCCATCGGGTCCTGCCGCCCCAGCCTGACAAGAGTGAGTTCTCCAAAACAGTTATAAAATGATTTGCTTTTTATATTTAAAAAATAACAAGTGGAACTTAAACACTATTCTTCTCTACGAAACACCCCTGTGCCCTTTTGTGTGTAATTAATGGTGAATGCCAAAATGTACATTAATGGGCTGTTTATTTCTCGTACCATCCATGATGGAAGTAGGAGTCATGGAAGATTAATTGTATGTGCTTCCCACAGTCCCAAGACACTACCAATTTACTCTAATTTCAATTTGTTCTATTTGACATTAATATTTTATCAGGCTTGAGGAGATGACCATCCTCTAATGATTAAATGGGCTGGCAAGGCCTTTCCATCTTCTTTTGCCTCCGCAATGAAGCCGCTGCTCACAACAAGACACCAGCCATTGGAGGCAATCTATACCATGCATTTTGGGAAGCCTGCAGACTGCACGGTGCCATTGAGGTGCAAGGCTGAAGGGCAACTCTGAGGATGGTGGAATCTTTTGAAGAATCCAGGTTCAGCTAACAGCATACAGATCTGAGGGCATTGATAGATATGGGCATGGCTACAGATCCATGGTGCAACTAATGCCTAGAGCAGAAATACCATTGGGCCAAGGTTGTTTTTACTTCCTATGATCTTGAACATACGTGATATCATCTCTGTCATTAGGCAGGAATGATAAATTTAAGGGAGTGGGTGCCTAATTAAAGCAAGGCATCTTGAAGAAGATCTGTTCACACTGAAGGCTCATGCCAGAGCAGCTCACAAGTGTTGCACTATTTCTGCCAAGTGACACACTCTCTGCCAGTAAAAACAAAACTTGAAAAGGACACTGACATCATCAAAGGGAAGTTAATACAATAGATGTTATTGGGATATAAGCAATTGTCTCTTTCTGTAGAAATACTAGTCAACAGCAAAACTGGAACACAAGCAAATCGGCTGCATCGCATTGGTGGCGAAACCAAGGAGTAAAGTATTGATTTTTCATGTTTTTGATTGACTTGCACACTCATTTGATTGGCAACAAAAAGCGTGTTTCCAGTGTGTTGCTGAGAGTCGGCTGATTTCCCCGACCACACCTTACGTGTCTACAATTTTGTATGCCACAATGACTGTTATGTGAAAAGGCAATTAGGATAAAAATTGTCTGAATCCATCCTTATTCCCCTGACCAAGCCACCAGCAACTGGCCATCCTCCCAAAAGCACATTACTGAATGCTATTTTAGTGATTTTTCATGTAATTTGTGTCATTGATTTCTGCTATTTTTTGGGGATTTTGATATGATTCCTTACCATGCAGTGACAGCTGAAACATATTCATTGCTGCACTTATGATCTAATCATAGTGTCTTTTAAGTTGTGTCCAAACGGCAACTTTTTTTTGGACTGGCAGTGTAGAACATTAGTGCTTTGCTAATAGCTGCATTACCAAGAGAATGTCACTTCCCAAGTTGTTTACACTATCGCGAAGTTAAAAACCATTAAATCTCATCAGTAAAAGACCGATAAATTCGGCATATAAACCATACTTTCTAAAATGAAGAGAAAATACTGCAACACTGGTGACTTCAAAAACGCACCAACTTCATTCAGATCTTACGTTTCAGTTGAAAAACCTTTATCAGAGCTTCTAACAGATGCGTTGGGAAGATGCAATATATGGAGTGAGCCTGCAAAAAAATTCCAATATTCATAGGAAATTTGATTCCTGTCATCTTACCCACGGGCTTTTCTGGAGGGCGCGTCCTCCATGGAATATGCTTTGTTGTACTTGGCCAGCGAGCAGCACCACCAACTCAATAGAAAGCAAAAGATTTCATAATCCCCCAGCTTCTGGCAAGCATCTAAATACAGACAGCTGAATAAGTAGCTAGCTCGCAATCCATTAAGCTACACAATGCATATGGAAAGGTAGCTGTAACGTCTATTGCCCCGGGTAAGATGCAGGAGCACCAGGAGAGTGAGAGACGTTGAGGACCCAAGTGCAGAAGTGTTGGCGGATTGGGAAGGCAGGATCAGAAGACCTGCTGTGCCTGGGGGACACCTCTTTTGTCTTCTGGTGGAGCAATGATGACAGGGGAAGGGCAGTGGAACAATGGCGACAGGGGAAGGCCACTGGAGCAGGGGTGACTCGAACAGCCCACAAATGCAGGATTAAGACCTGCAGCACACTGGGAATGCCCTCTCAGCTTCCACTGGAGCAGGTGAGAAAGGAACCGCACACAAATGCAGGATTAAGACCTGCTGCGCACTGGGAAAGCCCTCTCGGCTTCCACTGGAGCAAGGCGACGGGGGGTAAAGCCCCTCTCTGGGCCAGGGAACATGGTCACTGGGAGGCCCTCTCCAGGCTGGGAAACAAGGTTGCTCGGAGACCCTCTCTTGGCAGGGGGAACGAGGTCACTGGGAGGTTACTGGGAGGAGTAAAAATTTCAGAGATGAATAACTGGTGACATGGTCATTTTTTTCCCCAAAAAAGGGCATTTTGGGGCAAAACCAGAAAAATTTACTTAGAAATTATTTCATTAAAAAACTTCCACAAATGATATTACTTGGATTACTGCATTTTTACAGAGATATATCATAAAAATCATAAAAATGAATTCTAGCCTTTTTATCTACTTAGTTCCTGAGTTACAGGTCATAAAATGGTCTCGCTTTTTTGGGTGTTTTGTAAGCTTTCAGCTGATTTTGAGGCTTTACCATACAAAAGTGGATCGAGATACACAGAAGCATAATATTTTCAGACTTAGGATGAACATGTTGGTATACCTGATTTCAGCAATCAATTTGGAGCAATAAGTTGCCAAATTTGGCTGAAAATGGGTTCGCCAAAAAACTTAAAATATTATTCAAATTTTGAAGGGCTATAACTTGAAATCTATTTGAGATACTGGCCTAATATTTGGCAATTTTTAATTTTGTGTGAGTATTTACTCGTGAATTTTTTCAAAAATTTTTGAGGAGGTGACCTGGAAAATTTCTTGAAATCTGGATGATTTGACATGGAATGACCCTAAGTGCTTTTTTACCAGGTGATACAATAGTGAAGTTACAATTTAAGGCTACGTGCCTAAGAGTGGGTGAAAGGGGTTTAAACAGAGTGAGATCACTAACAGGAAGCAGGTGCTGATTGTGTTAACAAGTAGCTGGAGGATACGGATGAGGCAGGCAGCAGAAGGAACAGGAGGGAAGACAGTAGCTAACGTCTGCAGGCTAAGCAAGTGACGACGTCACATTCACAGAGGTGCGGCATGCTGTCGCCATAATGGTTTTCCTCCACTTGTACTTTAGTTACAACTGTTTAAAATGATCTGGAGCCAGCACCTGTGCAGTAGCAAACTGCTAGCAAACATTCCATTTACTGCACAAAGTGTTTACTCCATTAAAAACAGACTGAATTTGATTACAAAATGGTCATTCTATCTGATCCAATCAATGCATCTCGTACATTGCTTCTGACTGAACTAGCAATGGTTTCTAAATTCACAGACAATTTAGGATGCAAGCTTGCTAGCTAGCTAATTAACCACACAATGATTGCAGAAAGGTAATGCAGATGCTAGCTAGCTAAGCGAGTCAGTTTTGAGATTAGCACTCTCGAGCTAGGTACTTACAACAACAACTAAGCCATACATATTAAATATGCTTATACTCTCTTGAACGAAGCTTGATATTTACAGAAATGGAAACATTTACCCTGCTAGCTAGCAACAGATTGTCCTCTGAAAATAAATTGAACTGCTACTTCTCTCTATCCTCCAAAAACATAATAGTATTGTAGCATAATAATTTAATATTAATTTCGTTGCCTGTCCTATGTTGTACTGATCCAGGTTAGAAGTGTAAAGCAGTCAGACAAAAAGTGGAAAGCACACATAAGCTATAGCTAGTTATTGGCTTTTGCCGATTGAAGCTAGAATGTTGCCATAGAAAATAAACCATGGCTGGAGATATGCAGATGAGGGGGAGAGCAATTCTCACAAGCCTGTGTGTGACATAGGAAGGAGAGCCAAATCTGAATGCCATGCCAAATTCCATCTTTTATGAAAAAGGCAGCCTACAAAAAACAACTGGGTGGCTAACACTGCAGATACAGAAATGCGCACAAGGACAGAAAAAGTAAATTTTTCATAATATATCCCGTTTAAAATAAGTAATGACCATACAACATTAAAGTACTGTCCTATAGTACAGACCATCAAGTTTGCTCTACAAAACTGTAAGAATCCAGTGTTCATTACATTATTTGTTTTAAAAGCAAAGGCCCTCAAAACATGACTGCTTGCCTTAAATTGCTTGTGCTATGCCTGACAATGATCAATGGCAACTTTTCATCCACTTAACATTTTTGGTCATCCCACCTATAACACCAATTCTTTCAATGTATTCTCCTTACCTACTCTCTTTTCATTATATATGGATGGCAAGTATCTTTTTTAATCCATGACGAAGTCTGAGAGAAATAATAATGCTTAACAAATTACACACACACATTGTCACTGGTTCTCTTTAATGTACTTTTAAGACCACAGAGCAAGAAACCTATGAATAAAGGCCAGTTGTTTTTTTCTTTCATCATTAGCTGGAATCTCAAATGATGTGGAGGAGGAGGAGAAAAGAAGGAGAAAATACCACAAAGTCAACCCCCCACCTCTGCACCCACCCCACTTTCACATTGTTTGTTTTGCCAATTATCTCTATGGTAACCATTTTTCAGGATCCACTGCTGAGAGGTCTCTGGGGCTGGGGACCAGAACTAGAGTTGGACCATGTTGTATGGACATGAAGGGCTTCAGAGCAGAATGCCACAGATTCCATATTTTAAAACTGCAAGCAATTTCGGCCAATCATGTCTTGATAGTGACATTTATGCCGTAGCAAAGCTCTTTTCTGTAACAATCTGATAAATGATTAATCCTTCTTTACACCTCCTTACAAATTCCTTTCTTCTTAAAAATGCTAAAACTGCCACGGGTTTTTAAAAAAAGTGACTAGCGCTTGGCCGGGCTCAGCTGGAGGTGGGAAAGATAAGAAGAGTGGTTAGGGGAGCAGTGAAATGGGAGAGATTGTCACAGATGTAGCAGGGTTGACTAATTACTCTCAATTCCTTATATACTGTGTTGTCTCTGACCAAACACTGAGGCATTAAGTGATATTACACACAGAGCAGAAATGCTGCCTGCATATGCGAAGGTCGTACCTGTCTCTGACCAAACACTGAGGCCTTTAGTTATATTACACACAGAGCAGAAATGCTTCCTGCATGTGTGAAGTCCGTACCTGTCTCTGACCAAACACTGACGCATTAAGTGATATTACACACAGAGCAGAAATGCCGCCTGCATATGCGAAGGCTGTACCTGTCTCTGACCAAACACTGAGGCTTAAGTGATATTACACACAGAGCAGAAATGCTGCCTGCATATGCGAAGGCCGTACCTGTCTCCGACCAAACACTGAGGCATTAAGTGATATTACACACAGAGCAGAAATGCTGCCTGCATATGCGAAGGTCGTACCTGTCTCTGACCAAACACTGAGGCCTTTAGTTATATTACACACAGAGCAGAAATGCTGCCTGCATGTGTGAAGTCCGTACCTGTCTCTGACCAAACACTGACGCATTAAGTGATATTACACACAGAGCAGAAATTCCGCCTGCATATGCGAAGGCTGTACCTGTCTCTGACCAAACACTGAGGCATTAAGTGATATTACACACAGAGCAGAAATGCTGCCTGCATATGCGAAGGCCGTACATGTCTCTGACCAAACACTGAGGCATTAAGTGATATAACACACAGAGCAGAAATGCTGCCTGCATATGCGAAGGCCGTACCTGTCTCTGACCAAACACTGACGCATTAAGTAATATTACACACAGAGCAGAAATGCTGCCTGCATATGCGAAGGCCGTACCTGTCTCTGACCAAACACTGACGCATTAAGTAATATTTATTTATCTATTTATTTATTTGTTTGTTTTTATTTCAGCATGATTGTATCGTCGTTTCATGACAATTTCAATACAACATGTGTCATGACCGAAAGGGTCGGGAGAAGCGAGATCGCTTTGTCACAGTCCCGCCCCCAACTTCAGAAAAAACAGTTTGATTATGGTTAAGATATCATAAAGATTCATAAATCACAACAGAGCTGAGTGTCCATTTACACTACGATTTAAGCGTCACAACATAAGATCATACAGATTTTTGAACATCACGAAGAATTTTAATCACAATATAGCTGAGTGTCTATGTAAGTTTAGATTTGAGTGTTACTCTTGATTTAATCCATTTGACTTGGTCCAGAAAAACCTGAACTCCTTTCTTCATCATTTGGTTTGTTCCTAGTGATTCGGGAATGTCCCATCCGGGCTTGTCGGTTCTCCAGAACCTGTCCGCCTCGTGGAAATAATTTTGTCAATTGCATTTAACGACCAGTTTATAAGGTCCATGTTGGTTACAGCTGTCTGTAGTAATGTGCTGTGACGGTTCTCTTTAGACAGGTGGCCTGGTGTGTTCAGCAGATGCAATGGTACAGATTTAACAATAGCAGTCCACATATTTAGTCTAAACAACCCCTATTGTTTACGCCCGTTATGGTTCCGTTTAATTTATCCAATGTCATTTTGTTGGATAAGTTTATAGTTATTCAAACATGCACATTTCAAAAGATACTTAAAGACCTTCAGATTGTTTGCCATTCTAATATTGTCTTCAAGTATGTTCCATGCACTGACTCCAGCCACAGATAAGGAGTGCTCACTCCGAGTCGATTTGACCCTTCTCGTTTGCAACAACATTCTGCCTCTTAGATCATGGGTACATTCACGTTCAAAAAATAAGCATTGTATATTTCTAGGCAATTCTTTGTGGTATCCTAAATATACAATTTGCAAGGAGTTAAATTTTATTATATCCTGTAATTTAAGAAACTTTGCCTTAACAAACAAATCGTTTGTATGAGTTCCATAAGGAACGTAATGAATAATTCTAAGGGCCTTTTTTTGGAGTTTAAACAATGATTCTATTGTATTATTATAAGTGTGTCCCCAGACTTCAGCGCAGTAATGTAAGTGGGGTGCTATGAGGGCTGAATAGATTATTTTAAGAGACTTATGTTTTAATAATTTCTGCATTTTCCAAAGAATAGACACGCTTTTAGCTAACTTTCTTTGAACCAAATTTACATGTGGTTTCCAGCTTAAGAGATTACCTAACATAACTCCCATGACTTTATATTCGTTTACCCTTTCAATGCTGGTACCATTTACCTTTAAGTCTATGTCATCCTTTAGGCCTTTTTTCCCAAATATCATAAATTTGGTCTTTGTAAGATTTAGTGATAATTTGTTTACATTAAACCACGTGTGAAGTTTAGACATTTCGTTATTAGCCAATTTTACCAATTGTTTAAGATCGACACCTGAGCAAAAAATAGTCGTGTCGTCTGCGAATAAAATTAGTTTTAGGATATCGGACACCTTAACAATGTCATTTATGTAAATTATGAACAACTTGGGACCTATGACCGAGCCCTGAGGAATTCCACAGGTAATGTCCAAGCAATTTGATTTGCTATTGCCCATCTGCACAAATTGCGTCCTACTTGTAATTAACAACTTGTAAGTAATTTTTGATCCATTTTAATGCGGTCCCTCTTATTCCATATTTGTAAAGTTTTTCCATCAGTATATCGTGATTTATAGTGTCAAATGCTTTCTTCAGATCAATAAATATGCCTATAGAATATAAGTTTGAATCTAGTGAATCTTTAATCATTTCAATAAATTCCGTTAGGGCTAGTGCTGTCGAATGCTTTTTCCTGAACCCATACTGACTGTCACACAGTAGTTTGTGTTTATCAATGTGCTTGTCCAATCTGTCATTGAAGAGCTTTTCTAGGACCTTGGAGCATTGAGGTAAAATCGAGACAGGACAATAGTTTGAGAAATCATATTTATCCCCACTTTTGTAGAGAGGGATAACTTTTGCGATCTTCATTTTATCTGGAAACACTCCATAGGAGAAGGATAGATTGCATATATGCGTAAGTGGAGTTACAATTGCGTTAGTTAGTGCTTTCAGTAATTTCATATCTAATTGGTTTGCATCAACAGATGTCTTAGCTGTACAATTTTTCAGAATTGATCTGATTTCAGATACGGTAACAGGAGTTAATGTCATTATGTCTTGGATTTCCTCATCCTTATCAAGGTAGTCCCATCTTAGGTGTGAGGATTTAATACCCTTTGCTAGTTCTGGCCCAACATTCACAAAATAACTGTTAAAATTCTCCACGACCAATTCCATGTTCTCCACCTTTTTGCCATTTATGTTAAAGAAGGAAGGGTACTCCCTCTTCGTAGTCCTCCCAGAGACGTTCTTGATTATATTCCAGAGATTTCTGGTGTAATGTTTATTTTCTAATAAAAGCTTTTCATAATACTCTTTTTTATGTTTCCTTAGTAAATGTGTCATTTTGTTTCTGTAATTTTTGTACCTAATTTCTGCTTTCTCAGTGCTTTCTCTCAGAAACTGCTTATACAGTGTATTTTTTTTCTTACAAGCATTTGCCAGTGCTTTCGAAACCCAAGGTCTTCTCTCTTTGTTTTGCTTCAGTTTGTTCGTTGTTTTGACTAGACAGTGTTTATCATACAGGGAGTTTACTGTCCATAGAAAAGCCTCATAGGCTTTATTCGGATCTTGTTCTGCTAATACATTATCCCAATTTTGGTTCAACATATCTAATTCTAGTTTCTTTAGCCTTTTTTCGCTTTTAATTCTGATTTCTGTGTGTTCCAGGGTTTTCGATCTAGCCTGGTCCCGTATATCTAATTTGCAGTTACAAATAGCAAAAACTGGTAGATGATCAGTAATGTCATTTATCATGATGCCACTTAATATTTCAGAATCTAATACATTAGTATACACATTATCTATGAAGGTGGCACTGTGTCTAGTAATCCTGCTTGGTTTTGTGATTAATGGTTGCATACCCATGGCATACATGGTGTTAATATAATCCTCTATTATAGAGCTATTATTTGGATTTATCAAGTCAATATTAAAATCCCCATATATAAAAACATTTTTCTGGTTCATATTGGCGAGTAATTCACCCATACATTTACTAAAAACATCAATTTGCGAATCCGGTGCTCTGTACACACAACAAATTACCGTATTTCTACCTTTCAACCTAGGAATCTCAATTGTAAGGCATTCCATTACATTTTCCACAACATTTGATTTGCATTCTAGTACCTGGAAGTTTATGGCCTCATCAATAAATAGTCCAACACCCCCACCAGCTTTATTCAGTCTGCTCTTACACACGAAGTTGTAACCCTCCATCTAGAAGTCCTTGTCCTTTTCTTCTTTAATCCAAGTTTCCGATAATGCGATGATGTTGAACGGATTAGCAAATGACAGTAGGTATTCCTTTATTTGGTCAAAGTTTGCAGATAGACTCCTACTATTAAAGTGAATAATGGACAAACTCCCTTCCATTTTAATGCTCTTGTTAAATTTGTCTACAGTAAAGTATCGCATGCGTTTGTTTAGTTGTAGAAAAACTGGTTATCCGGATCAATTTCTTCATTAGGGTCTATTCCTGAATGATGGTGACTTGTTGTTAAAAAAGCCAGTTTCCTGATCTACAGTTTGGTTCATCAGATAACTGCTCATAGAGATTTGTCAAGGGTTTTAACCTGCCTCAGTGGTCAAAACTCTCCAGATCCCGCATCATCTTGATCAGCACCGGTCTGGTAGTTTCCGGTGAAGACCCATTTGGTTTGATGAAAATTCTGCAGTTAGCCGACCAAGTGCTGTGTATCTTACCCGCTTTCTTTAGTTGACGAGCTTTCCATGCGATGGTTGCATTGTGCTTGGTGAGGTTTTCATTTATGAAAACATTGGATCCTTTGAGATTTTTCCTTGCTTCAACAGAGAGATTTTGTGCTTGTTGCTTGTAAGTCGTAACAGCACGGCCCGTGCTGCACTCCGGTCTCCGCTTGCACTCCTTTTCGGTAGCAGATAACATGAATCCACATTGCCAGGGTCCAGAGAAATACTTTTGGACTGAAGGAATTCCATCACCTGCATTTCCACAGATTTATTGTCCTCCTCGCCTCCATCGACGTCATTCGCTGCTGCCCTGGCATAACTCCTGGGTTTGATTTTGAGCCCTGTCAGGATTACATCATTGTGTTTCTCTTGTTGCTCCAGCTCCTCCAGTTTGTTTGATAAAGATTTAATCTGTGTGTCTTTCTTGGCAATCTCTTTTCTGAGATCACAGTTTTCCTTCAAAAGCTGGTCCAACTGCTCCTTCATACCTTCCCTCCACTCCCTCATTTCATTTCTCAATTCTTCGAGGGTCTCCATAATTGATGCAAGATCCGGCGGGCTTGGTTTGTCGCTTCTTCCCGATTTACCCATTTTCTCAGTTCAGAAAAAAGGTCTCTATTACAGAGTTTGTGAGAAAGTTTATCACTCAGCTTTTCTCCTGACTCTGTTGTTTTCCTGTATTGCCTGTATTGCGTGCAGTCGCTGTTCGGAGTTGTTGCTCCTTCAGAAGCTCTATGGCCGCCTGCAGAAATGCCGCCTGCATATGCGAAGGCTGTACCTGTCTCTGACCAAACACTGACGCATTAAGAGATTGTAAGCCGCGGTGGAAAGCAGAACTCTGGCGAACAGACCCTTATTGTCTTAAGGGCCCCAGCACCTGGCAGAGACTTCTGCGGTCATGAGAGCAGATGCAATTAGGGTCTGCATGGCGTCCCTTGGTCTGCTTAACTTAGGTCACGACCACTGGAGCGGCCCTCTGCCTTGGGGTTAATGGGCAGTTTCTGGGGTAAAAGTCAGCGTTGAACGTCTCGCAAGCCACCCGAAAACGACTGAGACAACTTGGGCAGAGAGAATGCCGCAGTGCCATAAACTGGACTTTTCAAGAGATTTCACCAGAAAAATGATTCACATTACCTCCCAATGTTGCAAATCCAATGTGTATTTTTGTTATACGACATAAGCTGATTGTTAACATTAATACCAGTTATCTTTGTAATTCTGGACTGTAACTGATGTTTCATGGCAAACTGTAGTGCAAGCATATCGTGTTTGGTATCATTTTACTCCACTAAGATTCCGAACTCGCATGATGCATATTTCGAAGGGATCAAAATTGTACTGAACCCTCATTCAATAAGTATGAAAAGAAATCTATTTCTGCTTCTCATGGTAATGCCCCCTCCCAAACCCCCCTCTGAGGAGGGGTTGCCTTCCTGATTACCCAAATTGATTTATGACCATGCTGTAGGGAAGTGCTTCTGGAGTTTGGGCTTAAAGGGAGAGAAACAAAGGATTCGGGGAAGACCGCACCCGGTTTCCCATGCGTGCATCTCCATGCCGTATGTAGCCAATAGTAGTTATGGAAGACCGCACCCGGTTTCCCATGCGTGCATCTCCATGCCGTATGTAGCCAATAGTAGTTATGGGAGACCGCACCCGGTTTCCCATGCGTGCATCTCCATGCCGTATGTAGCCAATAGTAGTTATGGAAGACCGCACCCGGTTTCCCATGCGTGCATCTCCATGCCGTATGTAGCCAATAGTAGATATGGAAGACCGCACCTGGTTTCCCATGCGTGCATCTCCATGCCGTGATGTAGCCAATAGTAGTTATGGAGGACCGCACCCGGTTTCCCACACGTGCACCTGTATGTGTGTAGCCGTTCTCACAATGGAAGATTGCATTCAACTTCCCCCACGCGCATCTCCATGCCGTGGTTAGCCTTAATCTAGTCATGGCAGATCTTAGGCAATTTCCCACACATGGTCTTGGAGCCGTGTGCAGACGTGATATTGCTATGGAAGCTTGTATTCATTCTTCCCGCAGTGTACATTTTGTGCATATGTGAAGTTGTGAACTGCGCCACTTCTTCTTGATATTTTCTGCAACGGTATAATTTGGTTTCTAATTTGAGCTTGTGCCTACCTGGCGAAATAAATTGATAATTGCATTCTGTTGTGGTTCTCTGACTCGGACTAACTAATATTCTTCCAGTTCGGACTCCTGTAACCCAATGGGCTATAATGTAGGGCTATGAGGCCTGCCTGATCACCAGGCCTTCCTGCTAGGTACACGGTGGTGTTCCATGCTGCGATTGGTGTTATTCTGATTGGTTTCAGGGATGTGTCGTTAAACTTGAGAGTCCCTACACGCCTTCTTTATTTTGTTTTACTGCGTTATACTTTTATATAGTCCCTGAACGCCTCTTGCGGTATACTTCGAAAGTTTTAATTGTACATTAATTCCGGCCCCCGTGGTCACTAGTCATAGCTATTCTCTATGTCAAACCACCGGGCAGAATAGGACCGCCAGCCTCTGACTTCTCCACCGAGTTGGGCGGTACAGATGTTTTTGGTCCGGCGGAGCAAGGTATTGACCAGTATGGGTCCGATGCACAACATAGCTCTAAATTCATAAGTTGGAGTCAAACCAATATTTATGCAAACGCATGGTAACCGCGATTGATTAAAACTAAAATGTTGTGTTCCAAATTTATTATGGAGTCAGATGTATTGTAACCGCTAAGATAGTAGGGCTGCAGCATCCGCTGGACACGTTTCAGGCCATTTAAAAGCAGAGCGTGAAAGACGTCATCACGTTTGGCCTGAGGCAGTGGTCTAGTGCTAACGCTGTAGCCAGACCCCATTATTATAATGGAGACCGTTAGGACTTTCTTTTCCCTGGCTGTTAAGGCAAACACGCTGAGACCTTCCGCCTCAGCTAGGACCCTCCTTGGCCTAGTTGCACGGCGTTTACACATGATTGTCTAAGAGTAGCAGCAACTTTGACTCCGGGGTCACGTGGGTGTGTCTTGCAAAATGCTGTAAAAAGGCCAAAAAATCTGTCTCCTCCATCCACCCCGATCCATTGGCAGAACCAGTGGAGCCAGGGGGACCATCCCGGATGAAGTGATCATGGAACTTCTTCCTTGGGAAGATAAAGTAAGGGGGAACAAAGTTGCCTTGTGCGTTGGCAGCAAAGGCAACGGTCACCAATGTCCCTCTTTCCTCGGAGGTCACAGCACCGACCTGGCACTGGCCCTTGGTGGCAATGACTTTGTCTGGCACTTGAACCGTTGTGGTACCTGAAATAATCAGTGAAATGAATTATTGGTGGTGCAAATCACTGGTGCTTTTAAATTTATCATCCAAATATAAATTTTAACCTGTTTGATCCATGTTCCAGATGTCATTTGCCTCAAAATTATAGCGGGTGAGGACAGTCTTTAGGTTGTTAAAAACGCGGTCACGTTGGTCTTGTTGAAGCTGGTGGAACAGGACATGCTGGTGGCTTGAGGTCGACGGATGGACAGGGTTCTGTTGGCGCCGAGGAAGGAGGCGAGCCAATCCTTCCCTACCATCTGGTTTTTTCTTCCATGAACATGGAGTTTTGAGGCCAATATTTTTCGGCCAGCTCATATGCAAACTTTCGCACCTAAAAAAGCATAGAAAAAGAGGTTAATTCCCAGATAGCAAGCACCTCCGCTCTGGATCTGCCCGGCTCCAGCTGATCCGGCTCAGAGCTGTGGCAGATCCGGAGGCGGAGGTGCTTGCTATATGGCGTGTAGTGGTGTAGCTCTGTCTGCGGTGTTACTCGCACATCTTTAGGACTTAGGCCAAAATATATATCGGCTGCTCTCTTTATATATGCCTGCAGTCTCTTCTCCTGTTCTTCTGTGAAGACTTTGTTGTGAGTCCTGTACCCGGGGCCCTGGTCTGCTGCCCTCTTGCCTCTGCCCTCCTCTTGCAGTACCTGAACAGGGTGACATGACAAACGCCATGCACCGCTGCTGCCCTCCTTATACTATCGCCTCTTCGGACATCAAAAAAGGCCCTTGCGTAAACCTCCGGGTCAACCGTTCCTCTCTGGGTAGTTCTGACCCTAACTCTGGGCATTTTCTGTCGGTAAAACATAACACACATTTTTATGGAGCTTTTAAACACAAAAATGCGGCCAAGATTAGCTGAGAGGGGACGAATGTAACTGTTGCTACTTCAGTCCCGACGGTGACTCCTGACATTTGAACGAGGATTACTTCCAAAGTGGAAAAATTCTGACATTTCAAACTGCACCATATGTTACGGAACTAAATCACCGATCATTTCATCATAAATATGACACATGGAGCGATAAAGACAATCTTTAAATCGAAAAAGTTTAGCATTCGTCTGAATTTACTCACCGCTGTGGAAAACAGTCTTCTCGGTCTTGTGCCGCGAGGAAGACTGGGACGCCTCAAGAATGTTCGCGGTTCTGGAGGGGCGAGCTGCACATGCTGACCTAGTATGACGATCGGCGCGGATGGCTGTGAATAAATCGCCGTGTTACTTTCGTCCAGAGTTACTTTCGCACCGGCGCTCCCCTATCACCAAAATCAGAACATCCAATGGGCACTGCAATCAATTTATTTGGGCCATTTTTATAAATACAACGAAGTCTGTACAACGCCGGTCGGACATTTAATGCTCCGTGTCCGACAGCCAAAAAAAAAAAAGAAAAAAGAAAAGAGGACGATTAGAACAGATTTATAACGAAATAAAGAATAAAAAAATTTTTAACAACAAACAGAACATTCAATGAACACAGTGATTTATTTATTTGCTGGCTATCTTTTTTGGATGTTCTGTTTGTGCCCCCCTTGTGCAACCCCAGAATAAAAAGTCTGGTGACGCCACTGGCCCAAGGTATAAGTTTTTCTCCTCCACACAAATTACTTCATTGACAGGTGCCCCTACCTTTATCTTCCCAGCCTCCATATATTAATTTCCAACCTTAAATCTAAGAAATCGAAGAAAAAACAGCTTGGACTTCATGATAAGCAACACCTAATTTATTTATAAGCAGTAAATCCCCCCAGAATTATCACAAATACCTGAAAAGAAGAGATATCAGGGGAAATAAATCTTTGGTTTAAGTTAAATAATGGAAAAAACAGAGCGGATAACGTACACAACATTGATAACGTACACAACGCATGCCGCATAAAACAACACAAAATGGAGATTTCACGTAATAATTTCAAAAAGGGTTCATATAATTATGTCTTTCACACTTTTTTCAAACTAGTTTGGATGTATTTTTAAGGATTTTACAAACTAGAAGCGCGTGATTCATTGAGTTTCGCCATGACACCGATAACGGACACAACAAGCTTAAACCATACGGCAAGGAAGTTGATGTTTGTGTGTGTAAAGGTCAGGGAGCCAACAATACATGAAAACTGGTTTCATTTCGTCAAAATATGAATATTTTTGGGTGGTGTGGACCCTTAATAGTTCCCTAGATGCTAATTAATTATTTATTTATGACTGGTCGTAATCGGATCACGTACACAACGGTTTTTTGGGACAAGTTGTTGATGCCTGTACGACATGGATCAAGTGAGATGCACACAATGACTTGGCTCCCAAATAATAGTTCAGTGTGTGTTTTATACATTTAAAAGTAGTTTAGACTTTTAGATTTTAATTTATTCTATGAAACATAATTCAAAATTCATATATCTGTTTTGGACATAGCAAAATGTGGGAAATTTTAAGGTTTGCAAGATTTTAGGTGCCCATAATGTGGTCAAAAAATGGCAAGAGACCCATAAAAGTATACATTCCTGTGTAGCTCTCATCATGCTCTTTATGATGAGACTGTAATAATAAAAAAACTCTCAATATTGAAAATATTATAGGCATTGGACAAACAAAAAGGGGGTGGAGTCATTTTCGTGAGCCTTGCCCATATAGTCGTGGCTGTCAATATTTTTAGTGTGTTTTCATTTCATGAAAGTTAATTGTAACATTTTGGTCGCCTAAAACGACCGGCATTTGATTGTACTAAACGACCCTCCAAGGAGTCGGCTCTTCAGTTTTCCATTAAAACACTTGTTGTTTTCGCGGTTTAAAGTCTGTTTTATATTAGCGAAATTAACATTAGCAGCATGCCTCGTCCAAATATGGTCATTTCCGACTGTCAGACACGGGCAGGATTTAAAATACATGGGTTTAAACTTCGTTCTGTCCAGCACAAAAAAAGTCGAACAATCGTGCTCCGGGACACGATTCAATAGATTAAATTTCGTGATGATGAGCACGAAACAGTGTGATACTGGGTTGGTCTATATTAGACCAGACTGCTAGCCAACAAAACCAGGCGTGACTGGTCAAATTATTAAGGCTAATTTAAGCCAGAACTAAACAGGCTAAAGCCCCTTTCACAACGGACGCAAAACGAATTTTTCGCACGACAAATTACATTCAAAGTTAATGCGAAGACGCGAATACACGCGAGACTTCCCATTGACTTTGAATGTGAACTGTCGTGCGAAAAATTTGTTTCGCGTCCGATGTGAAAGCAGCTTCTGACACTCAATTGCCGTTACAGCTACAGAGAGGAGACATCAGAAGAGAAAACTCAATACAAGACATCCGTTGGGACTTACGTATGCGTTATGCGTGATTGCATCTCACACCCAGTGTTTCTAAAATAAAGACAACCATTGACAAGATGCAAGCTTATGGCAAGTTTATTTTTTCATTAAGTTTTTAAAGCCCACCTGACAGAAAAATAATACGTGCAAGATAGACCCCAGTCAACACGTGATGTCATATGATATCACTGTGATGTCACAAATATATCACAACTGTGATATTAGCCTGTGAGCTCAATGTGATATTACTCTGATGTCACAATTATCTCACAACTTTGTCATCACACTTTTGATGTTAATGTGATATCACTCTGTTGTCACAATTATGTCACAAATGTGACATCACACTGTGATAGTAATATGACATCACTGTGATGTCATCATTGTGTCTCAACTGTGACATCAGATTTCTGTATTACCATGATAACAATGTGATGTCATCATTGTGACTCAACTACGATATCACACTATGATATTACTATGATAACTACGTGATGTCATCATTGTGACTCAACTGTGACATCATACTGTGATGCTAACATGATAACTATGAGATGTCATCATTTTTTCTCAACTACGATATCACACTGTGATATTACTATGATAACTACGTGATGTCATCATTGTGACTCAACTGTGACATCACTCTGTGATATTAAAAATCTAACTATGAGATGTCATCATTGTGTCTCAACTGTGACATCACACTGTGATATTAACATGATAACTATGTGATGTCATCACTATGCCTCAACTACGATATCACACTGTGATATTACTATGATAACTACGTGATGTCATCATTGTGACTCAACTGTGACATCACACTGTGATGTAAACATGATAACTATGAGATGTCATCATTTTGTCTCAAGTGTGACATCACACTGTGGTATTAGCATGATAACTATGTGATGTCATCACTATGCCTCAACTACGATATCACACTGTGATATTACTATGATAACTACGTGATGTCATCATTGTGACTAACTGTGACATCACACTGTGATGTTAACATGATAACTATGAGATGTCATCATTTTGTCTCAACTGTGACATCACACTGTGGTATTAGCATGATAACTATGTGATGTCATCACTATGCCTCATCTACGATATCACACTGAGATATTAACATGATAACTACTTGATGTCATCACTACGCCTTAACTATGATATCACACTATGATATTAATATGATAACTATGTGATGTCATCACTGTTTCTCAGATGTGACATCACACTGTGATATTAAAATGATAACTATGAGATGTCATCATTGTGTCTCAACTGTGAAGCCATATGCCCAAATAGTGTCACTTATGCATCCGCCGCCATGTTGATATGCAAACCTAAAGTGGTGTGTTGTGCGAACAGTAACCGTGAAACATCTTTGAGTTTCTCGAAATATCTTGATTCTCTGGAGTCCTCTGCCACGTCGAGATAAAGAAAGTTGAAATTCTCAAAGTCGCGCTGTCGTCACTTCCGGCTGGCCCAATTAGGCACTCGGTGAGAACAATTAACTTTGCGTGTTCGTCTTCATGTTATCTCATCAACAAATGTCAATTTCTAATCCATGTTATTAGTATTTGTATCTGCGATTTTTCTTTTCTGCGAGTAAATACAGCGTGTAGGAGTTATTATAAGGTACTAGAGATGTCATTTCACTATTTTGATCATCATTGTGTCACAGACAATAAATATTGCAGCAGGTACTTAGAGTTGTAAATTAAAAGCATGAGAGCAAGTGGCAAAAGTAATTCCCAGTTAATTCCCAGCTAACAAAATATTTTGCCATTTACTATTTCACCTCCAATAAAATGCTTCCCACACAGTACGGCATGAGCTGATGGTTCCCACTTGCTGCCGCATATATGCCAACTCTACCGCTTTGGGGGCGTTTTTTTTTTTTTTTGCGTAAGGTTGATGGTATCAGCCAAATAAGTTTGTTGAAAAATGCACATTTGAGGTTTAAAGTAGATGATGACGTTCTAACACACTTTTCACAATAATCGAAGTGTATATGACCTAGTATTTATTTTCGTGTTGAGAATTGCTGTTACTAGAGTCTAGGACTGCACAGTTTGAATTACACTGTGTATAATCTTCACTCTAAAAAGTAAATCTACAATTTTTATTGGAACAAATGAAGAGTTTGGTTCCAAAACGCAATATATCCATTTTACTCATTTTGAGTAAATCAACTTTTTTTCTAGGTGAGCGCTTATTTGCGTTTTTATAGAGAAAACACAAACTTTGACCATGAAAAAATACACTCTATAGCATGAATTTCAGAAAAAGAAACTTTTGCCGTGTGAAAGCAGCACAGGGCTATTGCTTTATGGAATTATCTCAATTTTTGTAATTTTGGCACTTATTGCTTTTGGTAGCAAACTCTTCAAATACTCTGGTGATTTGTGAACGAGACATTTTTGTTTGGAATCATATCTAATTAGTCATTTCATAAATATACTTTTTATATTTTAACCTTGGAGTTCCATTTTTATGAAATGTATGCTTCTAAATGCAGAGATTTGTGTACTCTGATCATAACAATATTGAAAACAAACGTCACTAGAGCGGCGTCACATGTGATGGCTCAAGAAATGGCATTTTAAAGTCTTAAATGTCTTCATACTGCTCAGATTTGATACATTTGTTGTAATTATATGAAAACGTGAGATTGTGCTGTTTTCACAGTATTTCAGTTCTGATAATAGCATGATAACCACTTCATTTTTATCAAGTAGAAAGGTGTAAGAAACATGGATCAGAATTGAAGAAAAATGTTGAATATTTTTAATGCATTGTTGCTGTTTTTCTTTGAAGCGAATGCCATTTCCTTTCTTTCGTACCTTTTATGGAGAATTACCTGTATTTAGCTCATGTTAAACAGGTGTGAATAGGCACAACACAGCTCAGTGAAAACAAGTCTTGCTGTCAACTCAGGAGAGAAGTATTTCTCATGTTATAGTCAGTAAAATGTCGCGTGAGTCTCCTATAGAAGTCGCACAGTGATCTCGCGCTGTGACATTACTTTAAGATCTTCCAGAGATGTCATCAAATGAAATAAAGTATGATTTATATTTTTACAATGAGTTTTTATGTCATAGGTTTTCCATGATTTCACAAACATATCACACAGATGTCTCACTTTGATGTTACTTTGTGACATCAATGTGAGACATCTGTGATAAATTGATGTATCGCACAGATGTCTCGCTTTGATATCTGATTGTGACATTCCTATGAGACATCTATGTGAAATGTTGGTGATGTATCACACAGATGTCTAGGTGATGTCACAATGTGACATCACAGTGAGACCTACAGATGTGAAATCACACAGATGTCTCACTTTAATGTCACATTGTGACATCACTGAGACAGCTATGTGATACACGGATGATGCATTGTATAGATATCTCGGTGAAGTCAATGTGACATCGCAGTGAGACCTTTAACTGTGATATCACACAGATGACTTGCTTTTGATATCAGATTATGACATTCCTATGAGACATCTATGTGAAATGTTGGTGATGTAGCACACAGATGTCTAGGTGATGTCAATGTGACATCACAGTGAGATCTACAGCTGTGATATCACACAGTTGTCTAACTTTGAAATCACATGGTGACATCAATATGAGAACTTTGTGAGGCTTTAAATTGAGGTCACTGTGAAATCACAAAAAACTCACGCTGTGTTATCACCCGTGACATCACTGTGACATCATTGTGACATCAAATTATTGACTGGGTACTCTTAGGTGGCGCGCGTACAGTAGCAGGATGTCTGCTAAAATTTGAGTAAAAGTGGTGGCGACGCCGCTGTGTTTACGCCGCCACATATACTCGGCCAGATAAAAACCTAAGTCGCCGCTGCTGCTGCTGCTCGTAGGCGGATGGCAAGGACCTCTTGATCTGCCACCACTGGCACTCAATCAGTAAATTCCACACATCTTGCACCGTGCAATCACTAATTTTTCTTCTTGTTTGTGGCTGATTACTACACGACCCTTTAACGAATTCTGTGCACGTCTGACCAGTTTCATCACGCCTTTTATATTTCCATTCTAAATAGAAAACACAACACGCGAGTGCATTTAAGGCTGCCCATTTACATGACGAAAAATTTATCTGCCTCATAACTTGAGCTGCAAGATTTTGGCACGCGTCACAAGACTTTGATAAAACCATCGAGCGACATTTTCTTTAATTTTGTCACGACACTGATTTATTGTTCTGTCATAAGCCCGCGAATGTAAACTGCGCACAAATTATTCCGAAAACCTCCGAGTTTTTTTGTGCGTAGTAGCTACCCACTGGTGGATTGTGTTTTCGTGCGCCTACATTTCGAGCAAGTATTGAATTTCTTCGTTTGAATGGAGAGATCCTTTCGCCGCTGCATTTCTTAGAACAAGACAACCGTGACACATAACGGTAATCTGCCTTGCTGAAGTACGGTTGCTTTCACATTCGATACTGGATGATCGTGCCCGAATCCACCTCTTCCAACCGTACTCGCGTACCGTGGCCGAGCCTCGTGCTCACACTTGCCAAACGAACTAAACTATCTCTATCCCTATCCCTAACCTTAACCAAACTCATAGGGAATGCTATCCCTACCCCTATCCCTGTGCATAACTTTAACCCAACTCAGCCACAAACAATGGTTTGTTCTGCTCAAATTATTCTACCAAGTGTCAATGGATCAGCCAACTCACCAGCATGAAAGACGTCAAAATGGATCACATGAAGTCTCCTCATCACCTCATTAAAAGCAATAAATAAAAGAGAAATAAATGAATATGCGCTGGTAACAGACTCAGTTGGTGTAGTGGTTAAGGCCACAGAGGGTGGTGTGTCTAATATTACTTTCTCCACAGGTTTCCTGGTTCGAATCCTGCTGCAATCACTACTGTAATGTGTAACTTAACATGTAAACCTTTGTTCGTAGCCTCATTGAAGGAGAAAAAAAGTAAAACACATAAAAAAAAGAAGGTCAGGAGAAATTAGAGAGAAAATACACGCAGTGAAAGTCATAACGCAAGAGCACAGTGGTGAAAACTGGAATTACCGCAATTTTTTTTTTTTTTTACTCGCGCCGCATCTACCCCTTCCTTTTAAAATTCACAGAAGTCTCACTTTGATATCACAATGTGACATCATTGTGAGATCTACAGCTGTGATATCACGCAGTTGTCTAATTGTGATATCACTGTGAGAACTTTGTGAGGCTTCAAATTGAGGTCACTGTGAAATCACACAGATGTCTCGCTTTGATATCAGATTGTGACATTCCTATGAGACATCTTTATGAAATGTTGGTGATGTAGCGCACAGATGTCTAGGTGATGTCACAAT
Organism: Gymnothorax javanicus; assembly: GCA_029692085.1. Lineage (NCBI taxonomy): Eukaryota > Metazoa > Chordata > Actinopteri > Anguilliformes > Muraenidae > Gymnothorax > Gymnothorax javanicus. The sequence goes on from JAFJMP010000022.1 coordinate 465,184, forward strand.
GTGACATCACAGTGAGATCTACAGCTGTGATATCACACAGTTGTCTAACTTTGATATCACATTGTGACATCACTATGAGAACTTTGTGAGGCTTCAAATTGAGGTCACTGTGAAATCACAAAAAAACTCACTCTGTGTTATCACCCGTGACATCACTGTGACATCATTGTGACATCAAATTGTTGACTGGGACGTCTTGTCATCAACAGTCAACAACGTTGGACTTATTTCTTTGTCCCACTGCCTCAGTCAGGCGGGATGAACGAAGATTCGTCTAGATTTCCGATGATCCCCAGAACTCACTCATCGGCCGTAAATATTGTCAAATGCTGATGTCCATCAAAAATATAAAAGGCTCGTACAGCTGCTGTCTGCTGAAGTTAAACCTGCTGTCTTTGAGGCGTTTTTCGCACAGTCAGGCCGAACTGAGGAGGTAACATAAAATACCGCCTTCCGTGTCTGTGAAAAGCTATCTTCTCAATTAATTAGATCCTTGGCTGCAACGTGTTCAAAGTGAGTAATGTTCTGATCTATTACAGTTGACCATACCAATATGGCGGCACGGTTACTTCAAAACGATGACGTCATCAGCTATCCAGTTAAATCAGTTATTCAAATATGACTGCAACATAGCATTGTGACATCACAACTGTTCTTGGTCGTAAGATATTCTTGCTGCTGTTGTGATGTCAATAACTTTTACACCCATACTACATAAACATTGTGCATTGCTGTGCGTCAGAACTTATCAGTGCCACACTTGAGTGCATTTACGATTTTATTGAATTTACGATAATATTTTAAAGATGGGGTTTTTCAAGCGATTGCTGGTGAGTAAATGTTTTCATACGATAGGATTTAAGAGCATGAGAATATTTAGTGTATTCAGGGTATTCATTTCACCACCCTGCATGTTGAAAAGAAAATTTCTTCTGGTTTCCCAAAATGGCCTCATATTTTCCAATTTGAGGATGCTGAGTTAAAACTGTAAGTAAAAAGGCTCTAGCTATTACTTTCAGTTCTTTTTTTTTCACAAAAGAAGAACAAAGATTTTCCTTATTATATCATGTATATCAGTCGCGGCTGATGAACTGGCCATAGGGGAAGCTCAAGCCAGCCCTTAAAAATAATGATTGGTCATTACCTGTTTTCTATCATTAATTTAAATGATAATTACAGAAAGCTCTCAACATTATCAGGTGTGGTCAGTTTTCATTAATAACGCATACTTGTCAACTCTCACACATTCAGCGTGAGTTTAAATGGCATATTAATGTTCCCCTGCTGTAGTCATCAATTATTCAATCAACGCATTTGTGGAGAGGCAGTAAGAGCCGAAATTGTCCTGTGTCCTGTGCGGTGTCCTGCTCGCTGTCCTGCGCAGTGTCCTGTGTCCTGCTCAGTGTCCTGCTGGCGCTGTCCTCGCGCCAGTTTCTTGTGTCCCTGCGCGCTGTCCTGCGCAGTTTCCTGTGTCCTGCTCAGTGTCCTCGCGCTGTCCTCGCAGTTTCCTGTGTCCTGCTCAGTGTCCTGCGCTGCTGTCCCCTGCGCAGTGTCCTGAGTCCTGTGCGTGTGTCCTGCGTACTTCTTACAGGAGAGGACAGTTTTATTATTGAAATTTTCATGCAGTCGGAGAGAGGTGATGGGTTTATGTTTTTTTTTTATATGTTTTTAAACAGCGACGAGTCGCAGCACAGCACGCTAAGGTGCTGCGAGTGGTGCAGGTGAATTATTACACTCGCAGCAAAATATAATCTTAGGTTCTTGCATTAATTCCACTAGGCGTGCATGAAGGCATCATTTTTACTATGAAAATACAAAGTTCAATATTACCACAATGTTTTGATGCCGTTTCCAATAAAACAGACGCGTAACATAAAAACCGTTTATTCACTAGTGCTTGAGCTAGACCAGTAATCAGACTTGACTGCAGTGTGCTGCAAATCGTCCAGTCCTGTTGAAAAATGCCACAGCCGCAAGAGAGCTCAAATTATACGGGGCACTACTCGACTACTGCAGAACACTGCTAGTGTGCCGCGAGACAGCACTTTTTAAAAGCCACCTCCCCTTTTTAAGTGAACACATGGATAGCTATCATTTGCCTGAAAATTAAAATAGTAAAAACGAGTATGTCTTTATTTGATTGATTATCCCCCACCGCGTTTAGCGCGAAGCGGGGGATATAGTATTCAGCTCCGTCCGTCCGTCCGTACGTACGTCCGTACGTCCCGAACCTTGTCAGCGCGATATCTCAAGAAAGAGTTGACCGATTTCAATCATTCTTGGCACCGAGTTTCCTATTGGGGATACGCCGACACCAGTCGATTTTGGTGACCTTCACATACCTTTCAAGGTCGTTACGATCGAAAACATTTTACAGCTTTTAAATCCTTGTCAGCGCGATATCTCAAGAAGGAGTTGACCGATTTCAATCATTCTTGGCACCGAGGTTCCTATTGGGGATACGCCGACACCAGTCAATTTTGGTGACCTTCGCATCAATTTCAAGGTCGTTACGATCGAAAAACATTTTACAGCTTTTAAATCCTTGTCAGCGCGATATCTCAAGAAGGAGTTGACCGATTTCAATCATTCTTGGCACCGAGGTTCCTATTGGGGATACGCCCGATACCAGTCGATTTTGGTGACCTTCGCATCAATTTCAAGGTCGTTACGATCGAAAACATTTTACAGCTTTTAAATCCTTGTCAGCGATATCTCAAGAAGGAGTTGACCGATTTCAATCATTCTTGGCACCGAGGTTCCTATTGGGGATACGCCGACACCAGTCGATTTTGGTGACCTTCCCATACCTTTCAAGGTCGTTACAATCGAAAACATTTTACAGCTTTTAAATCCTTGTCAGCGCGATATCTCAAGAAGGAGTTGACCGATTTCAATCATTCTCGGCACCGAGGTTCCTATTGGGGATACGCCGACACCAGTCGATTTTGGTGACCTTCACATACCTTTCAAGGTCGTTACAATCGAAAACATTTTACAGCTTTTAAATCCTTGTCAGCGCGATATCTCAAGAAGGAGTTGACCGATTTCAATCACTCTTGGCACCGAAGTTCCTATTGGGGATACGCCGACACTAGTCGATTTTGGTGACCTTCACATACCTTTCAAGGTCGTTACAATCGAAAACAGTTTCGTACCAAAACTTTGTTACCACGACATCTCAAGGAGAAGTTGACTGATTTCAACACTGATTGGGTGACTTTGATATATTTCTCAAGGTTGTTGTGATCCAAAGTCATTTGGAACTGCCGAAACCTTGTTACTTTGTTGCCTTCTTTCTTTCTCATTGACCCGATAAAGACATATAGAGGTAAGTTTACCCATTATACATTTGGTTCAGCTTATAAAGTAAATTGTTTAAAAACAAGTACATTTGGTTTAGCTTATAAACTAAATTGTTTAAAAACATATGGTGGTAACAGTGCATTTCAGACCACAGCTAAGTCTACCCATTATACATTTGGTTCGGCTTATAAACTAAATTGTTTAAAAACAAGTACATTTGGTTCAGCTTATAAACTCAATTGTTTAAATACATTTGGTGGTAACAATGCATTTCAGACCACCGCTGTGTTCACAATATGTGGACTTTTTCTCCAGGTATTCATTATAGTCTGAAATGCACTGTCGAGGGAGATACATTAAAATATAGCCATTTATAATTGCTATACCTATTGATAGCAATATATGTTTTGACTATAGTGACCCCATAAAATCAGTGATATGGTGAAGTTTGTTGTATCTCTTGTGTGGTAGAGCCTCCTCTCCAGTTTTGTCTCATTGTATAATAACCCAAGCATATAACCTGATATCCCATTCTCCATCATTCATCCATATCATATGGTTACAATAACTGATTACAAAAAGCGGCGGGGGATATGGTCACGTTAGTGACAACCTCTTGTTATTTTCTATAATGCATCAAATAAAGACACCATAATTTTTTTTTAAATTTTCAACCAAATAATGGCACGAAGTATTATTCAGTGCAGCAATAGTTTTTTCAGGTCTCAGTTTTCCTGTGCAGCAATAGTAAGGGTCTGTTTTGCTTTATCCTGCATAGGTCCCCTTAATGGCATGACCAGTTATTACTTTTATGTGATAAGCCCCCGTGTGAGTGCCTCCTGCCGTCAAGCAGCTTAAGATATACTGTCCATGGCGGGTTTAGTTCTGCAGACTGACTTTTCGAAGACAGCCTTTTTCGAACATGACACACAAGGCTTAAAACTCGAAAAATTGCCATGCCGGAAAAATGAAATTACCAGGGGTAGTCAAAAAAAAAAAAAAAGTTCTAACGCACTTTGTGTTGGTCAGAGGTGTATAGTAACGAACAGTAGCCTACTTAAGTAGTTTTTTTTTTTTTTTTGTGAGGATTTGTACTTTACTTGAGTTTTGACTTTTACTCTACTACATTTAAAAGATAAAAAGTACACTTGCACTTCGTTACGTTGACACTGGCCGCCGTTACTCGTTACAAATTAAAATATGAATGTAATTCATCATAAGGATTATCTGGATTTGGCGTTCAAGAACAACGGTGCTCGGCAGGGTGTCTGTACAGATGTTGATGCCAGCGGACATGAAGCTGCAAATTTATGCACGCAGTTACAATATTCTACCACTAGATGACACACCAGGATCAGTTATTGAATATTCACAAGCAAGCCAAGCTGAAACACGGTTTTATGGATGAGTTCACTCCTAATTTAAATGCAGGATTTCTACTTTTATTAAAGCATTTACATTGTGATATTGACACTTTTAGTTAAGTTAATCCTCTGAGTATTTATTGCACTACAGTTTAAATGCTATATTTTAACACGGGACAACTAGGCCTCTTCAATACTAGTGGTTTCTATAGCTGAATGTATAAAACAGCAAGTGACTATACAACTCTGACAACTGTACACTGTCTGTTGTATGCAGTCCTATATGGATTAACTTTTAAGACGAGCTATAACGTTTGTTTAAGTAGTGATAACAGCGCTATATCTTAGAGTAACATTTGTGCCAGTGCAACTGGATCTTAAACTTGATTATGACAAAGTGAATGATATGTACGCCCATAGATACCCCGAAGAATGCTCTTCATCAACTCATTTAGTGAGAATTAAAAATTTCAGAAGATGATTTTGTAGTTCTGCATGCCTACTGAATATGCCTAATGTGCATGTAGGAAATTCACTTCAAAAAGTGAATTAAACACCATTCTCCATGAAAGAAAACAACTTTAGTGTTGTGTTTTAAATGTTTAATCCATGATGTATCCTGATGGATGCTTTGATCATTTTCACAGTTTGTTCTTTTCTATCGGAATAGGACCTAAGTCTCTTTGTTTTGATTGTCTTTGCAGAGTCAAGTGCAAACTTATACCTTAAATAGAGATAATTGTTAATGAAAAAAAATGCTTTTTTCAGCTAACTATAAGACCTTGAATTTTGTTCCCAGATGCCAGGAAAACGCGTATTTGGCACTTTAATTTTCAAATTTTTTCTGTGGAAGGGCCCCCAGACCCCCTCCAGGCTTCGCGCCTTCAGCGCTCGTATGGGGGGTGCACCCCCCCTTCGCAAAATTCCTGGATCCGCCCCTGCTGTCTCTTTGATAGTGAACGAAATCGCTGGTCATTGAACACTGAGCACTGCAGGAAGGATCGTATCACACATATTTATTATTTACATGTCATAAAAAGTTGTGAATAAAAGAATAATCATAATATGAATAACAAACAAAAGTAAATCCTGGAAATATACAATGTTAACATTAGAGAATAATCCTAATATAAATAACAAACAAAAGTAAATCCTGCATTTTAAAAAATTTGAACATTGTGTACAGTAAGTGCACATTTAATTCAACCTGCTCAGAAATAAATTTGACAGATTTACCAAAAATGCCATGTCCAGAATTATTCATACCCTTTTCTCAGTAATTGATGGCAAAGCCTTTATTCACGATTACAGCCTCCAAACGCTTCCTGTGGTTGATCACAAGGTTTCTTCACGTTACCACAGGGATTTTGGCCCACTCCTCTTTGGCGAACTTCTCCAGATCCGTAAGGTTTAAGGGTCTCCTTGCCATGACCTTGGTCTTCAGTTCCCTCCACAGATTTCTGATAGGATTGAGCTTGGTGCTCTGGCTTGGCCGCTCTAAAACGTTGACTTTGTTGTCCACTAACCATTTCTTGACTGATTTGGCCGTGCGTTTAGGATCATTATCCTGTTGGAAGATCCATTCCTGCCCAAGACCAAGTTTTTTGACAGATTGCTTGATATTTTCACTGAGGATCTGGATATACTGGTCCTGTTTCATAATGCCATTAACTTTACCAAGGTGTCCGGGCCCATTCGCTGAAAAGCAACCCCAGAGCATTATACTCCCGCCACCGTGTTTGACCATTGGGATCGTGTTTTTCGGGTTGAACACTTCACCTTTCTTCGCCAAACAAAAGCCCCATCTCTGTGCCTGAACAGCTCCATCTTTGTTTCATCTGTCCATAACACTGACAGCCAGAAGCTTATGTCCAGGTGAGCTTTTGCGAAAGAGCTAGACTAGTTCTTTGTGTGTCTGGGTTGGAGTGTAAGTAGGTAAGAAAAGTAAGAAGGCGTCATCAATTACCGGAGATAAAAAACGGTGGCGGTTAGGGGTTCAGCTTTAAAGTTAATGGTATTATGAAACATGGTAAATATCCAGATCCTTGAAAATATCAAGCAATCTGTCAAAAACTTGGTCAGGCAGGAATGGATCTTCCAACAGGATAATGATCCTAAACGCATCAGTCAAGAAATGGTTCAGTGGACAACAAAAAATTTTTAAAAATCTGACCAAAAGACCCTTAAACCTTACGGATAAAAAAAAAGTATTGTATTTCTCGTAAAAAATTGTTTACTGTACTTCTTACAGCCTTATGTCCCCTTACTGTGTCATTTGTGCAAGAAAAATTTGATTTGTCAAAAATATCAAAAAAAAAAAAAAAAATTGGTAGGGGTGTGAATAATTTTGGGCATGACTGTATACATTTGGATTTCAAGATAAAAATAAACAAAAACCCATCAACTCTATCTAACTGCATGAAATTTAAATAAGAAAACTGTCCTATCCAGTTACCAGTGCGAAGGACACTGCTCAGTTGCCGCAGGCCACCGCGCAGGACACTGCGACTGGCGCAGGACAGCACGCAGGACACAGGATACTGCACAGGACAGCGCGCAGGACACTGCACAGGACACTGTGCAGGACAGTGTGCAGGACACAGGACACTGCACAGGACAGTGCGCAGGACACTGCACAGGACACTGTGCAGGACAGTGTGCAGGACACAGGACACTGCACAGGACAGCGCCCAGGACAGCTCGCAGAACACCGCACAGGACAGGACAATTTCGGCTCTTACTGCTAGTGGATTTGTGAGAGATTCTCGCGCAGAATTGTAGTCATTGTGCATGGAGGTTTATCAGTTTCGCTTGCGCAATGGTGGATTTCACCCCTGGTAATTGGAAACCGATTAGGACTCCGGACTTTTCACGCTTTTCTTTACTCAAGGGCTGGAAGCAATGCATGTGTTTCACAATCGTTTAAATTGTTAAAACATGGGTTTGAGCTTCCCCTATCGCCAGTCCACCAGCCGCCACTGATACATCAGTATACATGTATACCGTTTTTTATGCACTGGTGAAAACAGTGAATTTTCTTCTGAATTTTCTTCTGTCAGTGGCCATATTACTGAGCTTGAAATCAGGATTAGGCATAAAATAATGTTTTGGAATCATTGATACATGTGAACATAGCCGTAAATTTTACGAATAATTTTCCTCTGAGCTAGGTGAAAATTATTCGAAGTTTCTTCTTAACCTTCCAAGTAGTAGCTAAAAGGGACAATGCTATGAAATGCACATCATAAATTGTGATAAAATGTGACATGCAAGAGCAACACAGACGCGAAACGAATTTTTCGCACAACAAATTACATTCAAAGTCAATGCAAAGACGCGAATACACGCGAGACTTTGCATTGACTTTGAATGTGATCTGTCGTGCGAAAAATTTGTTTTATCAGCTTCAGAAACAGCTTCTAACACTCAAAAGGGACAACGCTATGAAATGCACATCATAAATTGTGATATAATGTGACATGCAAGAGCGACACAGACGCCATTATTGAAATCGGTGCTCCCCAATGGGAAAGAATCAAAAGTTGGATTTCATTCGGCAAAAATGATGCAGGGCAATGTTATTTAAATCATTCATCATTGGTAAGGTTCTCTCTCAAGTTGATTCAACTATTCAATTTTCTAAAAGGACTATTTATGTTATATTTCAAATGTTAAAAAATGTATTGATTATGCAGTCAGAAACAGCCTTTTGTCTGGAATAACTAATCTTGAAGAGTTTAGCGGCTTTCAGAAACATGGCCTAATTTTAATTACCTCCACAGATATTTTTTTCAGTTGTTTTTTTTCGTAGCTGGGGTGACATTAAAACCCAGGGAATCACAGAGAATATAAGACCTCATAAACAAGAAACATTATTCCTTAATATCAAATTGTGACAAACGCTGGTCTGACTTCATTAAAGGTGTATTTCTACTGTGTTTGCGGAAAAACAACACAAACCAAAAACTATTTTCTTGGCTTTGATTATTTTAAATCCTGCACAGCCGTGAACTAACACTCATTGATCTGTGGTGGTGCATGGCTGAATTGAGGAAAATGTAAAGATTTGTCTGTGAGGGTGAATCTCAATTAGCTCTGGTTATTCACCCTTGAGAAAGTATCACTAGAATTGTTATTATAACTGTGAGTAGATAATAAGTAGGATAGAAATTATTATGGTGCGTTAATAGACTTTAATAAATTTATTCTCCCTCATTTAAGTGGCAGAATTGAGATCTGTAGTTTAACACCATCTGAGTCAGCTAGCCAGAAGTGGCAATATTTTTGATTCTTGTGTTTTATTCTCGCCCTTCTTTCTTCAGTGTTGTTGCTGTCTGCCAAGAAAGAGGTCTAGAAGAGCACGCAAAGAACATGCTAGACTTTATGAAATGAGTGAACACTTCCGTCTGATCAAAAGCTGGGGAGCGCACAACCGTTTACTGCCCAGGATTTGCTGGTCACTTCTGATCTAGAGATGCCTACAGCCCAGATACAGAATGATGCTAATTCTGATCTGGAGATGCCAAAAGCCCAGATACAAAATGATGCTAATTCTGATCTGGAGATGCCAACAGCCCAGATAGAGAATGATGCTAATTCTGATCTGGAGATGCCAACAGCCCAGATAGAGAATGATGCTAATTCTGATCTGGAGATGTCAACAGCCCAGAAACAGAATGATGCTAATTCTGATCTGGAGATGCCAACAGCCCAGATAGAGAATGATGCTAATTCTGATCTGGAGATGCCAACAGCCCAGATAGAGAATGATGCTAATTCTGATCTGGAGATGTCAACAGCCCAGATACAGAATGATGCTAATTCTGATCTGGAGATGCCAACAGCCCAGATACAGAATGATGCTAATTCTGATCTAGAGATGCCTACAGAGAATGTGGAGCAGAAGGTTCCAGAGTGCGGATCAGAGCAGGAAGAGCAAGCGGCTGTAGGTGAAACTGAGATGAAAATTGAGATCACTGCACCACACTGTGAAGTGCGGGAGGAGAACGGACCCCGCATCTCCGAGGAGAGCTTTGTGTTTCACAGGGTGCTGGGCAGAGGCGGATTTGGGAAGGTAGGGCACGATCATCTACCGGTTCTATGTAATATCTCAGGTCAATGATGATCTTAAAGCACCCATATAAACTTGTGTCACTAATATGTCCCTCCATCTTTGTCTCCTGTTTCACCTCTCTCTGCCTCTCCTCTCCTCGGTTTTCTCGTTACTTAGGTCATGCTGGCAGAACTGAAAGCGAGTGGACAGTACTATGCCGTCAAAACCCTGACAAAAGCCAATTTCCTGGAGATTGAGGAAGTGGATTCCTTGAGAACGGAAAGAAGAGTGCTGATGTTGGCTACAGAAAGCCCATTCCTCTCCCGTCTGCACTGCATATTCCAAACAGAGGTAAAATCACCTCCAGTTCTCTACCTCACTCTGCCTCTTCTCAAAAACAGATCATCACATACATATGCAGCACTGAGGCTATGGAAAATCCATCTACTTTTCAAACAATTATATTCGTTTTTCAGACCGTGGTAGCTACTAGCTTCTTGCCTGTTTACAGATTTATACTGCTCATTATGCTTCACTTCACATCCACCGACTGCACTGCGCATATCATCATTATACCCCAAATGCAGGAAAGTCTTTCGCTTCTGTGAGTGACAATGCCATTTGTTTCTTTAGGACTACGTATTCTTGGTAATGGAGTACATTAGCGGGGGAAATCTGCGTTTCTACTTAGACCAGTGGGGATACTTTGATCTGGCCAGTGTTCGGTGAGTACAAAGCCAGTTGCCCTTGCCACTAAACCTGGGGCCTGTTCATTGCCTTGAGTTAGATACAGATGTTTGGGTTATGGACAGTGCTCATTGTTCATTGCCTTGAGTTAGATACAGATGTTTGGTTTATGGTCAGTGCTAACTGTCCATTGCCTTGAGTCAGATACAGATGTTTGGGTTATGGTCAGTGCTAACTGTTCATTGCCTTGAGTTATAAACAGATGTTTGGGTTATGGACAGTGCTAACTGTTCATTGCCTTGAGTTAGATACAGATGTTTGGGTTATGGTCAGTGCTAGCTGTTCATTGCCTTGAATTAGATACAGATGTTTGGTGTATGGTCAGTGCTAACTGTCCATTGCCTTGAGTCAGATACAGATGTTTGGGTTATGGACAGTGCTAACTGTCCATTGCCTTGAGTTAGATACAGATGTTTGGGTTATAGTCAGTGCTAACTGTTCATTGCCTTGAGTTAGATACAGATGTTTGGTTTATGGTCAGTGCTAACTGTTCATTGCCTTGAGTTAGATACAGATGTTTGGGTTATGGTCAGTGCTAACTGTTTTATTGCCTTGAGTTAGATACAGATGTTTGGGTTATGGTCAGTGCTAACTGTTCATTGCCTTGAGTCAGATACAGATGTTTGGGTTATGGTCAGTGCTAACTGTTCATTGCCTTGAGTTAGATACAGATATTTGGGTTATGGTCAGTGCTAACTGTTCATTGCCTTGAGTTAGATACAGATGTTTGGGTTATGGACAGTGCTAACTGTTCATTGCCTTGAGTTAGATACAGATGTTTGGTTTATGGTCAGTGCTAGCTGTTCATTGCCTTGAATTAGATACAGATGTTTGGTGTATGGTCAGTGCTAACTGTCCATTGCCTTGAGTCAGATACAGATGTTTGGGTTATGGACAGTGCTAACTGTCCATTGCCTTGAGTTAGATACAGATGTTTGGGTTATAGTCAGTGCTAACTGTTCATTGCCTTGAGTTAGATACAGATGTTTGGGTTATGGTCAGTGCTAACTGTTTTATTGCCTTTAGTTAGATACAGATGTTTGGGTTATGGTCAGTGCTAACTGTTCATTGCCTTGAGTCAGATACAGATGTTTGGGTTATGGTCAGTGCTAACTGTTCATTGCCTTGAGTTAGATACAGATATTTGGGTTTTGGTCAGTGCTAACTGTTCATTGGCTTGAGTTAGATACAGATGTTTGGGTTACGGACAGTGCTGTCCTTGGTTGTAATGGTAACTTCTCATTTGTGCATTCAACTCCCAGATGATATTTAATGAGAAATCTAATTGGATGCATGTGGTCCAGGGCTTGGTGGAACAACCTTTCTCCTGGATTGTATTTTTTTATTCAGTAGCCAGGCTTGTTTCAGGAAGCTTTTTGTTCAGAAGTGACCAGTCTTTCGATATTAATTGTCACTATAGTCAAATGAACAAAATTTCTCCACTTTCTTTTCTTTATATCGTATCAATCTCATTTTCCTTGCTCTCCCTCAGGTTTTACGCGGCAGAGATCATTTGCAGGCTTCAGTTCCTCCACAGCAATGGAATCATATACCGGTATGACACTTCTTTTCCTTGATCTACCGGAAGTTGTTGCTTCTAGTTTGCTCAGGATCGGGTCTGCTAAAGTGCTGACGAGCAAGTCATGTTTCACTGTGCTGATGTCAGCAACTCAATTATCCCGATGGCACTGTGTTAGAACCACGTTTTAGCTATGTTTTTATTTAATTATAGGCTTTTTCTGTTACTGTGACAATTTTACTCCCATCTTTGTGAGCATTTCTGTCTGTAACAGGCCTCAAATTAAGTTATTTTTAGGGCAAGGCCACTTGGCCTTTTAAAATTGGGCCATCTTGGCCAAAATGTAGGGCACCAAAGGCCAAAACCAAATAAATCAATTTTGCAAGAAAAATAAGCGATAATTACATCACACTAGTTACAGAGATAGGTGGTGCCCAGAGAGGTACTGGTACAAGATAAATTTTAAGGATTCAAACAGAGGTAAGCAACATATTATTTTGATACATTTGGATAGTATATTGGAACAATAACTACGCCAGAGAAATTCATGAGAGTTGAGTTTGTTGGTTGTGGTATATGTAAAAAATCAGTCAATTCTAGACACCAGTAGGGGTAACAATTAACATTGTGCAGTCACTTAATACTTCTGTAATTCAAGCCTTTTCCCTGCTGTCCTTTCAGGACTCAACGTTTTACTAGTATTCAGAGGTATTAAGTGAATACACTGAAATGATATGTTGTTTACCTCTGTTTGAAGCCTGAAAATTTATCATGCACCAGTAGCTCTATGGGCACCACCGATCTCAGTAACTACTTAAACCAGCCAACTGCCGAAGTAAAATCAGTGTTTTCGCTATGTATACATTGCACATATTTCATTTCAAGAGATTTCTCCATGCCACCCCTGCAAAAAATGTGCAATAGGAATTCCTATAAATGTGCTATAGGAATCCAATAGAGTTCTATAGTATTTTAGTACCTCAAGTCCTGTGGAAAAAAGTTCTATAGAAAACAGTTCCATAGAAAATCTCTGGAGGACTTTTTTTTTCAGTTTGGCATCTTCAATCCAACCCAAATTCAGAAGGCAACCATAAACAAAACAACCATTTTATTTGATATTTTTCAGCAATCCTTTCCCACCTTGCATCCCTGTAGCACAATGACCACTCGTGTGCTGCTCTGACTGGGGCTTGAATCCACAGACTTCTGCTCCGCAATGCAGCGCTTTAACCAAGTGAGCCATTTGAAATCTTGTATGTTTGTAAGTCTCAGCAGACCTCAAATTGTATTCAAATGAATTCTAAATCTGTATCTAATATATAGGCATAATTTGATTTAATTTTTAAATTAAGGGAGAAGTTCAAAGGGTCAACGTAATTCAGTCTTTGTAAGAAAAAAGAGGAACACGAGTTTTCCATTATAGCATAATAAAGTTCTAATGCCTTATATTTATATTTTTGAATTGCTGCCGAGGAAATGGAAAGAGGTCTTCATATATCGTAACTGAAATACGGCTAAGTTGAGCAGTCAGTCAGTCTATCAGTCGTCTGATCAGAGAATCAATGAGTTGGTATGTGCCTGGTACCCCATGTGCTTAAGCACACCTTAAAGTTAAAAGGGACACAATTTCCTTGCTACTTCTGTATTGTGGATATCGCTGCATATTGCACATTTTCATACCATTAGTCCAGTTTCTCACTTCTAGAACCCAGGTACACATAAGGTAAACTGACCCTTCGACAGAGCATTGCAAGGATTCATAAGATTTATTTTTATTTTTATTTAACCCTTATTTAAGATGTCTTTCCCATTACTTTTGTTCTATTAGAAGGTCCTAAAGACCATCAAAGTCCTATAGAACAGGTCTTTCAACTAGGGTGTTCTATAGGAAGGTCTTATAGAACAGCAATAATCTTACAGGACTTTATTTTCCATAGAGGTGCTCTATAGGTTTCCAGCAAATTCCTATAGAACACACAGAAAATCCTATAGAACATGCTGTTCTACTAAAATGGTCTATAGAGTTCCATTGATGTTCTACAGAGTTTTATAGAATTCTATAGAATTCCACAGAAGTCCTATAGAACATTTTTTGCAGGGACATGTCTGGTTTTGTGAGATTTGAATAAGGTGGTACAGTGAGGTGCCACCTATTGGCATTACTAGTTAAACCAACATCGCAGCAAAACAAAATCAGTGTTTTCACAATGTACATAAGACACATACTCCATTTCCAGAAACTTCTCCATGGCACGTCTTGTTTTGTCAGATCTGACATATTGGTAACAGTGCCCCCTATACTAATATATTTTTGAACATTCGTCCACTTATATCCAGACATTGGCAAAGAGTGCCATAAAACTTCCTTTGGCATGTTAAAATGTCCTGAAAGGGCTGGAGACACAGCTAATTTCAAGGCTCTATCTTCTTGGTTAACATTTTTATGGGCCCCTGAATATTACTGCAAATAGACGAATTGGAGATTTTTAAAAATGTCTGTAGCCGCTGCTCCAAGATGGAGCATAGTGCCAAAGATGTTTCTGGTGTCCTTTGTTTAGCCCAAAGGAAGGTTCAAATTAATAGTCTACCCATCCCCACAGGTGTCTGGTTATTAATGTTAATCCACTGTACAAACAGGAAAAAATTTGCCCGCACCCAACTTTGAGAGCAAATATCTCGAAAAACCAAAAAAGTGCCAAACTAAATACCTCAACATTTTTCTCACCTTTAATGTCTGAAAACAAAAGAGGTAAGATTAATTTGTCACGGGTTTGGTTTAAAAATTAAAATAAGCCTGAATTTGTAAAAATATTTTTTCCTTTTGTGCACAGATTTCTTGTCGCTGCACGTATTACCAACATGATCACCAGGCGGAACTTGGTGAATTTTGCCCATTATTTTACTGCTGTTAGATTGCATGAGGAGAGAAGCCGTGTCTTCAATTGCCAATGGATTATTACTATAATTGGAAAATACAGGAAAGTGATTGAGAACCAGCCAGGACTAACACGATAATGAAAAAGTGAATGCCTACTGCCTACATTTATATAATTGATATGGCATTGTAAGGACGGCATAGCAAAATAAATGCAAAAATCCAAATCTTTCGCTGACTTTGCAACATTTTTTGTCGCCATCCTTACAATTGTCATTCAGTTGTGCATAGAGCCTAACAACGTCTTTTAGCCATGACTACATTCAGGATATAGAACGGACTCTCGTGGCTGATTCTCGTAGCCTCGCAAACTAATTTACGCAAATCTGTGCTGTTTCACGGGCAACACGAGAGCAGACATTATCAGAACATATAGTTATTTTACATCATCATTTATGCGTGGAAGAAAGCACCTCAGTTTTATGGTGCAATGTATAACAATGCTGTCAAAAGTAAATTAGACTCTCATCGGTTCTACCAATGAGTCTGAGCTAATGTTGCTCACCGGGAAAAGTAAACTGCGAGAGGTTTAGGTTTTTAAGCACTGAAAGGTGAGGTTTCCGAAGGCCTATGTTACTGCCGATGGACCGCTACTGCTGAGCTTTCACTGGCACCGCACGGGACGCACCGCACCGTCTAATGTCGTTGAGCGAATGCTCTCTCCAGCTCGGTATCAAAGTTTAGTTTCTATCGAGGAATGTTACACGACCTTCGTTTTCACCCAGCCCAAAAACACATCTATACTTACACCTGCAGTATTTAATTGCTTGTGCTTAAAACGTAATGTTAGCCGATGTTTCTGAAGCCGGAAGGATGTGTGGTTGTAGGATACAAACCTCACACAACATTGTTGTATTCTTGAATGAGTGGGCGTGTCTTTGGCCGCGCAAAGAGCAGAAAAGTCCAGCGCAGCGGGATGACGGAAGCCGCACAGCTCAGTGGCTGGGTCGCCGTGTCTAAAATCGCCACTTTGGGTAATTTTGGGCAACATGGCCACTTGAAAAAGGGGCAAGCTAAACTGGCCATTTGAGAGGTGAGGCATTACAGCCACACAGGGCAATTGCCGCTAGGCCGTGATATAATTCATGCGGTGCTGTACTCTTTCGTAATTGAGAATGTTGTTATGGTTACCCAAAAAACCCAAAATTTTCATTCTGTTCCCTTTTCTCATCCTTTCCTCCCTCAGAGATCTCAAACCCCAAAATGTCATGCTGGATCAAGATGGGCACATAAAAATCGTGGACTTTGGGATCAGCAAGGAAAACATGTTGGGAGAGAGCCGAACCAGAACCTTCTGTGGCTCGCCGCATTATATGGCACCAGAGGTACAGGACCTGCTCCTTTCAATCAACTGTAATCATACCAATCAATCAATGTTCCTCTGAGCTTTTGAGCGCCCTGTTTCTCAGACCACCGATATTTTGAATTTATCACACAATTATGTGAATTTATTATTCATTTTTTGACAGGACGAGAAACTGTATTAGCTCTATTTCTGTATCATCGTGTCCCTAAACTGTGTGGAGCGCAACATGTTTTGAGCATGTGTGTATTTCCAGTACAGTAGCGATGGTAGATGAAATGTTTTATTTTAGACTATTTGTCATACATACATACAGTCGACCATAATGTGACACAGTGAATGTCATTGTCCGAGTCATTATCTTTGTGATCATGCCAATGGCACTTAATGTTTCCATTTCTTATGCAGATATACCAGGAACAGGAATATTCCACCCCTGTGGATTGGTGGGCATTTGGGGTCCTGCTGTTCCAACTGCTCACTGGCGACACTCCCTTTCTTGGGGAAGATTTAGATGAGCTCCGCAAGTCTGTATGTTCGGATACTCCTGAATATCCGTTCTGGATGAACCGGTGCACAAGGGACCTTCTGGGAAAGGTCAGTGTGAGCGAGAACCCATCTTTCCGGCAGCGTCAATGTGGGGCGCTTCTCCCAATGAGAGTTCAGAGTTCAGCCGCATCTCCCAATGAGAGTTCAGAGTTCAGCCGCATCTCCCAATGAGAGCTCAGAGTTCAGCCGCATCTCCCAATGAGAGCTCAGAGTTCAGCCGCATCTCCCAATGAGAGCTCAGAATTCAGCTGCATCTCCCAATGAGAGCTCAGAATTCAGCTATCAGTTGAGGCCAGGATGGCCATGCAAAAATTCCCCCACCCGAAGCATCAGCAGTATTGTTTTCTGTGGTTTAATCTGTTTGCGCATTTATCTGTCAACTGAATTGCACAAAAATGGCTCAAAATTACACAAAATTCTAAGGAAAGATGTGCAATGGTCCAAAGATCAAATCTTAGTTGTATCAGCAATTTAATGTCACTTCTGTCTGCTTTACTTAATAGTTGTTGCAGAGGGACCCGGACCGCAGGCTGGGGACAAGCGGCAATATCAGGGCGCACCCATTCTTCAAACCCATCAACTGGGCCAAAATTGAAAGGAGAGAGGTGGAGCCTCCATACAAACCTGAACTGGTACTTCCTGTTTGCTCATTGGTTTATGTGCTGATCATGGAGATATGAATATGTCCCCCAGTATAAGATAAATCGAATTTTTTATGAGAACACATTCAGTTATGCTCAAGAGTAACAATGCTTTTATGATTTGTACGGTAGATCCTCTGAAACATTGCACTAATTTCAAAGATTTTCAGATTATAGAATCGATGATGTATGAGAGAAATTAAATTCTTGTGTCAGGCCAGTATATGGGTGAAGATTTTAATGAAAATTGTTGAAAAAAAGTCCTGCACTTTGAATGTAGCTACAATTAGTGAAAATGGAAAATGAATCCATGAACCAGCTGATGAGTTTGCCATTTGCAAACCTAGAAATTTTTTTGAAAGGAATAAAACTCTAGCAGATGGGGAGTCCTGATTTTCTTCATACGCACACAGCTTCATTAATCTGTCTCCAACACTGCCTCTGAACTCTGACTGATTCCTTTTTTCTGTCCATCACAGAAGAGCCCCCATGACTGCAGCTATTTTGGAGAGGAGTTCCTCAACGAGACACCATGGCTGTCCCAAGGTGGCGGCGGTAGCTTCTTTGATCAATCTGAATTTGTCGGCTTCTCATTCGTGAATCCAAAGTTTGCGGCTCACATTGAACACTAATGATTTCGCAATTTATGACTAAAAGATATTGTTTTTTGTTTCTTTTCCTTCAGCTGTCTTTTGTTTTGTCAGATGTTTTAATGCATGTGTTTTTGTGAATTATTTTTGGTTAGTGTATGTTTTGTATTTATAAATAACAAAAAACCTTAATAAAAAATTAATCACAAAAAAAAAAAAAACCAAATTGCTGTAATATTAACATTTTGACACAAAGCTGGACTTATTCAGGACGTAAAATTTCTTACTGGGAAATCAGACCCACACATCGTCCAGTGGTTACGGACAATGACCGTAATATAAGCCAAATCGGCGCTCCAACTCTGCCACTCGGGTACCGTCTTTTTTATTTGTTGATTTCAAAGATCAAAGGACAGAATCCGTGTGTATAGCCCCTCCGCCCGCCCTCGCCTCTCCAAGGCAAAACCAGCAGCAAATAACTGATTGAATGGTTTTAATGTGGCAGTTTAAGACTTTAAGGTCTTGCTTCAAGCACTTTGCTGCAATTAATCTAATACAATGATTCAGCAATTGAGTATAATAATCTATTATACTCAATGTCTGAATTATTGTACTAATTTATTATACTCAATGGTTGAATTATTGTATTAATCTATTGTACTCAGTGGCTGAATTATTGTATTAATCTATTATACTCAATGACTGAATTATTGTATTAATCTATTATACTCAATGGCTGAATTATTGTATTAATCTATTATACTCAATGGCTGAATTATTGTATCCATTCTGACTGAATCTGAAGGTCCTACAGGAACAAGTGGTTCTCTGGGTTATAGGCATTCTCAGGAGAGAGAGATACTCTCCCGAGAGAGAGAGAGAGAGAGAGAGAGAGAATGCCTTGTGAGCCAACGGGACCATAAGGCCTGACAGAGAGGGCCTCTCGGCTGGAGCTGATAAGGACGAAGCCATACATTCCTGTTTGCTGACAACATACATCTACATAAAGCAGTTCCTTAAGGAGGGATTATGAATAATATATGCTTATAATGAGGGAGAAGGGTAAACTATTGGAGGATATTAGCTGGAGAGGCGTAGTTTTGGGCGATGGGCACTTACAAATATCCAAGCAAAAGAATGCGGCGGGGCTGGCCCTTGGGGCAGCCCTCTGCATGCCCAAGAGTCTCTACACACCCGAAGAAGCTTCTTCAATTTCCTGACTGTCTTCTTTTCAAATACTTTGCGGAAAGATCATCAACTGAATAGTTATATTATTTGATGGTTTGAAGCCTATGTTATTTGTCTGTATCTATACACGTTTTTTGCCTTTTGAATCATTATAGCAAAATGGTTAAATTACTGAAGGTCTCTGAGTCCTTCATTTAAAGGTCAACGTTAACCAGTACGAATTCCTCAACACGGTCTTACGTTATTTGCATTTGTTAGTTATTCTTAACCCCAAACTGGCACAGACTTCGAAATTCGCAGTAGAGAAAGGGCAAGAGGATGGACCGATCAACCTTAATTTATTAAGATAACTTTGAACGCTCAGGTTGCAGACAGGGCAAGGTAGCAAAATAATCGCTAGACATATCAATAAATGAATATAAACAGGAAATTTAGTTAAATAAATCGGATAAATTTTACGCCAGAAAACACATCAAATTACATTAGGGTCAATGGGCTCTGAGGTTTTCTATCCCCCAAAAAGGGGCGCGGCCTTGACGTTTGGCGAAGTGCCCGGATGTGCCGGTCGCCTCTATGCCGAGATCAAGGAAGACTCCCTCTTCGTTCTGCCGGAGATGTGAGGTGGAGGGCTGCAGTGCCACCGAGTGGCCATGAATTAACATTACAGCTAAATGAAACAGCAAGCACACAGTATCAGAAAGGCCTGAAATCTGAGGCATTAAATCAACAAATACCGCAGAGAATCAGATTTAATCCCCCTGACAGGCCACATTTTGTCATCAGCAGCAATCTGGCTTCTCACTTGTGACTTTCAAATAAATTTTTTAAATCTTTAAATGCAGAGAGGTGAAAATTAAATCATAGTTGCAGATTTTATTACACAGTCCACCATCTGACAACATTTATGTCTGGGAAATATTGCGAAGAAACAGCATTGGTTGCATTACATATTATTTTTGACTGTATTAATGATGCTTTTGCTCTCTGGGGATTTTCTCTCACCTCTCAAAAGATTGATTATTCAGGGATCTTTTGTTTGTTTGTCTTCTATTTTGCTCTTCGGTCAAGTTGAACCTGCATCAGAAACTGTTTTTGATATGACGAGAAACCCAAAACAAAACAAAACATTGAAGCTATCTGTGAACACTTGTGCAGTAATGATGGTTGGTGGTTAAGAGGCAGATCAGAGCTGAATTTTAACAACAAACTAAGAGCTCATTTGCAAAAACAAAAGCCATTATGAATTAAACCACATTGATTGGTGTTTCTTTGGCTGAAAAAAAAAAACATGATTCAGGAAAAAAGAAGCAAATTGAGATTTTGTGGCAAAACAACCCACTACGTGTTTGCTTGGTCTTAAGACATGATGTAAGATTGAATTTAAATTGTAATGAATGAAATCAAAACATAAATAACTGTTAAACTCAACATAAAAAACTAAACCAACCTGTATTAATCTGTGTTGCGTGTAACACTGTAAGCTGTAGCTGTGTTGTCACCACTGATGCTGGAGAAACTGAAAATCAGTCCCTCATGGGGCATTTAAAGTTGGTACTCAAACACCAAACCAGCCAATATTCAGACTGTTGATGGATCTTTATTCTTGCAAACAAAAGCAGATATGATGGAGGAGAAACAGGCGCCCTTTACTTCTTCCAGTAATTTGAGAGAACATACATGAATTGTAGCAAACAGCAGGATGGGTGTGATTACAGTGATGTCATGACAGATGTACACTATTGAGATCTATCCTATAGCAAAAGCGTGATTATACTGGAAAAACACAAGATTATAACAGCAAATGCTCCACAAACTAACTCCGACACTAGAAATGCCATTCATCAGTGATTTCTATCTCTCGTGAGTCGATGGTTTTCGTCCTAGTATTTTGAGGGAAGCCCCTTCGGCCTGTAGCGGTTGGGACCTCCTCCATTCCAACCCCACCGGTTCGCTTCCTGATCAGCAGCAGAGTCCTCTGCACCACGACCGCTCCCTCTAGCCTGCACCCACTCTCTGCCATTACTGAAATGGAAAAACAGAAAAATGTTACTATTACAAGTAAAAACAAATACTTTTCCAACCCCAATGTAAAATGTTGTGACAAAAAAGCATTGATCTGTGTTTCATTATGAAAGTTTTGAGATGGTGGCTCATTAAGGTCAGCCAGCAGAGCAATTCATCACGAGACCATATTGTGATTGAAAGACACATAGCTGTGGTCGTCATCACATCAGCAAGTAAGGACAGATATAATAGCACTAAATCATGTAAAATAGTGGTAGCATATAAAATAAATGCAGGTGGCTTTCATTTGCAGCAAGAAACATCTCTTGTTGATAAATTTGTAGACGAAAATAGTTATGAAAAATAACTGATATTGAGTATCCAAGAATATATAAATGATTTCCTGCTCTTCTCACCTGATAACCTTAGCTGCCCATCTGCCTCCAGGTCCTCTCTGGGCAGCATCATAGTTTCCTCTGGCATGAAAGTATTTGTCAGAGTTTTTCCAGTTGGCCTCCCTCATATCGCTGTACGCTCGCCACATGTCAAGACTTCCTGATCACAGGGACAACTGACAAAATTTTGCAAAATGAATGAGAACATACAGAAAAGAAATAAGTAATTATTCTATGAAGCACATAATGACACACACACAGTTATACATGTTGTCCTAGTAAAGGCATCTTAAGATACATGTTACGAACCTCAAACAGCTTCATCTGGAAACCTGTACCACTGGGCGTTGGTCTCCACAATTAGAAACAGGGCAATTCCTGCTAGAAGGAACTTCATGGCTGAAAATGTCTGAAAGGTAAAATAAAAACACTTTCCAAATGCATCATTAAAAGCACAAAATTTCATTTTAAAATTCTCATGTCATATTACCAAATAGAATTTCAAACTTACTTGCTGTTCTTGCAGAGTTTTGAGTAAGTCTTAACAGATCCTGTCTGCTCTGTGTGCTGGCGTGAGTCTCCTTGTATTCTGTCCCAAAACAGGCTGGATTGAATGAATTTGAAATGAGGGAAATTCCAGTCTAAGATCTTATGTAAATTAAACATACTGAGAATTTTCCTAAGTTGTGCAACTGTACAATCCAATAAAGGCAGGCACTGACTTCTAATTTGGTTAGTTAGTTTAGTCACTTTTTTTTTGTGACAGTTGGCGCTGTGCTTTACCTCTGAACTTGGGCCTGGAAAGAGTTACTGGTGCAGCTGCAACCCAAACCCAAGAATAACTGAATGTACTACGAAACAAAAACAATCACTGGTCATATTCTAAATTAAAAACTGAAAGGAAAAAAAAACTGTGCAAATGTCATTTGAGAGGAAGACCTGCATCGTGTTAATAGGATCTGTGCATGCACGTTTGTTAATGTGTTTTACTGAGCAGTGAAATTGTTCAGATAATAATTTAGTAATGTTAGAATGAAAGATATGTCTCACATTATTTTGAATGTTTACTTTATTTCTTACTATTAAAATGATTTTGTTGCTGTTATTTTAAGGTGAGGAGTTGCATAACATTGCTTGAACTATTGTCATGAAAACAGTTTACTGATTATTTTACAATGAACTACGAAAACATTGTATTTAAGGTCTTGAGTGACAGGAAGGAAATAGCAATGGGTATTGATACTTTAATTTACAATTGCCACTGTTAATTCTGTAAAAACGTGTGCATGCACCGTAGCCTCAGATTAGCAATGTCAAACCAATTAACCCAAACATGTCTTACAACTTTTTACCTGTTTAAAAGGAAGTTACATCTGTCTGCTGTTACATAATTTATTGTGGTTGGGTTCTTAGATACATGGGAGTGTGTTGCTTTGTTTCTCAGTAAACATTTGTTTATCAGTTTTGATAACTTTATTATGCAAAGCACAGCCTGTAATATTATCTATTTGATGCACATCCCTTCGAAAACACCCAAATTCTGCAAGATCAATCATTTGAAAAATAAAGCTATTCAAGTATTTGGTTTCTGGCAATAACAATAACAACAACAAAAACATATTAAAACTAAACTAAATGTAGTGAACTAAGTACAAACATTCAAAATTGTTTAATATGTATAATCTTAATTGATTATAGAGTATCTATTTATGATGACTCTTCTGATTTGACTCTCATTATTCTGTTCTGAAACAAGCTGAGTATGTTTTTTAAATGATGGAAAGTCTGGTCACTTTGGAAATAGATGTCTGGGATTTCAGGGAGGCCAATTCAGGACATAAACAGCACAACCGCACAAATAACCAAGATTTCAGGAAAGCCCATTCAGGACATAAACAGCACAACCGCACAAATAACCAAGATTTCAGGGAAGCCCATTCAGGACATAAACAGCACAACCGCACAAATAACCAAGATTTCAGGGAAGCCCATTCAGGACATAAACAGCACAACCGCACGAATAACCAAGATTTCAGGAAAGCCCATTCAGGACATAAACAGCACAACCGCACAAATAACCAAGAATAACCAAGATTTCAGGGAAGCCCATTCAGGACATAAACAGCCAGGACCTTCAAATAAACAAGATGGCAGGAAAGCCCATTCAGGACATAAACAGCACAATCACAGGGACAAATAAGCAAGATTTCAGGAACAAAGACCATTCAGGACATAAACAGCAACAACTGTGCAAATAACCAAGACCTGAGTGTGGAAACAGCAAGTTTCAGTTTCAGTGTCTTTCTGATGTGTAAAACAATGCCAGGACCTTCAGAGCAACATGTGGCTGTGTAGCTGTGCTGGTGGACCTGAGTGTGGAAATATCACAGGGACAGCTGCAGCCAGACCTTTAGAAGAACAAAAACAATCAGCAGGACCTTCAGAGCAACATGTGGCTGTGCAGCTGCGCTGGTGGACCTGAGTGTGGAAATATCACAGGGACAGCTGCAGCTAGACCTTCAGAAGAACAAAAACAATCAGCAGGACCTTCAGAGCAACACGTGGCTGTGCAGCTGCGCTGGTGGACCTGAGTGTGGAAATATCACAGGGACAGCTGCAGCCAGACCTTTAGAAGAACAAAAACAATCAGCAGTAACATCTTAGAAACTAACAAAAACAAATCACACCATCAGCTGTTAGCAGAGTAAACTTGCAGCTAAAATTGTTGTTAATCACAGGTTGCTTACAGGAAACTGTAATTAACGACAGAAAAAGCGGCAGAGCAGCTGCGGAGGGAAAACCAGAAAACATTTCAATCAATTATATCGGATCCGGTTTCATAATAAATCTGTATATTTGGGCCTGCGTGTGATGTACTGTTGTGAGGCACAATGATCCGAACAACTGAAGTTACGCAATACAGAAATCATCTATAGAGGGACAAAAGTGGCTAAGACTGAGATACCATTCATCTTAATAAGAATGATTTTGAAGCTGTTATTTAAAGGTAAAATAGCTACATAATGTTAATATAAAGAAGAAACTGGAGCACTCAAATCACCAGCATAAATTTATTAAGGTGCCAAGACTGACGTTTCGACGCACTGCGTCTTCCTCAGAGTCGCTACATAATGTTGCTTTACTCTATTTGAAGTCACGGGTAAGATTCCCTGGAAGTACATCAGCCTCACGTGTACCCAGCACCAAGCACACATCACAAATGAATGTGGATTAAATCTGGTGCAGTCATTTCACAGACGCATACAGAGAACAGGCTTAAAGTCAAGAACTTGGGACAAAGATGATTGTTGAGTCTCATGCCCAGTACGTCAACGACTGACATTTTGGGCTGGGCAGGGGCCCAATGTGTTTAATCCATTTGTAAAAGCAACTTTTTTAAAGTTACAGTGAATTGGGTTTGCATTAAAAAAAAAAAAACCAGCAACATAAGATCTAGCAGTCAAGTATGCTGAAAAATATTGAGGAGGATGGAAAATGTGTGCTTAAGTTGCAGATATGTCCCCTCCGTCCCCCAGCCAATGGATCAATGATGTGATGCAGAACATTAAGCTGAAAAAGACCAGATGCTCCGTCAACGGTTCCAACAAGAATTTTTTACAAAACCTGGAACCCATTAATGAACAATGTGAACAGTCTACATGGCCTGGAACTATGGACTCCAGTACGTATACGTTGGCTGTCCTACATGGCTTAATCACACTGTGCTGCACATGTTTTTCTTTTTCCAGTGTTTTTTTTTTTTTGTCAGTTTTGGTTTGTCTGGTTATGTGTAAGTGCATGTCTTTTGCACTTTACTTTTAGTCTATGAATTTGGAAACTTTCTTAGTATTTCTACTATATATTTGATACTCAAGATGTTCTGTATGTTAAAGTTAAAATCTTTATAAAGTGTTTAAAAAAAAAATGTTGAATGTGCAAACAGAAACCATAAGAAACTTTTTATTTATGAAAAACACAATTGCAGAAATGTTAAAATTACTGAAAGATGGATATCAGTCGATTTATTGCACAGTCCACTGTGAGGTTTCGCTCAGGAACCAGACGCGAGAACCAACTGTCAGAAGCAAAACCCTCAGTGTTTTACAGTACACTGCATTGGGGATGTTTTTCATTTGGTTGTTTCCTTTTTGTAGTTATTGTTGCAGCAGTGGAATTTCAGAAATGTGCGTTTTTTGAACTTTTCACCTGCAAATTACTGTGTGCACAGATATAGAGATAGAAAAGAAGATATTCAAGCAAACCACTGCATCTCCAGTTCCTTTCACATATGCACTGACATACTGAGACTTTCTGTGTTTGTTTGAGTGCAAATGTGCAAAAACTGGAGCTGGATTTTACACTGTCAGTTTCCTATAACCCCATTTCCAAAAAAATTGAGATGCTGTGTAAAATGTAAGATCAAATTTTCCAAAATCCATGCACTCTTTCTTCATTCATTCTCCAGATTTCGGATCATGCATCATACTTACTACTTTATATGTTTATGAAACTGGCTCTACAGATAGACAGACTCCAAAAAGACTTGCAAAGGCAGCCTGGTAAATTTTACATTGTCTGTGACTCATTTGATGATAACGCATCAAGCACTTCAATGACAGGATTGCATTTCACTGAATCTGGGTTATCATGTAGATAATTCACATTCTTCTGCAATGGAGAGGAAGGATCAGAGAAGAAACAATCTTTCTTGTATTGTTGTGTTGATTGTGCTTTATTCAGAAATCTTGCTCATATTTTGTTACCACCTTAACTACCCACTCTTTTCTCCCTCTTTCATCTGGAATATAGACAGAAACAGACCCTTTCTCTTCTCTCTAGATTGGATTGTATTGCAAGCTATTCAGCCAGATTTCAATGAAAAAACAACAATACATAATTTAGAACCATTTTGTCAATCCAAGAGTGCTGTTCCTCTGATGCTTTTTGTCAGGACAGGAACGATTCATAGGCCTTAAGAGCCTCTCCAAATATCAGCACCTTGCTAGTAGACCTCCACAGAATACAACGGAAATGGTTTTCTGAGTGAGGTCAGTCAAAGTTGTCGTGCATGTTTTTTTTTTTGCTCTGACAGTTTGCTTTTCATTGTGGAATAAACCACGAGCAACCAAAAAGGGGGTGTCAAATGCTGTTGATTTGTGTGGAAGTGTAAACAAGTGCAGAAGATAATGGAGAAGATGTAATAACATTCAAAATACAAAACACCTGAGCTTAAAACCTCTATTATAAAAAAAAAAATAAATACATGAGTACCACCACACTGAGCAAGATAAAATAGATCTGCTGTCATCTTTATTGGCCCACTTGTTTGCTGTGTAGATCAAATTTGTATCATATGACTTCTATATACCTGAGCACTGTAGATTTGCAGTAACAATGCGGCACATTGTTCCCAGGATGGCTGGGTATTTTATAACGATAATGGCTTTGACTGCGATATAATGGCTTCAAAATTACCTGAAATTGGAGTGCTCACAAACCTCTCCTTCATAATTTCAAATAAAACAAACTCCCACGCGCTGAACAAATCTTTGTGAAGAAATTATTGGACGACATCACTCCAAACCCCTGGAGGATTAAAGCATGGCTCGAGTTGTGTTGATGAATGTGTTGTTTTGAGTTCAGAGAAGACATTGTGTCAGGCAAATAAACATTTATCACACAGACAGTGTGAGGAGAAGGGGGGAGCGAGGGTGAGTAAACATTTATCACACAGACAGTGTGAGGAGAAGGGGGGAGCGAGGGTGAGTAAATATTTATCACAAAGATAGTGTGAGGAGAAGGGGGGATCGAGGGTGAGTAAACATTTATCACACACGAGGGTGAGACAGATAGTGTGAGGAGAAGGGGGAGCGAGGGTGAGTAAATATTTATCACACAGATAGTGTGAGGAGAAGGGGATCGAGGCTGAGTAAATATTTATCACACAGATAGTGTGAGGAGAAGGGGGAGCGAGGGTGAGTAAATATTTATCACACAGATAGTGTGAGGAGAAGGGGAGAGGGGTGAGTAAATATTTATCACACAGATAGTGTGAGGAGAAGGGGGAGCGAGGGTGAGTAAATATTTATCACACAGATAGTGTGAGGAGAAGGGGAGCGAGGCTGAGTAAATATTTATCACACAGATAGTGTGAGGAGAAGGGGGAGCGAGGGTGAGTAAATATTTATCACACAGATAGTGTGAGGAGAAGGGGGAGCGAGGCTGAGTAAATATTTATCACACAGATAGTGTGAGGAGAAGGGGGGAGCGAGGGTGAGTAAATATTTATCACACAGATAGTGTGAGGAGAAGGGGGAGGAGGGTGAGTAAATATTTATCACACAGATAGTGTGAGGAGAAGGGGGGAGCGAGGGTGAGTGTGAGGAAGAGAGCTGATGCAATGAGAAGTTTGCAGCAGGAAAAAGCTGTTTTTCTCTGATGTCTAATACACAGAGAAAGCATATTTTTTTAGGAATAAATGCACCGTGAGTGTGTGTGCAATAGATTTAACGGACTCCTCAGTTGCCATACAGCAGAATCAGTGCATGGGACAAGCCACTGGAACAATTTCTGCTCTGTGCAGATGCACCAAGATCACACAAGATGTCAAAGGTGTGATCACAGGTGAGGCATCAGACAGACGTCTGACTGATAAAATAAAGGAACAGACACTCAACAAAGCAAAGCACTCAAACGGTCCTGAGCTACAAAGCACATAATCCATGATAGGGATATGGAAAAATGTTTTCTTACCATGAAATGGAGTATTATTATTTGACAGTCATTGGTGCTCAGAGATAAAAAAATATCTCTACACGCTTCTTTGAGGTTTTAAAGTCAGAACTTGAAACTGTGCGTGTATCTGGACTGGGAAGTGCTTCAGACCTCTGTCCAAGGCATATATAACATAGATAGGTCCACTGGGCAAGTATTACCATTTGCAAGTGAATATGAGCTTCTGAAGTGAAGATATGCACTTTTTTAAAAACTTGCTTTTTTAAAAGTCTGCTCCAGCTTTGAAATTGCCCAGAATGCTTTGCTCATTCTCCCTCGGTAAATATTCACGTCTGCCATTTTTCTCTGCTGGCAAAAGGAGGAATTATGGCAGGGAAATTATTATACAAATGTCAGAATTGTGTTCGAGAAGTGTGTAATTTATGACAGAGTTATATGCAAAAAGCGAAGTTTGGGGGTGAGGGGCATCGGTTTCGCATTATTTTTAAGCCTGTTACTTTACGTTCATTTTTGCTGTAGCTAGCCTATAGCACCCGGGGGGACTGTTGCGGAGCTTAAAGCAGCTTTCACACCGGACGCGAAACGAATTTTTTGTGCGACAGATTACATTCAAAGTCAATGCAAAGACGCGAATACACGCAAAACGCGTGTATTCGCGTCTTTGCATTGAGTTGAATGTAATCTGTCGTGCAAAAAAATCGTTTCGCGTCCGGTGTGAAAGCAGCTTTATTTTCCCATAAAACAGTTGCAAGTGCCGCAGCAATCAAACGAGCACGCTGTCTTCTTCTTGCCATAAACATGCGAGTCTACTTGAACTGTAAAAGGTAAAACATACAGTCAACGAACTCAGTCGGCTCCATGGCAACACTAACTTCCCATCGGCTTGTTGACACATGTCAAAGTGCGGAAGAAGTACGCGGTGAGGGTCGTCCCAATCCGATTTCCTGCTACGCTCCCCCTATGTTCCCTCCATTGCCCTCCCTCGCTCGAGAAGTGCTTACTCACGGGGCTTACTCGCCTGCTACGTCAGTTGGAGGGCTCACTCGAGTGGAAGGAAGAAGTGAGGGGAATATCTTATTTGGAACGCAGCCTTGGACTGCCATCTTCCTCTCGCTCCGCCTGCCGTCGAACCGCAGAAGTGAAGGTATTGGGCTGTGTATAGTGCGAATGCAAATGGTAATTTATGAAATGATGAGATATTCCACTTCACTTGTATTCGGCGTGAGTCTGTGTTACGTGCTATTTTTGAAACGAAAGTTTGAATCTGTCCCTGGCGGCACCATGGCTGTGTGAAGCTGTTGTATCGCACTTTACTCTGTTTTTTTTTTGTGATTTTATGGATTAAAAATATTGAGATGAAAACCATCTGAAAGTCATTTTTTGGGGGGGTAAATCTTACCTTATCTGAATAAGTAATGGTTACTAACTGATTAACTTTTATTTGTAATATCAGGTATTACCTACTAGCAATTAAGAGAATTTTACCCAATTTTATCGAGCAAGTAGCTGTTGAATATATACATAAATGTGAGGTAAATTTAACCCAATTCATTTAAGTATTTCATAGCTTTTTATTTCAGTTATTTTATACTCAATATATGGAATTAAATCTACCCAAAAAAAGTTGATGCAAGTTGTTACCTCAGATTTATTGGGTAAATTCTATAGGTTACTTATTACAGTGCACTAAAAATTAACCAATCAAGATGTGGTGGAAGTGTAGACTAAGCTTTAATTCAAGGGGCTCCACAACATTCTTGTGTTAACCATTAGTAATTTCAGCAATTTCTATATGTAGTTCTCTATTTTCATCGGCTCAGAAGTAATTTGACAATAGACTGACAATCAGTTTCATTGTTAGCTGTGGTCTATTCATTATTACGGGACGAATTAAGTAGATAAAAGGTTTGGCGTTTATTCTGTGTGTTAAAATTAGCATTTAGTGGTTGTTCTTGGGAACTCTCACTATGTGCTCCAAAGAGGGATTGATGCAGATTAGTGTTGCACCGATACCGATACCAGTATCGGGTATCTGCCCGATACCTCGTTAATATGCTCGTACTCGTACTCGTCCACATTTGCCGATACCACGCACCGATACCACTTAATGTAAGACGCAAGGTAACTGCCCGCTCACGGTCGCATAGGCTACAGTATGTTGTTCTATCTGACTTCTATGTCTGGGGGGAGACAGCGAGTTAGAAAAAATACGAAAAGAGAGCTTTATAGTCATCACATCACATGCAGGCATACGCGCATACACACAAGAGGTGTATAGTAAAGAAGTACATGTAGGCGACTTCGTTACAGTACTTAAATAGTTTTTTTTTTTTTTTGAGGGTCTGTACTATACTTGAGGTTTTTTTTTTTCTTTTTTTTTTTACCGGGACTTCTAGTCTACTACATTTAAAAGATAAAAAGTATACTTTTCTTTGTTACTTTGACACTGGCCACTTCACTACACGTTACAAATTAAAATATGTATATAATTCATCATTTAAGGATTATCTGGATGCGGCGTGTTCAAAAAGAACAATGGTGTTCGGCAGGGTATCTTAAGCGTTTTGTGCAGATGTTTCTGCCAGCGGGCATGGAGCTGCAAATTTATGCACGCAATTACAATTTTCTATCACTAGATGGCACACCCGGATCAGTTATTGAATATTTACAAGCAAGCCGAGCTCGCACAAGCACACATCCACAATCACACACACACAGATTTAGAATTGTGAATCTTCTTATTTTACTACAAATATATTAGTAACATATGGTCACCTTAAACATTTTAGTTGTGGTTAAGTTAAATCTTTTTCATTGTCATTTGTGTAATTTAAATGTGGCGATACCACACACTTTAAGTGATGCCTTGTTTGCTTGGAAAGCTATTATTGACTTTAGTTGGATTGAGAATGCCTATGAATGTGTGTAGAAACTATCTGTGCCAATTAATAGTTCTGCTGACTTTTTATGAAGTTGGATGTGTTACCTTGCCTATGCAGCGAGTTTACTTTTCATTTGTCAAGCTTCAGTAATGTTTTGCCTCATTTGATGGCAGTGCTAGTTCAAAAAGGCTTTTTGTCGGGCCTAAATACAGAAAGATTTTTTTTAGCAGTTAGGCCTACTTTTTTTTTTTTTTTTTTTTTTGGAAATAGCCATGTGTGAATTGTTTGATATTGGCCTCTTTTAGGCTTGTTATAAAAAGAAAATAAAACCTGTACTCCGAAATTGTCATTATATTTTCCTGGAAAACATTTCAGAAATATTGGTATCGGTACTCGGTATCGGCAAGTACACAAAATAAAATACTCATACTCGTATCGGTTTTTAAAAAAGTGGTATCGGTGCATCCCTAATGCAGATTGTATTGTATTGTACTGTAAATCTTTATTGTCCCCGAAGGGCAGTTCAGACAAAGTAGGCCATTATTAAGCTGGGGGAAATAAAACAATAAGACAGATAACAGACACTTTAGGAGAGGTCAAATCAACACTAGGGTACAGTGTAAAAAGATAGAATGCCTCAGTGAGCTTTGAAACAGCAGGTCAAGAACACTCTAAAGGAAGTTGGCTTATCATGTTCAAAGTCCACAATCAGA
Source organism: Gymnothorax javanicus (assembly GCA_029692085.1). Lineage (NCBI taxonomy): Eukaryota > Metazoa > Chordata > Actinopteri > Anguilliformes > Muraenidae > Gymnothorax > Gymnothorax javanicus. The sequence continues at coordinate 497,108 of JAFJMP010000022.1, forward strand.
AATGCCATAGTGAATGTAAAAGAAGACTGTGAACCTCAAGGTTAAAACCTCTGGTGACACTAAAGAACACTAAATTAGACTTTGCAAAAAAAAAAAAAAACAAACATATGTACTGACCAAAAAAAGAAACACAATTTTCTATTTCTTGATTTTATCAAATGTAACTGTTAATCAGCACTTCATTGGTATCAAATGAAAGATGGAATCTCAGACAATAGATATAATTGAAAATCGGGTTGGAATATCGCCATGTTGGCTTATATTTATATAGAAGGTGAAGTTCGACATTACCAAACACAAATGACACTATCAGTATCTTGTATGTCCCCCGTTAGCGTCGCACACGGCGGTACACCTGTGTCTCATAGACATCACCAGACGTCTGTTGCTTGTGGAACGCCGTTCTACTCTTCGGTCAGTGCTTGTCTTAGCTGACGTACTGTAGCTGGCGGTGGTTGGCGTCTCTGGATCGCTCTATCCAGAATGTCCCACAAGTGTTCTGTAGATGAAAGATCTGGAGAAAACGCTGCCCAGGGAAGGATTTGCACGTTGACGGCCCGAAGGAACTCCATACAGATACGTGCCACGTGCGGACGGGCGTTGTCCTGTTGGAAAGTCAGTCGGTGACGTCGGACAAACTGGACAGAGAATTTCATCGCGGTAACGGATGGCATTGAGGTTTCCTTCAACAAAATGAAGGTTGGTTCGGTGTGTAGCAGACGGTCAGTCGTGATTCGACAGTCAGACGCTGGAGTCGTAACACGTGGCCTACCGGATCTGGGGCAATCAACCGTGTGTCCAGTGGCATTAAACCTGGTTCTGAGGTGACTAATTGTCGCAGAATGCACACTGAATTGACTGACAACTCTATCTACCCGACTTCTGGCCTGTAGCATCCCAATCGCGCATTCTCGTTGAACTTCCATTAGTCGTGGCATTATAACCCAGCTGATTTTTACTCATTTTCGGTCGGACTTTTAAAGGCCCCGGTGTCTACGAGGAACTCAAATCAAAAATAGGAGTGTTAGGACAATGGTAGTACTCAAACCCAAGCACTGCCGATGTTTGGTTCTGGAGGAATGGCGGCTCCAGAATACGCGCTGTGACCGCAAAAATTTGTGTGATTAAAGTACTCACCTCCAAAAATAACTCAGAGCAAAAGCATCTTTCTCAATGGGGTTTCAAATTTGGCACCGGATTACATAATTGCGTTTCTTTTTTTGGTCTCTCTCTATATATACAACCCCAATACCGAAATAGTTGGGATGAAGCGTAAATTGTGAATAAAATCAAAATGCAATGACTTTCAGATCACATAAGACAGTATGTTATTTACAATAGAACATAGATAACTTTTCAAATGTTGAAACTGAGACATTTTACATTTTTATCCACAAAATGAGCATATTTCAAATTTTCTGGCTGCAACAGGTCTCAAAAAAGTTGGGACACAGGCAAAAAAGGGCTGAAAATGCAATTAATAGAATCAACTGAAAGTACATTTTGCAAGTAATTAAGTTAACTGGCATCAGGTGCGGAGCATGATTGGCTATAAAAGGGATGTCTTAGAGAGGCTAAGTCTCTCAGAAGTAAAGATCGCCAGAGGCTCTCCAACCTGTGAAGGCTTGCATAAAAAAATTGTGGAATACCTTAAAAACAATGTTCCTCAACGTCAAATTGCAAAGGCTTTGAAGGTCTCATCATCAACAGTGCATAACATCATCAAAAGATTCAGAGAAACTGGAAAAATCTCTGTGCGTAAGGGACAAGGCAAGACCCGTTACTGGATGACCCTGTGATTGGGCCCTCAGACGCCACAGCATCACTCACCGGCATGATTCTGTCATTGACATTACTAAATGGGCCCAGGAATACTTCAAGAAACCACTGTCTGTAAACACAGTCTGCTGCGCCATCCACAGATGCCACCTAAAACTCTATCATGCAAAAAGGAAGCCATTGTTGAGCATGATCCAGAAGCGCCACTGTGTTCTGTGGGCCAAGGCTCATTTAAAATGGACTGTAAACAAAGTGGCAAAGTGTCTTGTGGTCAGACGAGTCCAAATTTGTCATTCTTGTTGGAAATCATGGGCGTCGTGTCCTCCGAGCTAAAGAGGAGAAAGACCACCCCCCCCTGTTATCAGCGTTCAGTTCAAAAGCCAGCATCTCTGATGGCATGGGGATGCGATAGTGCATATGGTGTGGGACACTTGCATGTTTTAAAAAGCCCCATGAATGCAGAAAGGTATATAAAGGTTTTAGAGCAACATATGCTCCCCTCCAGACGACATCTATTACAGGGAAGGCCTTGTGTATTTCAACAGGACAATGCAAAACCACATACTGCAGCTATTACAACAGCATGGCTTCGCAGTAGAAGAGTCCATGTGCTGAACTGGCCTGCCTGCAGTACTGATCTTTCACCGATTGAGAACATTTGGCACACAATTAAACGAAAAGTCCGTCAAAGGAGACCCAAGGCTCTCCAGCAGCTGGAAGCCTGTATTAAACAAGAGTGGGATCAAATTCCAATGGCTAAACTCAAGAAACTTGTCTCCTCAATGCCCAGACACCTCCGCTCTGTGTTAAAAAGAAGAGGGGATGCTACACCATGGTAAACAGGCCCCTGTCCCAACTTTTTTGAGACCTGTAGCAGCTATAAGATTTGAAATGAGCTCATTTTGTGGATAAAATTGTAAAATTTCTCAGTTTCAACATTTGCTATGTTATCCCTGTTCTATATGCTCCGTGCTCACTCAATCCAATATCGTAAGACTGCGGATGGTACTAAATGCTGCTGCACGTCTTTTAACCGGCACCAGAAAGAGGGAGCACATCTCACCTGTCCTCGCAGGACTTCATTGGCTTCCCGTGAAATTCAGAATTGATTTTTAAGATTTTATTGTTTTGTTTTAAAGCCTTGAATGGGCTTGCCCCTACATTTCTGATATGCTAACCCCTTACTCCTCATCCCGGTCCTCAGATCTGCGCCCCAACACCTTCTTTCTGTCCCCAGCTCACGTCTGAAGACGAGGGGGATCGTGCCTTTTCTGAACAGTCGCTGCCGCTAAAATCTGGAATAACCTCCCTGGCACATTAGATCCAGCCCCTCTATTGAATGTTTCAAATCTAATCTTAAGAACTATCTCTAGTCCTTTGATTTCACCTAAGTTTTTACCTTCTTGCTGTTTCTATTCTTTTATCTTTTATTTCTCTTATTTTTTATTTTTTTTATTGCGTGCTTGTTTCAGCAGAAGCAGCACTCTATTCTCTTACTTCTTCTTCTCCAATTATATTTTTATTTGATTTTCACAGATCATAACAAACGTACAAGAACATGAACAGAGCAGCTCTGACATTTTACAAAAAGGACACAATACTATGAAATAAAAAAACACAATTAGCAGATTATACACCTTACACGTTACAGGTGGACAAAGAAGGCAAAAACACAAAAACAATTATATATATATGTGTGTGTGTGTGTGTGTGTGTGTATATATAAACACAGACACACAACAAACACACACACACATTATATATATATATATATATATATATATATATATATGTAAACATATTGTGGCCTCCTCGCCTGATCACAAGTGGGCAGTGTGGACGGAAGTAGGGCAACGACACCAGACACAGGATCTTGAACAAAAAAACAGCCTTTTATTAGGCATTCTTCTTAATTACACGGGGCCGTGGGGGCTCTGTAAGGATCCCACAATGCTACTTGGGGTTAGGGAAGTCAGGGGTCCTGCACGTTGGGGGTCCACGGGCTCTGGGGCAGGGGTACACCTCAGCGCCTGCTCCAGATCCCCAGGTGCTGGAGGCTGGGGAGAAAAAATAGGATTAATGGCCGTGACATTACTCATAAGGCAGGAGAGCAGACAGGCGCTTCCTATGTCTGCTGCAAACAGCTCTCCCCTCTCCACTGCAGCCCCGTTATACGCCCCACAGTGATTGCTGTGTGATGCCCTCCTGCTGTGTGCAATCTTCCCCTCCCCTCTGGTATGTGGCGCTGTCCGTGGTGCTGCGCCTGTGCTGCGGTTCCTGTCCAGGGTGCTGAATCCCGGAGGAGCGGCCTGAGACCTCCTGGTGCTTTCCCTGGGACTTATCCTGCTGGTGCCACGCCGCACAGAACACCGTGTTCCTGCTCACATGGGGCACCAGCTGAAGTTGGGGGCTGCCACAATATATAGACACTTTATATTAATTTACTTATTAACAAATGAACCTATAAAATAAAAATTAATTATACATTTTTTTCAGCTGTTAGTTTAGAAACGTATTTGGTCATGCAGAAGCTATAACTTGTCTGAACAGTTCACGCATCCGCACGGCCCAGCAAAAAGTTTTGTTCTGGCCCAGGAGGGAAGACCTATGCTGGGTACCTGTGCAATATATCATTGATATAAGACTGAAGTCCCAAGCACTACAACTGGACGTAGATATGCAGTCGAGGAGCAGAACACCAAAGTAGAGGAAAACTTAATGAGAGTTCAAATAATTTATGTAGTATCTGTGCTCACTGCTATCAACTGGTCATTTAAATTATTCCATAATTTGCTAATCTGCAGGACTGTCAAAAACTCTTTTTAACACTGGTTATTACGAATTGAAGCATACAGGTTAATTTTTTCTACTTGGATGTAAATGTTCGTTGATACAATAATTTTAAGTCATGATTTATAACAAGTTTGATCTTCCACTGATGTTGGGACTACAGTATTTCTATGTTGGGGTAATGCCTCGCACAGAACACCGATGTTGGGGTAATGCCTCGCACAGAACACCGATGTTGGGGAAATGCCTCACACAGAACACCGATGTTGGGGTAATGCCTCGCACAGAACACCGATGTTGGGGTAATGCCTCGCACAGAACACCTATGTTGGGGAAATGCCTCGCACAGAACACCGATGTTGGGGAAATGCCTCGAATGGTGGCACCTTTGTGGCGATAATGTCCAAGCAGTGGTGATGTTGTTGTGAGTGCAATGGCACGTCACACAAGGGCGCCGGCTGTTGGGGTTACACCTCACAAGTGGACACCATGTGTTGAGGCAATTTGCCTAATGATATTAATATTATTAATTTGACTATTAAAAAAAACATGATATTGTAATATTAATATTAAATATTAATATGAAGACCACCAGGGCACCACCCTTCCTCACTGAAGGGAAAACGAAAGCCAATTAATAAAACCTCAGTCACAAAATCCACTAAGCTATTAATATGGAAATTGATGAATAATTAAATTAATAATTGTAACCAAGTTACCCAATCAATAGTTAGATTGAAGGATGTGGAGTTCTACATAGGAGAGGTTGGCAATTTCATTCACTCTTGCACAACATCAATAACCACAGCATATGTCTTTAAGGAATATTTATTTAAATGAAACAAATAAAACACGCAATCTAAACTACAGTAAACACTAGCACTGTATACACAATGAAGGAGGTGTGTGTGTGTGTGTGTGTGTGTGTGTGTGTGTGTGGGTGAGAGAGAACAAAGGGATGATCTAAGGTGTGAGTGGAGGAGCCTTATTGACCAAGTGGAAGTGGAGGAGGGCAACCCTACTGTAACAGACCAAGTCTTTGTTACAAAGAGAAGTTTAAAGAGAGCGTTTCTCGTCAATTTAAATGACTTAAAATGCTCAGTGTTGTGTTTGTGTATGTATTGCATTAAAATGAAGAGATATGTGTGTGTTTTGCACAGGGAAGGTGCCACGTTGGTATACAGGAGGTAATTTGCATGCGAGACCCTGTCTGCTACACATTAATACCATCCTGACCTACTAAAACACAATCCTAAAAACAATCACAACAACTATCATTTTACAAATACACGCAGTTGGTCTTTCTTAAAGAAGGTTTGAATGCCCAGGTGTTACCAGTCCTTAGTAGAGGAAGGAGGATTGGTAGTTTCTGCTCGGTGGAGGATCCAATTCTGGAAGACGCTGATCCGGCTGGAAAGAGCAGTTCTGGTGCTGCAAAGGTCCGTGTTCTTGTACTTGGAAGAAAAGGGAGGCTGGTCGCTCCTCAAAAGCAAGCTGTTGCTTCCCAGGCTTGCTCTACTCCTGGTAGCGTGGCTGATGCTTCAGCAGGGCCACAGGGGAGAGGGAGGCTAAGAGGTGGGGCAGGAGTACCCCAGCCTGAGCAGCCCCCAGGGGTCCAGGAGCCTCACCAAGGGGGGAGAGCAGAGCCAAAAGAGAGAGTCCAAAGAGCCAAGAGTCAAGAGAGTGATAAACTGGTTGACCACTGCTTTTATCTGCCTGGCCTGCTGGCGGGAGGGGCTAACAGGCAGCAAGTGGTCATGGGAAATCCTGGACTCCATTTTGTTTTCCTCACATATGAAAGTTTTCCTTCGTGTGACTCCAACATCTATATATCTGAAAACTGTACATGGTTTATAATTCAAGTGTAAGTTAACATTTATGAAATAAAGCATTTTTTTGAGTTAAAGCTTTCTTTCATTAACTATGTGCATTTTATAAAATAATGTTTGAATATGCCTTTGATGGCATTAAATGGTGCGTGTCCACAAAAATACCAAAAAAAGCTGCAATCATGAGATGAGAGATGTGGCCTGATTTCCAAAATGACCACACGGGGCTACACTGGCCAAGCAGCATGGGGTGAGTTCCTCAGGGTTGGTAGCCCCGGGTTTGCCGAAGTTTCCCCGCTACACAAATTAGCTTTCAGGAAGCCTCAACCATCCTCTCTTGCCCGAGCAACGGCCTTCAGCAAACAGTTCGTGATTTCTTCACCAAGTTGGGTGAGCTGTATGAGAAGCGCAAATTTGAACCCAAAGACATGGGTGACAGATGAAACCGGTGTTACAACAGTACAACAGCCTGGGAACGTAACCTTGTGAATAAACTGTAGTATAAAATTGTTAACCATGCACAAGATAATAATAATAATAATAATAATAAAAACTAATAATAATAATAATAATAATAATAATAAAACCTAATAATAATAATAATAAAACCTAAGAATAATAATAATAATAATAGCCAAATAATAATAATAACTGATACTACTACTACTACTTCTACTACTACTAATAATAATGTACAATAATGTACAAAGCTGCTTGTTCCTGTGATGGGGAGCAAATCAGCTAATCGTCAATGTAATTCAGGACGGTCAGACCTCGGGAAGTAAAAAGGGCCATGACAGCGTCCATACATTTTGTGAACGTCCGGGGGGCTAGCGACAGGCCGAACGAATGGACCAGGTACTCGTAGGCCACCCCGTTGAATGCAAAACGGAGGGACTTTCTGTGATCTGGGTGTACGGGAATGTGAAAGTAAGCGTCCTTGAGGTCTATGGTGGTAAACCAAAGACTCAAGCTTATCGTATGCAAGACTCGTGATGGTGACATCATCTCGAATGGAAGGTCTTTAAAAGTGCAGTTGAGATTCCGCAGGTCCAGAATAGGCGGAAACCCGCCTTCTTTCTTGGGAACCAGGAAATAAGTGCCATAAAACCCACTGAGCCGTTCTGACTGATTGAGAGGACGTACTGCATGTTTTGTGAGCAAAGACGTTATTTCTGATTGAAGAGCTTCGCGCTTCAGGCGATCTGAGACCTTGGTCTCCCAAACACCCCTGAAGGCTGGAGGAGGGCAACGGAACTGAAGTCTGTACCCCTGAAGTACGGTCTCTCGTACCCAAGGAGACTCCACAAGCTTCTCCCACTTTTCCCGTTGGGCATGGGAGAAGCGTTCCGTGCCGGCGCCGCTCGAGTCAGGACGACTGAGTGGCCGCCGAAGTCCTCGGCTTCTTGAAATCCTTGCTCCAGCCCTTTTGTTTTTGCTGTACAGTGTTCCCTTGCTGGCGCCAATGCAGAGCAGGCAACCGCTGAGCCTGCTGGCCTGGCAGAAAGGGGTGAGGTTGTTTCGGAGTGGAACTCATGCGCCCTGTGACAGCAGGAGAAAATTGTGATCTTGGCTGCCACTGACCTTGGGTCGGATCCGAGCTGCAGGGGAGCCCAGAAAAGACTGCAGGGCCTCCCTGTCCTTCCGCAGTTTCACTGTCTGTTCTAGAATAGCATCTGCACCAGGGCCAAAAATGTGGCCGGCAGTAACCAGGAGGTCCACGAACAGCGTGGAGTACAGCAAATAAGACAAAAAAAAAAAAAAACTCCCAATCAGGAGAAAAATCCTCAAACAGTGGTGAGAAAAAACTCCACAGTGGGAAGAAATGTCAGGAGGAACCCGACCATAGTGGGGAAGCCCATCCTCCGCTGGCTAGCTAATAAATAATAAAATAAAGTTATTGTTATGACTTGAAAATCACAACAAAGAAAGCCAGCAATGACAACTTAAACCAATTTATTCTTCACTGAAAAAAAACTTCTACAAAAAAAATCCACTGTTCAATCCTCTAATAACACTCTAATGCCACTATGTAACTCTGTTGCCAAAACAAAACTCTGCCACCTCTGACCAAAATCACAGCATTTATATAGACTAGCAACATTCTGGAAAGATATACAGGATTCCTTGGGTAATCCCGCCCCCTCCAGGCAGGAAGATGCCAGAAGCTTCTAGAAAGCACTAGTCTATTACAAAGAAGTGATATTACATCAGATGTTTTGCTACAAACACACCACCAGAGGGTGCTGAAGAACAAAATAAATAGCTGACCAACAAGGCAGCAAAAACAGCGTGTAACAAATCTCCATTTACAAATGATATACAGTGCTTTAAATAAAATACTCATACACAACACCTCCCCTCTTTAAGAAAAGAAAGATTTGCTAAAAGCTTTCTTTTGTTAAAATTAACACAGTTTTATAATCAGTATAATCTTGAACTTTACACAAAAAGTATCATTGATCATTATAACAATCATATACATAACAACCAGTGCAATTTTCACAATCAAATAGAAAAGAAAAATTTACATTTTTCACAATCAAATAGAGAAGTAAAATTACATGCGTGAAAGTGTATCTGGGATAACATTATCTTTTCCCCTGATGTGAGAAATATCCTAATTATACTCTTGCAAAAGTAAACTCCATCTCAGTAATCTTTGATTCTTGTTTCTGCTCTTATGCAAGAATGTGAGGGGATTGTGATCACTGAAGACCTTGATGGAAGTAGCTGAACAAGTCAAATAGACTTCAAAATATTGTAAAGCCAAAACAAGTGCCAAACATTCTTTTTCAATTGTTGAATAGTTTTTCTGATGTTTACCAAACTTTTTGGAAAAGTAACAAACAGGATGATCTACTCCATCAGTGTCTTCTTGCAGTAAAACTGCACCTGCACCAATATCACTGGCAGCAACAGCCAACTTGAACTCATTTTTGAAATTAGGAGATGAGAGAACTGGTGCATTTTTGAGGACAGCTTTCAGCTGGTCAAATGAATTTTGACATTTTTCATCCCAAACAAATTTTGCATTTTTCTTCAGTAAATTTGTCAAAGGTTCAGAAATGATAGAAAAATTTTTACAGAATTTTCTGTAGTAGCCAGCCATCCCTAGAAATCTCATTAGTTGTCTTTTTGTTGTAGGCTCAGGAAATTCAGTGATAACTTTTACTTTTGCATCAATTGGTTTGACTTGACCCTGTCCTACAATATGACCTAAGTAAACAACTGTAGCTTTACAAAAGTCACTTTTAACAAGGTTGATAGTCAGCTTGGCATCACTCACTCTCTGAAAGAAGTTCCTGATGTAGGTGAGGTGCTCTTGGAAGCTGTCGCTGGTGATGATAATGTCATCAATATAGGCCTCACATCCTGTCCAGCAATAGTCCAGCAATCACTCTGTTTACCAGACATTGGAAGGTGGCCGGAGAATTTTTCATTCCAAAGGGCATGACCTTGTATTGGTATAATCCATCTGGTGTGACGAAAGCAGAGATCTCCTTTGCTCTGTCTGTTAGAGGGATCTGCCAGAAGCCCTTGAGGAGATCAAATTTGGTGACATACTTTGACTGTCCAACTTTATCAATGCAGTCATCAATCCTTAGGATATGAGTCAGTTTTTGATAGAGCATTCGCGTTCCTGTAATACGTCACCATTCTATATGTTCCATTGGGTTTCGAAACTAGGATGCATGGAGAACTCCAGTCACTGTTACTTGGTTCAACAAAGTCATTTTCAAGCAGGTATTTGACTTCTTGTTTAAGGTATTTCTGCTTCTCTGGATTCATTCTGTAAGGATGCTGTTTGACAGGCTTGGCATCATCTTGTAGGATGACATCATGGTAAACCATATCAGTCCTTGATGGAACGTCAGGGAATATGTGACTATATTCAAATATAAGCTGCTTTAGCTGTTGTTGTTGAGAAGGGTCCAGGTGGGACAACTTGTTGTCAATATTTTGAAGAATGTCTGAATTTTCAAGTTTGGCTGGACCAGGTTCATTTTCCAATGGGCAGTCACAATCTTCTGCAGAATTTTCCAGTTCAATCGTATTTATCACGTTGACTGGCTTTTGCTGAGTGTCCCTGTCAATGTATTCTTTCAGCATGTTGATGTGACACATTTGTTTTTGTTTCCTCCTTCCAGGGGTTAAAATTATGTAATTTAGATCACTGATCTTTTTGAGGACAGTGTAAGGGCCGAAATATCGGGCTCTTAGAGGGTTTCCAGGAACTGGCAAAAGCGCCAGGACTTTGTCACCAATTTTAAAACTTCTGTCTTTTGAATGAAGGTCATATCAGGCTTTCATTTTACCCTGAGCCTCTTTGAGATTAGACTTAGCAAAGTCACAAGCCTTAGAGAGATGATTACGGAAGTCAGAGATATACTGAAGCAGGTTCATTGGGACATCATCTTCCGCCAGCAACTTTTCCTTCAGAAGCTTCAGAGGTCCACGGACCGTATGCCCAAAAACAAGCTCAAAAGGACTGAACCCAAGAGACTCCTGAACAGCTTCACGGGCAGCAAACAGAAGAAGATGGACACCTTCATCCCAGTCTTTCTCTGTGTCAAGGCAGAAGGTCCTCATCATGTTCTTCAGGGTTTGATGGAACCTCTCCAAAGCACCTTGACTTTCAGGATGGTAAGCTGATGACCTGTATTGTTTAATACCAAGCTCATGCATAACTTGTTGAAATATGCCAGACATGAAATTTGACCCTTGGTCAGACTGAATAGACTTAGGAAGACCAACAAAGCAACTAAACTTGGTAAGAGCCTTGATGATACTCTTTGCCTTGATGTTACGAAGTGGAATTGCCTCAGGAAACCGAGTGGAAGCACACATGATAGTCAGTAGGTACTCACAACCAGACCTAGTCTTCGGCAATGGTCCAACACAGTCAATGATGATCCGACTGAAAGGTTCTTCAAAAGCGGGAATGGGCTTAAGTCGAGCCTTTGGAACATTCTGGTTCGGCTTCCCAACAATTTGACAAGTATGACAGGATTTGCAGTACTCCTGTACATCAGACCTCATGGAAGGCCAGAAGAAATGATTCCTGACACGTTGAAGGGTCTTCTTGATACCTAAATGACCTGACATAGGATTGTCATGGGCCAGACTAAGAGTTTCTTGACGATAAGACTTTGGAAGAACAATTTGATGGGTGATCATCCACTCCTCATCTACAGATACATCAGGTGGACGCCAATTTCTCATAAGCACACCATTTTTGTAATAAAAACAGACAGGAACTTGAGTAGCCTCTTGTTCACTGGCAGCCTGTGGTAGAAGATGCGCTAGATCACAAGCTTGTTGTTGCTCCTGAATAAGTTGTTTCCGAGACAGAATGTCATTAGAATGACCTGACAAGGACAAGTCTGAAGATTTCCCAGACATCTCAGGACTGGAAGGTTCCTGATGAAAAGACAGCCCAATGAAGGTGTCAGCCAGGTTGAAGTCCAGATCAGCATCATCTTGAATAGCCTTTTTGGCCATAGAACGAGTAACTGCACATGAAGGATAGAGGTCTGGAATTTCCTCCTCTATAGAGTCAGATTCTTGATCAATCAAAGGAGTGTCAGTTACAACAGGGTAGGGCACAACCTTATCCCCAGCAAGATCTGTCATGATTCTGCTCTGTCTGTTCTGATTCTGCCATGTTTATTATGTTTCTGCCATGCTTGTTATGTTTTCCCTACTCCCTGTTATGTTTATGATTATGTCTGTTAGGTTTTGCCATGTTCTGTTCAGTTTATGTACTTTGCCATGTTTTCGTTTTTGCCATTCCCGATCCACTTTTCTGTTGTAGTCCAGTCCATGTTTTGCCATGCCCTTCATTGCACTTTGTCTCCCCTGTCTGGTCTCTAGTTAAGTTACAGCTTCTCCCCATTCCTGCGTGTCACATGTTTAGGTGATTTTATGGTTTCTGGGTTTCAAACATTCCTTCCAATCTCGTTTGCTTCCTTCGCCTCTCTTTTCTATATTACTAACCAATACTAACAGTTTGTTGTTTTGTTAAGTTACTAACCCAGACTAACATTGTATATAATACTAACTTACTAACGAGCACCAGGGATTGTAAAGCTGCACTTACTAATTGATTAACAAGCTCTCAGCTTTTCGCCCTGTCCTAGTCTCCGCCTCTTGCCTTCACTTAGTCTTTGCTGCAATTCAGCGGATCCTCCGCACCTGCTCCACTCTGTCCTGCCTCTCATTATCTGTGCACATTAGAACTCCCTAACCGGAGCTGTATGTCTTGTCATAGGTTGTCTCGTGATCCCTGTCCGCGTTTTGGCTTTTGCCAATTTCATGTGGTTAGGTTCTCCCTTGTGTTTCCTCCCTCGTAATTAGTCTGATCCTCTTCACCTGATCTAAATCATAGCATGTGACTTCCCTTGAGTGTATTTAAGCTGTCTTCTCACTGCAGTTCCCCGTCAGAACGTTTCCCGTGTTTACCTGTGCTGCTTTTGTTTCTCGCCTTGTACTCATTGTGTTACCTTGCTGACTGGACCGTCCGACTACCTCTTTTTGGCTCTGATTTGGCTTTTATATCTGCTCCTGTGTATCGAACCCTTTTTGTCTGACCACGATTTCTGTATTGCTGCCCTGGTTTTTTCGACTCTGGATTCTGCCCCTAGGATTGTGATTTTGTATTGTGGACTTTGTACTTTTGCCTTCGGTCCTGCGGGGGTTTACCCCCTCGCTAATAAAATCACATTTTTTGCTACTTCTGGTTATCGCGACTGGTTCCTGAACGATACCTCACAAGATCATTACCAAGAAGCAAATGAACACCTTTGAAAGGGAGAGAAGACCTAACACCAACAGTAACAGGCCCAGAGACCAAGTCTGATTTGAGATGAACATTATGGAGAGGTACACTTCTAAAACCACATTCTACTCCTTGAATAAGGACATTAGCCTGAGTAGACGATTTGTCCGAGAAAGGCAGAATATCTGCAAGAATAAGAGATTGGGAAGACCCAGTATCCCTTTGAATTCGAACAGGAGCAGATGAGGAAAAATCTTGTGAAAGTGAGACAAAACCATTGGTGATGAATGGCTCAAAACCCTCCATAACAGAATCAGACACAGAAGGTAGAAGATCAGGTGAACTGACTTTTGATACAAGAGATTCTCTCCTAGTGAAAGCAGTTGGCTTGGTTTCTTCTCGTTGTTTTTTCTTGAGAGCATAACACTCAGAAATAAGGTGACCTTGCTTTTTGCAGTATTGGCAAGACACAGAGGGTAAAGAATCAGAGGATTGCTTCTCACTGGAAGGTTTCCTCTCAGAAGTGGCCTTAGAATCATTAGAAGTGTTATTAGAAGAAGTCTTGGACTGAGACTTGCCTTGAAATTTAGAAAAAGTGGATTTTTGGACAAAGGCACTATATAAAACTACTGCATATTAATAACAATACTGTCCTGTGTCATGTGCCAAGTAAGAATTTAGGAGCAATTGGTCAAGAAACAGTCAGCACCCCTCGATCCACTTACTGCAGCCCCTCAAAAGCAAGCTGTTGCTTTCCAGGCTTGCTCTACTCCTGGTAGCGTGGCTGATGCTTCAGCAGGGCTACAGGGGAGAGGGAGGCTAAGGGGTGGGGCAGGAGTACCCCAGCCTGAGCAGCCCCCAGGGGTCCAGGAGCCTCACCAAGGGGGGAGAGCAGAGCCAAAAGAGAGAGTCCAAAGAGCCAAGAGTCAAGAGAGTGATAAACTGGTTGACCACTGCTTTTATCTGCCTGGCCTGCTGGCGGGAGGGGCTTACAGGCAGCAAGTGGTCATGGGAAATCCTGGACTCCATTTTGTTTTCCTCACATATGAAAGTTTTCCTTCGTGTGACCCCAACACCTATATATCTGAAAACTGTATATGGTTTATAATTCAAGTGTAAGTTAACATTTATGAAATAAAGCATTTTTTTTTTTTAGTTTAAGCTTTCTTTCATTAACTATGTGCATTTTATAAAATAATGTTTGAATATGCCTTTGATGGCATTAAATGGTGTGTGTCCACAAAAATACCAAAAAAAGCTGCAATCATGAGATGAGAGATGCGGCCTGATTTCCAAAATGACCACACGGGACTACACTGGCCAAGCAGCATGGGGTTAGTTTGTCTGGGCTGGTTAGCCCTGGGTTTGCCGAAGTTGCCCCGCTACACAAATTAGCTGTCAGGAAGCCTCAACCAGCCCCTCTTGCCCGAGCAACGGCCTTCAACAAACACTCAGTTCGTGATTTCTTCACCAAGTTGGGTGAGCTGTATGACAAGTGCAAATTTGAACCCAAAGACGTGGGTGACAGATGAAACCGGTGTTACAACAATACAACAGCCTGGGTACGTAACCTTGTGAATAAACTGTAGTATAAAATTGTTAACCATGCACAAGATAATAATAATAATAATAAAACCTAATAATGATAATAATAATAATAATAGCCAAATAATAATAATAACTGCTACTACTACTACTACTACTACTACTAATAAAAATAATAATAATAATAAGCTTCAGCTGATTACCAACTATGACGATTTTACCCCACCCATCTGACGAAGTAACCCCAGGTATGGGGTTGTTTCGGCATGTTTGTGGTGTATCGAAAATTGAATATTGTGATGTAAATACATGTTATATTGAGATTGTATCAATACAAGTTTTGTAGGCGACATTCTGCACTACACATATACCGTAAAGGTATTTCTCTAAGTTTTAGCATCAAAGACCTATGGAGCCAAATACAAGATCTTGACAAGGTAACCCTGGTCTCCCCTAAATGCAAGCAGTACTAATTGAGTCCAAGGGTTCAAAGGGAGCCTTGGTCAGTGCATTTAGAACTATATACAAATCCCATGAGGGAAAGGCATGCACTCTGGGGGGTCTGAGTCGACGAACACCTCTGAGAAACCTGGTCACAAGGCAGTGCTGACCAATCGGACCGTCTGGACCTTCATCATGGCACGCTGAAATTGCCGCTACATGTACCTTTAGGGTAGATGCAGCACGGCCAGTGTCATAAAGTGAGCGCAAGAAACAGAGGACTGAGTTTGAGCCGCAGGATTCTGGGCAGAGGCCCTGCTCCTCACGCCACTGGCTAGATGTGTTCCATCTTCTGCCGTAAGGTGAAGTGGTTGAGGGTGCCCGTGCACTCTCCAATACGTTCAAAACTGTGGGCTCTGATTCTAGACCAGACCATTTCCTCCGCTCAGCGGCCGAGCCCAAAGACTGAGATGCTGAGGGTTGGGATGCCACAGCCTCCCCTGCACCTGAGACAGAAGATCTGGCCTCTGTGACAGCTGCCATTGTTTCCCCGCTATCAGAGACAGAAGCGTCCCACACCACAGGCGTCTGAGCCACTTCGGCACTACAAGGAGGAGTTGGAGATGCGCTTATCGTATGCAAGACTCGTGATGGTGACATCATCTTGAATGGAAGGTTTTTCAAAGTGCAGTTGAGATTCCACAGGTCCAGAATAGGTGGAAACCCGCCTTCTTTCTTGGGAACCAGGAAATAAGTGCCATAAAACCCACTGAGCCGTTCTGACTGATTGAGAGGATGTACTGCATGTTTTGTGAGCAAAGACGTTATTTCTGATTGAAGAGCTTTGCGCTTCAGGGGATCTGAGAACTTGGTCTCCCAAACATCCCTGAAGGCTGGAGGAGGGCAACGGAAGTGAAGTCTGTACCCCTGAAGTACGGTCTCTCGTACTCCAGGGGACTCCACAAGCTTCTCCCATCTTTCCCGTTGGGCATGGGAGAAGCGTTCCGTGCCGGCACCGCTCGAGTCAGGACGACTGAGTGGCCGCCGAAGTCCTCGGCTTCTTGAAATCCTTGCTCCAGCCCTTTTGTTTTTGCTGTACAGGGTTCCCTTGCTGGCGCCAATGCAGAGCAGGCAACCGCTGAGCCTGCTGGCCTGGCAGAAAGGGGTGAGGTTGTTTCGGAGTGGAACTCATGCGCCCTGTGACCGCAGGAGAAAACTGTGGTCTTGGCTGCCACTGACCTTGGGTCAGACCCGAGCTGCAGGGGAGCCCAGAAAAGACTGCAGGGCCTCCCTGTCCTTCCGCAGTTTCACTGTCTGTTCTAGAATAGCATCTGCACCAGGGCCAAAAATGTGCCCGGCAGTAACCAGGAGGTCCACCAACAGCGTGGAGTACAGCAAATGAGTCAAAAAAAACTCCCAATCAGGAGAAAAATCCTCAAAAATCTCAGGAGGAACCCGACTATAGTGGGGAAGCCCATCCTCCGTGGGCTAGTTAATTCATAATAAAATAAAGTTATAATAAAACAAAATGGTATTAAAGTTCAAAGAAGTCCATTAAAACTGATTAAAACATCTAAGCAGTGGCATCTGTAGCTCCAGGAAGTGGCATGTGGAGGATGGAGCAGAACTGGATCAGGACCGGATCAGAACAGCAGGACAGCAGCAGCCAGCGCTCATGGTGAGGGACAGGGCTCGGACGGTCCAGGACTCAGGGTAGTGGAGGGAAAGATCCTCGGAAAAAGACACGGAAAAAGGGGGTTGAGGCACTGGATAAAACTACCGCATATTAATAACAATACTGTCCTGTGTCATGTGCCAAGTAAGAATTCAGGAGCAATTGGTCAGGAAACAGTCAGCACCCCTCCATCCACTTACTGCAGCACAGAGGCCCAACACTTACACCAGGCTGCAAGATCACTTTGATTTTCTAAGCACGACCCACTACAAGTACATGTGGACCTTCCCAGTCATTAAGGCTGTGGCAAGCCCCACTGGCACCGTTAATGCTCAGTGCCACCGGTTCCACATGGATTTACTTAACACTGGCTTCCAATACCATGTAAACTTACCATGAAACTCGGTTGAAGTCATTCCCCCCAGAACCAAATGAATGAATATAACTAATGATAAATTAATTAATCATAGGCATGACTAAAAAGGCACATTTTTAGCCTGTTCTTGAAGACAGAGAGTGTGTCTGAAGTCCGAATTTCTCTTGGGAGATTGTTCCATAAATTGGGGCTTTGTAAGAGAATGCTCTGTCTCCAGTTTTACCTCTGGATATATTTGGAATTTGCAAGTACTCAGCACCTTGTGAAGGAAGTAATCTTGGCGGGGAGTAAGGAATGAGAAGACTGCAAAGATATTCTGGGGCCAAGTCATTTAAAGCTTTGTAAGTTAGTAATCGTATTTTGTACTCAATTCTACATTTTACAGGCAGCCGATCATGATGTTTTGAGCACTGGGCTAATGTGATCATATTTCTTAGTCCCAGTCAGAACTCTAGCAGCAGCATTTTGCACTAATTGAAAACGTTTCAGAGCAGAGCTAGTGCAACCAGACAGTAAGACATTACAATAGTCCAGCCGAACATTTGTTCTTTAACCGAACGAACTGAGATCTATCAAACAGATAAGACTTCAACCACGAAAGGGCAAGTCCAGAAATACCGATTTTTCTAGCCTACAAAGAAGAATATGGTGGTCTACGGTATCAAAGGCAGCACTTAAATCGAGAGGGATGAGAACAGAGATGCAGGCACTATCCACGGAGAGAAGTAGATCATTCATTACAGCAGTGAGAGCTGTTTCAGTGCTATGATGCTTTCCATTGGCAGACTGAAAACTCTCATATACTTCATTAGTCTCATATACCTCGTAAATAAAGAACAATGCATTTATCACTTTCCATATCCCAAAAAGCAAAGTAAACACATTATAAATCATGAATAACATTTATCCATCAAAAAAACTGAAAATCTATTTTAAAATTGATGATGATATGTGTTCCTTTTGTGGAAATGAAATTGAATCGACTGACCATCTCTTCTTCTCATGAAATATAACAAAGCGATTCTGGTCAGACATCCAGAAATGGGTCACACAAAGAATTCCGTTGTTTTCAACTCCGCTATCCAGAGGTAACAAAATATTCGGCTCGATATTAGAAAGTGAAAATGATTAACTCCATATTAATTTGATACTATATTTGGCCAAATTTTTTGACATAAAAATATGTCTCAGGTCATCCCCAAACTTTTCTGCCTTCCAAAATGAATTCAAATTATACTTAAAATTGTTAATGTTAATAGAAAGAACCAAAACAAAAAATTATATGAAACTTTGAATTCTTTCCCAATAATTTAGATTAAAAGTTAGCAAATAATCTCCCCACACAATATAAATCCTTACTCAGTCAAAAAAGAAACTTCACACTCATAAATTTCTAAATATTTTCTTGAAACTTAATACAAGAGATATTATTATTATTATTAGGGGTAAATGCGTTGTCAAAGACATCATGACACACAGCAACTCCGACGTGCACAAGCATGCAGCACGTTCGAGCATACATCAAGGTAAAAGCACGTTTCCTCGTGTTCCTAGTCACGTGACCTTATGAGACACGTGCAATTGAGCCCACGTTAGCACGGTAGAGTGACATCTCGGAAAAACAAGTTCTTACAGTCAATTATCCGTTGATTTGCAAGGCCACGACTGTCAAACATTCAACGTGAACGTGCCATTGGCATGCTGAATACGGGAACGTCGGTCACTAACGTTGCCAGGGTTATGGGATGCAGTCGACGGACTATCCATGATCTTCGGACACGTCTCCAACAAACTGGCACCACAGCAGACCAACCTCGTTCGGGTAGACCACGTGTGACGACACAAGCAGAAGACCGACAAATCGTCTTACGTCATTTTGCGTAATCGATTTCTCACTGCAACGCCCACTAGGAATGAATTGTTTAGAGGTCGTGTGACTGCCCAAACCATACGTAATCGCCTGCGCACTGCTCGTCTCCATGCACATCGGCCATATCGTGGACCAATTTTAACCCAGTTACACCGATGTCAACGGCTTCTCTGGGCACAACGACATCTGAGATGGACTCAGCGTGATTGGAATAGGGTCGTTTTTAGTGACGAATCCAGATTCACTTTGCACTTCCTGATGGGAGAGTTAGAGTTTGGAGGAGATGCGTGAACGCAACGCCCAGTGTTGTGTGCAGGAAGTGGACCGTTTTGGGGGGCGGTAGTGTTATGGTTTGGGGTGCCTTTAATGGTCCTGCCCGTTTCGACTGATGGTCGTTCAAGGAAACCTAACTGCTGCAGGATACAGAGCTTTTGCCATTCATGGCAGCTCATGGCCTAGGTCTGACATTCCAACATGATAATGCCAGACCTCATACGACCAATTTAACGCGGAATTTTCTTAGGAATGCTGGCATCAATGTCATGGAGTGGCCCTCAAGGTCTCCTGACCTTAATCCCAGAGAACATGTATGGGATGTGTTGGGCAGAAGACTCCGTCAAGTAAGGAACCCTCCACAGAATTTGCAGGAACTTGGTGCCATGTTGGTTCAATTATGGCGACGCATCCCCCAAGCTGTGTTCAGACGCATCATTCAATCCATGAGGAGACGTTGCGTCACAGTTGCGAACGCTCATGGAGGGCATACGCACTATTGACATGCTTTCATCAAGTTGTAACTTACCATTTTTACTCTCTTACATTTCCGTAGCATTTCCGGTGGAACTGGTTACATTATGAACATGATTTTTTTATGGTACAATCGTCCTTAATGGGTACAGAATGGAATTAAATCATTATTTAAAACCACTTTTCTTGTATGTTCAACTTATCGACCTCCAAACGAGTGTGAAGTTTCTTTTTTGACTGAGTATTTATTTACATGGGTAGGAATGTTTATTCAATAAAGCATTGAAAAATAAAAAAATAAGTAACTAAATAAAAAACAGAAAAAAACACGTCGGTTGAAAGGTGGTTTTCATCCTCACAGTGGAGGTCACGTGGTTTAGGGCCACACAGTGGAGATCCCTGAGAGGAGGTCGGCTGTGTTCCTGCAGCCAGACCCACCTCCGATACCGTGACCTCTTCACCCCTCAACTTCCTCATCCTCGCAGTGCTCTGGGGCATTGGTGGGGCTGTAACTGATGGCACACAGGAAGGCGAGATTGTTTCAGCTTTATAGGGCTGTTTAATACTGGAAGAGATATGCCAATTGACATCTTAAAAAGTGTCGGCCATTATGTATCCTTTCATGCTTAAACAGAGTTGGAAATTGTCCTCGGCACAAACTGTTTACTCAGTGATAATTATAGCTAGGTATCATTTCTTCATAGCCATGACCAACCAAACGTTTTCCAAATGCAACTAAACATTCTATGTCCGTGACAACCGGCGAACTCTGAGTGCATCCAGGCGAAGAAATTCTAAAATAATCAGCAGTGTTAATCTGATTTCGAAGCTTAACCCTGTAAAGCCTGAACCTTCAAATAATAGCCAGAAAATTGTGATTTTTTAATGTGAAGTATTTATTGGACCTTTAAGCAAAATGTAAAAGAAATGTATGAAATTCATTTTGTTTCATATTTGATACTTTTATACAGTGAGGTCAAGTTTCAAAAACTACCAGTGGATGCCTTAGGTTTCACAGGATACCACTAGCATTGTACTAGCTAAAAAAAATGAGCCTCATAAATACAATAATGTTGGTAGAGATCACCAGCGTTCCTGCGACTCTCTGAGGGTTAAATACTTGTAGTATCACATTTGCATACATTTCAACTCAATTTTAATATAAAATAAGCAACAAAATGTTGTGTGTCTATAAGTTGCTTCAATCCAGTAAATATTCATACTTAAGTATTAGAAACAATATAATTCAGGTTGATGAATGGGGCAGCCATCTTTGATTTTGTATTCTACAGACCTCAACTGCCTGCAGTGCATGGATAGTCCATCAGGGGGAAGATGACATGTATCAGAATGCATACAACAGGTTTTCAAGGTAAGTGCTGATCATATGGATGACATAGATTTCAGAGAAAGTCATGTATCAAATATGATACAAATGGCATTACAGGGTTAAAGACTTGACAGTAAATGCATCGGCATGCATTGAAAAGATCAGTGTTACCAGGGCCGATGTCCTCTGAATGTGATCAGTGAATGCAGACTGCGCTCCCATTATGCAGTGGCTCCATACCTGTGGATCGACAGCTGTAATACATCTGCACAGAGGAGCAGGCGGTGAAGAACTCTGTGCAGCTGTGGGCCTCGCTCCGACGCTCTTCCTCTGATGATTCAGCCGGAGTTCAGCCCACCCAGACAGCAAATGGATCCGGGCCGGATCTGCGCCGAATGTAGTCCAACATCCGGAAAACGATCCGCTCCAGATAATTTTTGCTCCCTGGCCCAGATCCAGCACGGATCCACTTTACAGTTCTGGAACAGATCCGGACCAGATCTGAACCAGATCCACAAGAGACCAAATGTTTACAGCCCATATCTGGCGCGGATCTGTCAGGTGACTGTCAATCTGCCAGATCCGTTGCAGGTGCATTCAGCGGGTCTGACTGGTAAACGGAGGTAGGGCGGAAGTGGCCAAATCCTATACAGACCTTTTTGCTGTCTGGGCAGTGCCCCGGACTGTTCATGACTGAGCTGGAGTACGGCTGACTGGGGGCCATGATCGCTCAGGAGCTCTTCCTCTGCTGAAACTGCCAGACTTGAGCTCGGTGCTCTGAACTAGTCATGGCTGAGGTGTGGTACCGCTGACTGGGGGCCATGATCGCTCAGGAGCTCTTCCTCTGCTGAAATTGCCGGACTTGAGCTCGGTGCTCTGAACTGGTCATGGCGGAGGTGTGGTACCGCTGACTGGGGGCCATGATCGCTCAGGAGCTCTTCCTCTGCTGAAACTGCCGGACTTGAGCTCGGTGCTCTGAACTAGTCATGGCTGAGGTGTGGTACCGCTGACTGGCGGCCATGATTGCTCAGGAGCTCTTCCTCTGCTGAAACTGCCGGACTTGAGCTCAGTACTCTGGACTGGTCATGGCTGAGGTGTGGTACCGCTGACTGGCGGCCATGATCGCTCAGGAGCTCTTCCCCTGCTGAAGTGATGGGACGGATGAGCTTTCGGTGATACTGAAACTAGTCATGGCTGAGGTTTGTTACTGCTGACTGGCAGGCCATGATCGCTCAGGAGCTCTTCCTCTGACCTGAAACTGCCAGACTTGAGCTCGGTGCTCTGGACTGGTCATGGCTGAGGTGTGGTACCGCTGACTGGCGGCCATGATCGCTCAGGAGCTCTTCCTCTGCTGAAACTGCCGGACTTGAGCTCGGTGCTCTGGACTGGTCATGGCTGAGGTGTGGTACCGCTGACTGGCGGCCATGATCGCTCAGGAGCTCTTCCTCTGCTGAAACTGCCGGACTTGAGCTCAGTGCTCTGAACTGGTCATGGCTGAGGTGTGGTACCGCTGACTGGCGGCCACGATCGCTCAGGAGCTCTTCCTCTGCTGAAATTGCCGGACTTGAGCTCGGTGCTCTGAACTGGTCATGGCTGCGGTGTGGTACTGCTGACTGGCGGCCATGATCGCTCAGGAGCTCTTCCTCTGCTGAAATTGCCGGACTTGAGCTTGGTGCTCTGAACTGGTCATGGCTGAGATGTGGTACCCCTGACTGGTGGCCATGATCGCTCAGGAGATCTTCCTCACTGCCTTGGCTGTAGTGATGGGATCGGATGTTCTTTTGACAGTACTGAATCACTCCCCTGCCCTCATTGAAAAAAAAGATTTGTTCAAAAAATTTGTTCAGCGGATCGTTCAGTGCTTAGCAGGAGTCCTGACTGCATAGTGCATATTTCTCCAACTCCCCTGAACTGGTACTTGCCAAACGATCTGTCATTCAGTTAAGGATTCAGCCCTGAGGTTCACATTCACTCTGTAACACGTTCTGCTGCGTACTGAGGGTGTGCAGTGCGTTCACGGACCACAGTAATCCCAGGAGCCTGAGCACTACTTTGAGTGGTATACATGCATTAAACTTACTACTCCGGTCAACAGAGTCCTCAGCTCTGTGTGCAGTACATTCACTTAACGTGCTACACCAGTGTCCCCTCTCAAGGTGACACAGCGCTAATTTGAGCGACAGGCTACTGGTTACTCCCGTGGATGTGCAGTACTGTTGAACGTGAATCACGTTCTCAGCGACAGTTCTCTGTGTTTCAGTGAGTGACACAGAGCGCTACTGTGTGGCAGTTCGTTCAGTGATCGAGACTCACTCCCCGCCCTGACAGACCCCGTCTCTGTGTGCAGTTCGTTCAGTGATCGAGAATCACTCCCCCGCCCTGACAGACTCACCTCTCTGTGTGCAGTTCGTTCAGTGACCGAGACTCACTCCCCCACCCTGAGAGACTCCCTCTCTGTGTGCAGTTCGTTCAGTGATCGAGAATCACTCCCCCGCCCTGACAGACTCCCCTCTCTGTGTGCAGTGCAGTTTCTTTGAACCAGAATCTCCCCAGTTTGTTCCCTGACAGAATCCCCTCTCTGTGCACAGTTTGTTCAGTTGAAGTGAAGGAGAATCACTCCCCGCCCTGACAGACTCCCCTCTCTGTGTGCAGTTCTGTTCAGTGAAGGAGAATCACCCCCCGCCCTGACAGACTCCCCTCTCTGTGTGCAGTTCGTTAAGTGAACGAGAATCAGACTCCCCTCTCTGACAGTCCCTCAGTGCAGTCTGTTCAGTGAACGAGAATCACTCCCCGCCCTGACAGGCTCCCCTCTGTGTGCAGTTCGTTCAGTGAACGAGAATCACTGACAGACTCCCCTCTCTGTGTGCAGTTCGTTCAGTGAACGAGAATCACTCCCCCGCCCTGACAGACTCCCCTCTCTGTGTGCAGTTTGTTCAGTGAACGAGAATCACTCAGACTCCCCTCTCTGTGTGCAGTTCGTTCAGTGAACGAGAATCACTCCCCCGCCCTGACAGACTCCCCTCTCTGTGTGCAGTTTGTTCAGTGAACGAGAATCACTCCCCGCCCTGACAGACTCCCCTCTCTGTGTGCAGTTCGTTCAGTGAACGAGAATCACTCCCCCGCCCTGACAGACTCCCCTCTCTGTGTGCAGTTCGTTCAGTGAACGAGAATCACTCCCCCGCCCTGACAGACTCCCCTCTCTGTGTGCAGTTCGTTTCAGTGAACGAGAATCACTCCCCGCCCTGACAGACTCCCCCTCTCTGTGTGCAGTCTGTTTCAGTGAACGAGAATCACTCCCCGCCCTGACACTCCCCTATCTGTGTGCAGTCTCTCAGTGTGCAGTTGTGTGCAGTGAACGAGAATCACTCCCCGCCCTGACAGACTCCCCTCTCTGTGTGCAGTTCGTTCAGTGATAGAGACTCACTCCCCCGCCCTGACAGAATCCGCTATCTGTGTGCAGTTCGTTCAGTGATCGAGAATCACTCCCCGCCCTGACAGACTCCCCTCTCTGTGTGCAGTTCGTTCAGTGATCGAGAATCACTCCCCCGCCCTGACAGACTACGCTCTCTGTGTGCAGTTCGTTCAGTGATAGAGAATCACTCCCCCGCCCTGACAGACTCCCCTCTCTGTGTGCAGTCTGTTCAGTGATGGAGAATCACTCCCCCGCCCTGACAGACTCCCCCTCTCTGACAGACTCTCTCCCTGTGTGCAGTCTGTGCACAGTTCTTTGAACCAGAATCACTCCCCGCCCTGACAGACTCCCTCTCTGTGTGCAGTTCGTTCATTGAACGAGAATCCCCTGCCCTGACAGACTCCCTCTCTGTGTGCAGTTGTTCATTGAACAAGAATCACTCCCCTGCCCTGACAGACTCCCTCTCTGTGTGCAGTTGTTCTTTGAACGAGAATCTCCCTCCCCGTGCCTGACAGACTCCCTCTGTGTGCAGTTCGTTCAGTGAACGAGAATCAATCCCCCCCCCCTGACAGACTCCCTCTCTGTGTGCAGTTGTTCAGTGAACGAGAATCACTCCCCGCCCTGACAGACTCCCTCTCTGTGTGCACAGTTGTTCAGTGAACGAGAATCACTATCCCCGCCCTGACAGACTCCCCCTCTGTGTGCAGTCTGTTCAGTGAACGAGAATCACTCCCCCTGCCCTGACAGACTCCCCTCTCTCTGTGTGCAGTTCGTTCAGTGATAGAGACTCACTCCCCGCCCTGACAGAATCCACTATCTGTGTGCCCCCGCCCTGACAGAACTCCGCCCTGACAGAATCTGTGTGCAGTTCAGTGATCAGTGAGCCCTGAGAATCCCTCTCTGTGTGCAGTTCGTTTTAGTGACAGAATCCCTGACTCTGTGTGCAGTTCTGTTCAGTGAACGAGAATCACTCCCCCCCTGACAGACTCCCCTCTCTGTGTGCAGTTCGTTCAGTGAACGAGAATCACTCCCCCGCCCTGACAGACTCCCCTCTCTGTGTGCAGTTTGTTCAGTGAACGAGAATCACTCCCCCGCCCTGACAGACTCCCCTCTCTGTGTGCAGTTCGTTCAGTGAAATAGAATCACTCCCCCGCCCTGACAGACTCCCCTCTCTGTGTGCAGTTCGTTCAGTGAGCGAGAATCACTCCCCCGCCCTGACAGACTTCCCTCTCTGTGTGACAGTTTGTTCAGTGATAGAGAATCACTCCCCGCCCTGACAGACTCCCCTCTCTGTGTGCAGTTCGTTCCAGTGAGCGAGAATCACTCCCCCGCCCTGACAGACTCCCTCTCTCTGTGTGCAGTTCGTTTCAGTGAAGCGAGAATCAATCCCCGCCCTGACAGACTCCCTCTCTGTGTGCAGTTCGTTCAGTGAACGAGAATCACTCCCCCGCCCTGACAGACTCCCCTCTCTGTGTGCAGTTCGTTCAGTGAACGAGAATCACTCCCCGCCCTGACAGACTCCCCTCTCTGTGTGCAGTTCGTTCATTGAGCGAGAATCACTCCCCGCCCTGACAGACTCCCCTCTCTGTGTGCAGTTGCTCAGTGAACGAGAATCCCGCCCTGACAGACTCCCTCTCTGTGTGCAGTTTCATTTCTTTGAGCAATCACTCCCCTGCTCAGTGAACAGACTCCCCTCTCTGTGTGCAGTTCAGTTTCAGTGAGCGAGAATCACTCTGACAGACTCCCTCCGAGAATCACTCCCCCCCTGACAGACTCCCCTCTCTGTGTGCAGTTGTTTCAGTGAACGAGAATCACTCCCCCGCCCTGACAGACTCCCCCTCTCTGTGTGCAGTTCGTTCAGTGAACGAGAATCACTCCCCGCCCTGACAGACTCCCCTCTCTGTGTGCAGTTCGTTTCAGTGAGCGAGAATCACTCCCCCGCCCTGACAGACTCCCTCTCTGTGTGCAGTTTGTTCAGTGAATAGAGAATCACTCCCCGCCCTGACAGACTCCCTCTCTGTGTGCAGTTCGTTCAGTGAGCGAGAATCACTCCCCGCCCTGACAGACTCCCCTCTCTGTGTGCAGTTCGTTCAGTGAACGAGAATCACTCCCCGCCCTGACAGACTCCCCTCTCTGTGCAGAATTCGTTCAGTGAACGAGAATCACTCCCCGCCCTGACAGACTACCCTCTCTGTGTGCAGTTTGTTCAGTGAAGGAGAATCACTCCCTTGCCTGACAGACTCCCCTCTCTGTGTGCAGTTTGTTCATTGAGCGAGAATCACTCCCCCGCCCTGACAGACTCCCCTCTCTGTGTGCAGTTGTTCAGTGAACAAGAATCACTCCCCGCCCTGACAGACTCCCTCTCTCTGTGTGCAGTTCGTTCAGTGAGCGAGAATCACTCCCCGCCCTGACAGACTCCCCTCTCTGTGTGCAGTTCTGTTCATTGAGCGAGAATCACTCCCCGCCCTGACAGACCCCTCTCTGTGTGCAGTCTGTTCATTGAACTGACAGACTCCCTCCCCCGCCCAGTGAACAGACTCAGACTCCCTCTCTCTCAGTGTGCAGTTTGTTCAGTGAACGAGAATCCCTCCCCTCTCCCTGACAGACCCGCCCTGACAGACTCCCTCTCTGTGTGCAGTTTGTTCATTGAACGAGAATCACTCCCCCCGCCCTGACAGACTCCCCTCTCTGTGTGCAGTTCGTTAAGAAGCGAGAATCACTCAGACTCCCCTCTCTGTGTGCAGTTCGTTCAGTGAACGAGAATCACTCCCCGCCCTGACAGACTCCCCCTCTCTGTGTGCAGTTGTTCAGTGAACGAGAATCACTCCCCGCCCTGACAGACTCCCCTCTCTGTGTGCAGTTTGTTCAGTGAACGAGAATCACTCCCCCCGCCCTGACAGACTCCCCTCTCTGTGTGCAGTTTGTTCAGTGAACGAGAATCACTTCCCGCCCTGACAGACTCCCCTGTCTGTGTGCAGTTTGTTCAGTGAAGAGAATCTCCCCCGCCCTGACAGACTCCCCTCTCTGTGTGCAGTCTGTTCAGTGAACGAGAATCACTCCCCGCCCTGACAGACTCCCTCTCTGTGTGCAGTTCGTTCAGTGAACAAGAATCACTCCCCTCCCTGACAGACTCCTCTCTCCGTTCAGTTCTGTTCAGTGAACGAGAATCACTCAGACTCCCCTCTCTGTGTGCAGTTTGTTCAGTGAACGAGAATCACTCCCCCCCTGTGTGCAGCCTGACAGAGTCCCTCTCTGTGTGCAGTTTGTTCAGTGAGCGAATCACTCCCCCGCCTGACAGACTCCCTCTCTGTGTACAGTTTGTTCAGTGAACGAGAATCACTCCCCGCCCTGACAGACTCCCTCTCTGTGTGCAGTTCATTCAGGAAAGTGACACAACTCTATTCTCAGCAGTCGATCACTGACCGAATCAGCGCTTGACTGGTGGTGCGTTCACTGTGTGTAGTACATTTAGTGGTTGAACGGCTCCTTGCAATGAGAGGATCAGTCTCCGCCACCCCGTTTTTCCTCGGAAAGGATTCATTGTTTGCTTGGACAGAATAGTTCCACTGCCGGCCTGGTGGCCTCACTGCTGAGCTCAACTGAACTGAGAAATGAAGGAATCAATCCAAGAAAGTGATTTAGGTCAGTCAGTTCTCTTAAACAATTCGTTCCTTCAAACGAATCGTTTGTGAACGACACAATACTAGGGAGGATGATGGCAGGTTGGAGATAAGCCACGTTGGTAACCTGTGGAATGGAAAAATTTGGTATATTAAGTTCAATGGCGCCCCCAGGGGGGGGCCAGGGGGCCATGGCCACCTTGAAACAACTGGCCACCCCACTGGCCCCCCCAGAGCATTAACTGTATAAAACATGGGCGTAGCCTCCCTGACGTCACTCATAGGTTTCTGAATATCCACTGTGAAGCTCATTTGGTCGCCAATTAGGCACTTACCTGACTCCGCCTACCTCCCGGCTTATCCAAAAATGGGCAAAAAGTTGGACCGTTGCTGGAGCTGAGGCGGGCGAATGGAGCCTAGTTGCTGAAACATGCCCCCGAGCTCGAAGCAACGCTTCACGAACTTGGCTATGAAGCCAATTCAGTTCGATGCTACACGGTTCGCTTATTATTTTGATGTTATCTGTTTTGTTAAGCATTGGTCTAAGTGATATGATTTAGAGTAAAGGTTTTTGATACCATTGTAAAATTAAGGGAGTATTGTAATACAGTAATTTGAATATGGGACCAGAGATTGTGTAACACTGCCCCTAGTGTGTACATTTTTTTCAAGCACTGAATAAACGAGTGAAAACTGCAATTGATGATGCTATAGCCGAGGTGAAAGATGTCAGACGCTATCTTGTGTTTGACCTGACGTGCCGCCACTTTTCTACCTCTGTACTTCAGGAACTGGTGAACACAGGCAGCACAAAGCGTCTTTCATAAATCAGCCAGCACAGGTTGGTCAAGTTTATCATGGGAGTCCCTGACGTCATTCTGCGCATACTGAAATATATTACTCATGCATATGCAGTTTTTGTTGAAGTGTATGAACATAATGTGAAATTGGCTGCAGTACAAGGGGCACCAGTGAAAATCTTGCCTGGGGCACTAAATTGGTCAGGGCAGCTCTAATATGAACCCTTCACTCCCCAACCCCTCCCCGTCTGTGTCACTCATCACACTTATCGCTGAAGCTCTGGGAGTCCCGCAGATTTCAGCACAAGCTCCCCAACAAACAATTATTTAAATAACTTCAGCAGGGAAACATTTATACAGCTCCCTTGAAATTCCTAGCAAATAAAAATATTTCCTTATTCTGAATATTTTTTTATCAATGGCCGAATCATAACTGCCTCAGATTGTGTGGTCAGTGATTAACATCTGACAGTTAAACTGGTTTATAGAACACAAATTCCAGACTTGCTCCGCGTGTAACTAAATAACTTCATTTCAGGCAAGGATTGCTGCCCAATGTGCTTCAAATGGAAGGAACTCATAGATTAACAATGAAATCGAGGGATAATATTAGAAGATGGTCTCTTTAGAAAATGATAAAAACAATGACAGAAAAATTAAAGTCATGATAAAAGCAGAGGCTGTTACAACTGCAAAACCATAAACACCCCCCAACATGGGTTACATGGTATTTGTAGATCATTTCATCATTTCAGACAGATCATTCATAAATACTGGCACTAAACAGAAACAAATCCGTGTCTCATAGACCTTTTCCAAACATCACAGAGGTTAGTTTCTGAGAGAAAACCCAAACATCAGAGACATGTTAGTGACATCAGAAACGCCCCCCATGATAAGGAGCAGTTTCCTATCAAACACACCAGATGAGAATAATTAATATGGGGCTCGTTACCACGGCAGCCTCAGTCATGAGTCTGAATACTGTTACCCTGAGGCTGGGGCTGAAGTGATGATCAGTGGTGTGATTTCACGTAACACTGCCAGTGTTGTTTAAGTGTTAAAGAGACCATGGTGTACACGGGTAAAACTGGTGCAGCATTTAGATCAGGGTCAGTGATCCATGTTGCACCAGCAGAGCTGGTGATGTCTGGAGCTCTTGCTCTGTAACTCCCAAAACCACAGCGTCTCCCCCCTGAGATTTGTGTGCTTTGAGAGGGGGTATTGCCCCCTTGTGGTGATATGGAGAACGCCCTTCTCTGACAGGATTTACCTCTTATACATCTGTGTCAGGTCAGAGCTCTCAAGAATTAATTTGATATCAACCTTTCCGACGACCTTTCGCCATGGCTAATGTGTAATATTCTGATTTTAATTACATTGTGCATCATATATCGCAAGCCAAGTATGTAATTGTTTGGCTGCCCTCACGGCCGAGTGTGAGGGTTGTTTTTGGTCACCATAATGTATGTGTGTCACTTGGCTTTGACTCCTCTATGATTATTTTTTTGGCTTTGTGGTTTAATCCATCCAAATGATGTGCAGCAGATCCAGGGTTAGACCCACAGCAGAGCCATGTCTATGACCAGTACCAAGCAAACCTGCTCAACAGATAAACAGCACTTTGCACTGAAATTTACTGAATTGTTACACTGCATTAACAGAAGCAACATCTCAGCATAACCAGTGTTGTTTATTCTGGAGTCCATGTGCACCACAGGAGATAATGTCAGAGCTTCAGCAGAGCAGATTTTAGCCCTGAACAGATTTACTCATATTGAGCTCCTACATAATATATAATCATTAATAACTCCTGCTGGGTCACAGTTCAGCACATCAGGGGACTAAAAATCATGACAGAAAACAATTCCTTTCTAAATTCAGTTTTATTTACAGATCATAGTCAGTAAAAAGAGAAAATCACAGCAATAGGTTCAAATACACAATGATGACACTCAATCCATTGAATCCATGATAGTTTACAGTAATGAAAGGAAATAAGTAGATTACAGTGATCATTCTGCATCCCCCATCAGCTGCATATACGCTCTGAGACTTTCACATGGGAACTCTTGTAAAAATGAATGAAAGCTGCTGTAAAAATGAGTAAAATAAGGGGCAGCTCACACAGGAGTTTGCCACAGGCTTCTTTTATACAGAGATGCAGAAACAGGAGACAGAATTATTACTTCACTTCAAAAGCACTTTATCCTGCATCTTTCACCAGCATTAAACTCGTTTAATCATCTTAAGGACATAAATACACTGAGATCATCAGTGACGCCACTGAGCTGAACTCTGAAGAGGCAGAACACGGCCCCTTTAGATGAGTCATGATTATATTCAGCTCCACCTGTTTTACATTATTCTCCAGGATAAACAATCCATTTAACTCAGGAAACATACAATACTGAGGTGTGTGTGTGTGTGTGTGTGTGTGTGTGTGTGTGTGAGAGTGTGCGCCTGTGTGTGTGTGTGTGTGTGTGTGTGTTAAGGTGTACGCATGTGTGAGGGTGTGCGCGCCTATGTGAGGGTATGTGTGTGTGTGTGTGTGTGCGCGCGCACGCGCCTGTGTGAAGGTGTGTGTGTGTGTTAAGGTGTGTGCATGTGTGAGGGTGTGTGTGCGAGTGTGTGAGTGTTAAGGTGTGTGTGTGTGTTAAGGTGTGTGCATGTGTGAGGGTGTGTGTGCGAGTGTGTGTGTGTTAAGGTGTGTGTGTGTGTGTTAAGGTTTGTGCATGTGTGAGGGTGTGTGTGCGAGTGTGTGAGTTAAGGTGTGTGTGTGTGTGTTAAGGTGTGTGCATGTGTGAGGGTGTGTGTGTGAGTGCGCGCCTGTGTGAGGGTATGTGTGTGTGAGCGCGCGCGCCTGTGTGCGAGTGTGTAAAGTGTGTGCGTGTGTGTGCGAGCCTGTGTGAGAGGGTGAGTGCATGCGCAAGTGTGTGAGTGTGTTTAGGCATACAAGAGTGTGTGTGTGTGTGTGAGTATATGTGTGAGAGAGAGAGAGAGAGAGAGAGAGAGAGAGAGAGAGAGAGACCATAATAGAGTGTGAAAATGTGTTCTTGTTAGAGGCTGAGTGTGGATATGAGTACACTCCTGCTCTGTACACACACTCCTCTACCATCATCATCATCACACACTCCTGCTCTGTACACACACACTCCTCTACCATCATCATCATCACACTCCTGCTCTGTACACACACACTGCTCTACCATCATCATCACACACTCCTGCTCTGTACACACTCACTCCTCTACCATCATCATCATCACACACTCCTGCTCTGTACACACACACTGCTCTACCATCATCATCATTACACACTCCTGCTCTGTACACACACACACCTCTATCATCATCATCACACACTCCTGCTCTGTACACACACACTCCTCTATCATCATCATCATCACACACTCCTGCTCTGTACACACACACTCCTCTATCATCATCATCACACACTCCTGCTCTGTACACACACACTCCTCTACCATCATCATCATCACACACCTCCTGCTCTGTACACACACACACCTCTATCATCATCATCACACTCCTGCTCTATCACACACACACACCTCTATCATCATCATCATCATCACACACTCCTGCTCTGTACACACACACTCCTCTATCATCATCATCACACACTCTCCTGCTCTGTACACACACACTCCTCTACCATCATCATCACACACTCCTGCTCTGTACACACACACACTCCTCCATCATCATCATCACACACTCTCCTGCTCTGTACACACACTCCTTTATCATCATCATCACACACTCCTGCTCAGTACACACACACACACACCCTCTACCATCATCATCACACACTCCTGCTCTGTACACACACACACTCCTCTACCATCATCATCATCACACACTCCTGCTCTGTACACACACTCCTCTACCATCATCATCATCACACACTCTCCAGCTCTGTACACACACACTCCTCTACCATCATCATCACACACTCCTGCTCAGTACACACACACACACACTCCTCTCCCATCATCATCAAACACTCCTGCTCTGTACACACACACTCCTCTACCATCATCATCACCACACACTCCTGCTCAGTACACACACACCTCTCCCATCATCATCACACACTCCTGCTCTGTACACACACACTCCTCTACCATCATCATTACACACTCCTGCTCTGTACACACACACACCTCTCCCATCATCATCACACACTCCTGCTCTGTACACACACTCCTCTACCATCATCATCACCACACACTCCTGCTCTGTACACACACACTCCTCTATCATCATCATCATCACACACTCCTGCTCTGTACACACACACTCCCTCTACCATCATCATCATCACACACTCCTGCTCTGTACACACACACTCCTCTACCATCATCATCATCACACCCCTGCTCTGTACACACACACTCCTCTACCATCATCATCACACACTCCTGCTCTGTACACACACACCCTCTACCATCATCACACACACACTCCTCTGTGAACACACACACTCCTCTACCATCATCACACACACTCCTGCTCTGTCACACACCCCTGTCACACCTCTACCATCATCATCACACACTCCTGCTCTGTACACACACACCCTACCTACATCATCATCATCACACACTCCTGCTCTGTACACACACACTCCCCCCCCATCATCACACACTCCTGCTCTGTACACACACACTCCTCTACCCATCATCATCATCACACACCTCCTGCTCACACACACCCTACTCTGTACACACACTCCTCTACCATCATCTATCACCACACACACCCTGCTCTGTACACACACACTCCTCTACCATCATCATCACACACTCCTGCTCTGTACACACACACTCCTACCATCATCATCATCACCACACACTCCTGCTCTGTACACACACACTCCTCTACCATCATCATCACACACTCCTGCTCTGTACACACACACCCTCTACCATCATCATCACACACTCCTGCTCTGTACACACACACACACACACTCCTCTACCATCATCATCATCACACACTCCAGCTCTGTACTCACACACTCCTCTACCATCATCATCATCACACACTCCTGCTCTGTACACACACACTCCTCTACCATCATCATCACCACACACTCTTGCTCTGCACACACACACTCCTCTACCATCATCATCATCAAACACTCGTGCTCTGTAAACACACACTCCTCTACCATCATCATCATCACACACTCCTGCTCTGTACACACACACACACACTCCTCTACCATCATCATCATCACACACTCCTGCTCTGTACACACACACTCCTCTACCATCATCATCACACACTCCTGCTCTGTACACACACACTCTTCTACCATCATCATCATCATCACACACCCCTGCTCTGTACACACACACTCCTCTACCATCATCTTCACCACACACTCCTGCTCTGTTCACACACACTCCTCTACCATCATCATCACACACCCCTGCTCTGTACACACACACTCCTCTATCATCATCATCATCATCATCACACACTCCTGCTCTGTACACACACACTCCTCTATCATCATCATCATCATCATCATCACACACTCCTGCTCTGTACACACACACACACACACTCCTCTACCATCATCATCATCATCATCATCATCACACACTCCTTTTCTGCACACACACTCCTCTACAGATAGGTATTGTGGCAGGACGACCGACGGCGGAGCAGACGGACACCATAAAACTCTCCAGGAAAAGTGATTTTTTTTTCTTTTTTTTTTCTTTTTCTTAAAAAGGTGCAAATATTTACAGTGCGCAAGTGGAAAAATGGCAAAACAAAGACTAAACAAAACGTAAAATAAACAGGCATGGAAGTCGCCGGGCTATATCAAAGACCCTGCGCTAACTTACAGTACCCACAGTACCTTTACTCTCAGCAGACCTCTCTGAAACTGAGGCCATGGGGCCTAATACAGCCTAATCCTAGCTGTAGCCCCTCCCCCAGGCAAACACCATTTCTAATAATAATCAAATTAATTTATACCAACACAGTTGCAACCAAATAATGAATCAATTAACCCAACACAAAATAAACAAACAAACAAAATAATTTTGGGACACCCCAAAAACATATGTGCAGATAAAATCCCCATATGCACAACAACCCGTGAAACACCCCTTCTAAAATGGTTTGTGCCCCTTGCAACCCGCGAAATCCCCCTATTTACAAAGTGTGGTACAGCCCACTCGGTTTTTCCGGAAGTATACGGAAGAGTCAATGGTTAGTTATTGCGGTGCGGTAATTACGAAACATTTAACCAATAAATGAATATAAAGTAGACAGCCAGTGTGAACAATTGCATTTACGGATACAGAAGATGATACAGATGATGGGGGAACGTGACAATGGATTCGGAACAT